>CM070517.1:35770744-36249365 GCA_036346375.1 Guadua angustifolia | reverse complement strand
AAGACTTACTAAAAGGACATTCCATTTACAACTTGTAGGAAATACATTTCAAAAGGTGTGCAAATGTGAATGGTTTGAGTACCAGCATGAACCCTAGTAATAACAACTTGATGAGAGTGTAGGTTCCATATTTAAACTATTGGAGGTTTTTGTTTCTGTGAACATCCAGATCCAGTAGCAATGTAGAATTAGAGATATAAGGGCAGTGCATCCTCCATAAAAGCAAAATAAATTCCTTAAGCTAAAACTGCTAGATGGGATGATAGAAATTTCAAGCATTGTTGTACTAATAATAACTGGCCATATTGTGTAAAGGAAGAAATGGTAGACCATATAACCACATCTAAGCATATCAACCATTTGTGGAATGGTCTTGATAAGAAAGGGCACAGGTAAGAACACTTATAGTAAAAATAAAATCTAAAACAACTGGCAATACAGTTTCTAAGAACAACTAAGAGATAATGTTCCTTAAATTTATTCCACGAAACAAATAATGAAGTTGATTCAGCAGAGATCAAAAGGTTTTCTCTAGGAAGGAACCTCACCACATACGACATGCAAATGCCCAAGCTATCCAGTTTACTGAAGTACCAACATTATAGTATTGAACATCCCACATATGTATTGAACATCCAACATGACATAGGCATGAAGAGCACCAAGCCTCCAAAATATTTATTGATAAGCCAACAGACCAACATAACACAATCGAAATCACCAGTCATGCAAATCTAAGCACAGTAACTGCCGTGCTAGCTATCTCTGGTATTTTTAGCATGATGTCAAGTGGAAATCTACCTAATTTACACCTACCACCAACAGTTAGACCAAGTAAATCCATCATCACTCTATCAACCCCACTCAATCACCTCATCAACTGCACTCTCCAAAGCTACCAAGTCACCAATACAGGCACCAGCTTGAAACACACAATATAGTGCAAAATTACCATGTGCCAGAACGATGCAGGCATTCCAATCACATGCATGCAATCAAGTACACAAACAAACTACTACAAAAACGTAGATCACATACTCATTAAGTGTAGAAAGACAATCTTGCTTACATCGACGGGTGGTGCTCGTGCAGCTGGCTTGCGAAGCAGCTTCTTGGCAATCTGTGATGCAGCTGTACGCTTCTTGGACTTGATCTTCTTGTGCATCGCTGGTTTGTAGTACAGATAGCCGCGCCCGTAGTACTTTGGCCGCGACCGCAGCCGGTCGCTGGTCCTCACAGGCGTCACCGATGCGTCTCCCTTCCCCTCCATCACCACCATCTTCTCCCTCCTCATGTCCTCATCCAAACCATGCTGCCCCTTGCTTCCTAAATCAGGCAAGTACTCTCAATTTTAGCCAATCCCCAAACCCTAGCCCCAAATCCACCATGCTAAATACACATATAAGATGCCAAATAATAGTAAATTTCCCCCTCTGCATTACAAAATGGAACCCGTTGCTTATTTGCGCAATACAAATTCCCCCAAAAATAGGTTAAAAAACCAAAATCATGAGGAAGAAATTCCGAATCCACTGAACCAAACACCGATCAGTCAACCACAACTCCTCCACAGTCACGCGCGGCGAACAAAACCACAGCCCACGACAGAAACCCACGCTAAACCCCCGAAATGGGAGGAAACAAAGCGCCAAAAAAGATTCCGGAAAATTCGGAGGTGGACGCCGCGGGGTGCTGACCTCGGGGATCCGATCGGCGGGGGTGCGGGGCCTCGCAAATCCAGGCCGATTCGAGGCGGCGGCGGAGGCGGGTTTGGGGTTGAAGGGGAGGCAGAGGTGGTGGAGGCGACTCGTGAGGGTTTCCTCGCTTCCTTCGCGTCGGGGGTTTCGAAGCAGAGGAGACGACGCACCCGAGGGTTTCTTCCTCTCCTAGAGCGCACGCGGGTGGCACGTGAGAGCGCGCCTGGTCGCGGCGTTCACATGGGCGTGGTGCGGGTGCGGTTTCTGACAGGTGGGCATGGGGGTATTGTGGGGCCCGTTTACAGTGGGAGGCAAGGAGGTCAAGATGTGGGACTGGATGGTCTAGGGGTTTGGAGGGTGGGATTTTCTTCCAGCGTTCGATGGGGATCGGACGGAGGAGAGGCGGTTTCTAGGATTAACGGGGAGGTATTTATAACCAACTCGTCTACCGTTGGAGCGAACAAGTATGTCGTTTCCCTCATCTATCTGACCTAGGATTCTCTGAACCCGCTGCCTACGTTCCAAAATCTCGATAAAATTTTTAAAAACCTAATTTCGCTGAGATTTTGGATTTTTGAGCTGGTTCTGATGTTTTTTGGATTAGATTGTGCACCAAGTTTTTCGGAGAATTGTAATGCCTTTTATGAAGAATATATGTCACAAGTTTACAAAAAATACATACACAAATTATGAAAACTTAATCCTAAACACTAACTTGGATTTCGGGTTTAAATGATGCATTCCGGCCTAAACCTTAAACCTAATTTGGATTTCGGTTTTAAATTGTATTTCGGCTTAAACTCTAACTTGGATTTTGACTTTAAATGATGTATTTCGGACTTAAATTGTATTTTGGTCTAAACCCTAACTTGTAAATTTTACGTGCAAATAATTAGTATTTTGCATTAAAATAGATAGAAAATATAGATAAATGCTTGCATGATTTTTCATATTTTTCTCAATTTTTTTCGAGGTTCAGGAGACCGTTTCACAGGGGGATTGGAAACCATTGAAATTTCGGTCAATTTCGCAAAAATTTCGGTCAATTTCGCAAAAAATTCGGTGATTTCAGTCGAAATTTTGGTCTAGGGTTTCTCAAAAACACCAAATTTGAAATTTTATTCTTGAATTTTGGCCAAAATTCTGAAATCTCGTTGAAATTTCGGATTTCGACCACCCTGAGATGTGATCCGAAAACGAAATTTAAAACTTTGCCCTGACTAGGGGCAAAACATCGTCAAAACAGTGTAGAGGAGCTGAACTACGAGGGAACAAAGTTCTAAAAAAATCCACAATTTTACCCCTTTTTTAAGAGGAATTTTACGGTGGATAATATGGGTAGTAGAAATCATATCTAACCGTTTATTTCTCAAGTGTGTTATAGACTTTTGATCTAGGGGTGAAAGTGGACGTGGGTGTCTGTGACCCGCTTAAATTAGCCTACAAAAAAAATATTATGTGGACACCCGCATCTCATTTGATGAATTAAATAGCCGAAACTATAGCCCGCGAAGCCCACATTGCGTCCGCGTATAGCCCGCGAATACTATGTGGATTGTGGAAAGTAAATGCGATAAGACCTATGAAGCAGAGCTATAAAAAGGATATTGTTTCTTAATCCAACAAGAGCTGCTTTGAATTCAAAACTAAGCGTCATCATCATTAGTTTCATCTTTCTTTACAAGTAGTTAATTTATCAAATGCATAGGCAGGGCGCCCTCTTTTGTGCGTGTACGAGTTCTCGTGGTCGACGCGTGCATGGCACATGAAGCCCGTTGTCCGTTGATCTTGTAGTACGTTTTGCGGGTCTAGTTATCTACTCTGCGGATTGTATGTATGTATGGGCCATACAGTATGATCGCGGATTGTGGGTGCTGCATCAGTCCATATAAATTTTGGCGAACTGCCGCATTAACACACGTAAACTTTCACGGCATGTGCGGGCAAGTGCCGCATTGCCCGCATTCAATCCCACCTTCATCCTGATTTTGATCATTTCCTTGCCTAACTCGTGTTGTCGCGTTCTACTTTTTTCGCCATTGTTCTCCGCCAAATTTCAACACCTACGCCTCAGATTTCACGAGCATTGCATTGGCGAATTAGTCGTGATGATCCTTTGCTAATTGCTCTTCTTTTTTACTGATTCTACGGCACCCTCCTGGTTCCTTTCGAAGGCACGATCGGAAACTGCTAGTTCTTGTCGACGGTGTGGCCGGTGATCTCGTGGTTCCTATCAACGGTGAGGCCGGTGCCCTCTTTGATCGTAATGACACCGTGGCAACCGCCCTTTTGATTCATGTCTACACACTGTGAGTCGATGCCATCTCTCCTCCTCATGAATGGACTGCGATTGGTGGAAGAGGCGCTCGGAGGCGTCGACATCAGAAGTATCATATTCATCAAGCATTGACCTAACCATTTCAATTAAGGTTCTATTCTTTCTTTCAACTACACCATTTTGTTGAGGAGTATAAGTGGCTGAGAGTTCATGCTTAATTCTAAGTTCATCACAATATTCAATTATATTAGTATTTACAAACTCAAACCCATTGTCACTTCTGATTTTCTTGATGGGACAGTCAAATTCATTTTGGGCCCTTTTTGCAAATGTTTTGAAAATTTTTCCAACTTCACTTTTATTAGGCAGAAAAAATACCCAAGTGAATCTGGAGAAATCATCAACAACAACTAAACAGTAAGAGTTACCACCAATACTTGCATATGAAGTAGGGCCAAACACATCCATATGCAACAATTCCAGTGGTCTAGTAGTGGACATGATACTTTTGGATGGATGAGAATTAGCTACTTGCTTGCCTGCTTGACAAGCACTACAAAGCCTATTCTTTTCAAATTTTACATCCTTTAAGCCCACAACTAGCTCATTTTTAAAGAGCTTTTTGAGATTAGACATACCTACATGCCCAAGACGCATGTGCCAAAGCCATCCAAGAGAAACTTTGGCTAACAGACAGGTCGAGATATATGAGGAGTTAGATTTGAAATCTACTAAGTAGAGATTTTGAAATCTGAATCCTTTGAAAATTAGCTTTTCATTTTTGTCAAACACAGTTACCCCATCAGAGGAGAAGTTACAATGGAATCCAAGATCACATAATTGAGCAACTGATAAAAGATTGAAATTAAGAGAATCAACGAGGAGAACATTATCAATTGAATGATCGGTTGATATAGCAATCTTACCAAGCCCTTTTACCTTTCTCTTGCTATTATCACCAAAAGTAACCTCGTGACTTGGATCACTTTCACCTTCAATTGATGTGAACATTCTTGAGGTTCCGGTCATATGTTGGGTGCATCCACTGTCAATTACTCAATGCCGACCTCCACTTTTGTAATTCACTTGTAAATTCATTTCTTGATTTTAGGTACCCAAATGCTTTTGGGTCCTTTGATGTTAGTTTCGATAACTTTGGGTCTAAAAGGATTTAGCAGCATAGCTTTGGATACCCAAACAGCCTTAAGTTTCTTATCAAGATTTGAGGGACATACATACTTTACATTCATTTTGCCCCTGAAATTCTTAAACAATATATAATGAGCATCTACCATGCAATTTCTATTTACTTTAGCATGAGGAGTATTTGCAAGAAAACAATTTCTGGATTCATGATTTGATTTATGACAGTAATGGCATTGAGTGCCTTTCTTGACAAAAATCTGTTTGAATTTCAACAATCCATTTTGCTTAGGCAAGTTGCTAGGTTTGTATCCTAAGCCCTTTTTGCCTAAGTTGGATTTCTGTTCAACAAGAATTTTATCAAGAGTTGCACTACCCAGAAAGCATTTTTCGAGTCCTTTATCAAATTTGGCTATCTTGTCTTTTAGTTCTTCATTTTCGATCTTAAATTCTTTAGCACAGGAGGCATATATGCAGTTATCATCATAAGTATTAAACGAACCAGAGACCATAGCTTCATCTTTCAGTAAATCACATGAAATTGATGCATCACATAGAGAAGCATGATCAGACTTGCTAGCTAACATTTCATTTTCAATTTTTAGCTCACAATGTCTATTTTGCAGATCTTCATACTTCTTGGTAAGTGAAGCATAACTTGAGACAATATTATTATAAGTTTGCATAGATTTTTCATGCTCATCATTAAGCTTGGCAAACTTGTCTTTTAGTAATTCTTGGTCATTTGTCAGACTGGCAATGGTCCTTTTAAGAGATTTAGTTGAAGTTGTTTTAGCATGCAAAGCATTATTTAATTCTTCAACTAATTCTACCAGTTCATCATATGAGGGTGAGTCACTGACCTTTTCCTCATCAACTTTCGCCATTAAGCACAGAGGAAATGAAGGAGCTGGTGGAGTCGACTCATCCAATGCAAAGCCAGCCAATCCTTTTTGACCTTAAGTCTTCATCATCAGAAGATGAATCTCCACTAGTGTTGTCCTCATCAGTGACCCATTCTCCTATATGAGTTTCTCCTTTTCCTTTCTTTGAGAATCTCTTTGAGAAGCCCTTTTTATAGTACTTCTTCTTAGATTTGTCATGGGTCTTCTCATCATCCTCGTCATCTTTAGCCTTGAACTTGTTCTTCTTCTTACTTTTATTAGGGCACCGAGCAGCAATATGTCCCTTTTCATTACATTCAAAGCAAATAATATTAGCAAAAGGATTTTTCCTTGAGTAAGAGTTTGACTTTCCTTTATCCTTGAAGTTTACTTTTCTCATAATTTTGTTATCTCTTTTCATTAGCAGAGCTAATTTCTTCACATCCTCATCCTCAGCTTCACTTCACTCATCATCACTCTCATCTGATAAGTCTTGTATGATTTCCTTTGCTTTAAGGGCAATAGACTTCTTCTTCGGAGCATCTTCTTCGGTCAAGGTTAGCTCATGAGCTGATATTTTACCTAGAAGTTCCGTTGGAGTAAGCCTCTTGAGATCAACACTGTTCGACAAGTAGGTGATCAGACTATGATATGCTCGAGGAAGTACTCTTATCATCTTCCTGCAAATCTCAACATCAGAAATTTTAGTTCCTAGGCCTTTAAGTTCATTGACAATAGGATTAAGTCTAGTGAACATATCATTAGCATTTTCTTGAGGAAGCATTTTGAATTGATCAAATTTCTCTCGGACAATATAATATTTTTCTTCTTTTACATCAGAAGTTCCTTCATGAATTTCTTGCAGAGTTGTCCAAATATCATATGCAGAAGTAAGGTTACTCACTCTATCAAAAACTCCTAAACTAAGACAAGAAAATATAGCATTTCTAGCTTGGGCAACATACTGCATATTTTGAATCTTACCAGGAGTGGGTTCACCATACACAGTTTGCCCTTCGGGCAAGATGCGAGGAGGCAGCGGCTTCTCTGTGACCCTCCACACATCATACCCAACAGCTTCTAGATAACATCTCATTCTAATTTTCCAATAAGCATAATTAGTGCCATCAAAAACTGGTACTCTACATATACTAACAATTGCAGATCTATTTCCCTCGGCCATTGTCGGCGTACTATACGCCAGGTACCCTCTTCGCCGCACAAAAGCATGCGTGGCCCACGTGGCGCTTAGCAAAGGGTGGGTGTTTACACCCGCTCTACGTGACGCCACCACGTGGCGCTGCGGGCGCAGCAGTGGGCGACCACGCCCGCTGCCGGCGCCAATGGCGGCCCACGTGGCGGCTCGGGCGGGGCTGAAGCACGCTCGCCCACCGGTGCCGGCCCACATGGCGCCGGGAAAGGTGGGCGACCACGCTGCCGCCTTGCCGCCCACTCCACGTGGCGGGTGAGCGAGCACGCCTTGTTCATCCCGCCGCCATGCAAAAGGTGGATGCGGTTTGCCTCAAGTCTCCTTCCCCGACGCATCAGTGTCGAGACAGCTTGCTGTGCTGTGCACGCCGATTCCAAGGAATTTCGCCACAAGCCTGCTCTCGACGCCACACCTACCCGTGGCGGAGGGTCACATTCCTAAGAATCGGGTGAAGGCATGCGCCGCATTGATTAGGGTCAAGGAACAGACATAGCGATAAAGGCGAGTAAATGCATGTAAGATAAGCATGATGACATCCCTCCTCCATCTGACCCGTGTAAGCCCGTGCATATAAGGGCACTTGAGAGCATACGAGGGGGGGACAGAAAAAGAGGGAGAGGAAAAGAGAGGCTCAACAGAAGAGCTGGTCACCGGCAAGCTCTGTAACCAAGCCCAAAATACTCAATCCAAAATCAGCAGACGTAAGGTCACATTCTTCTTGGAGGGGCCTCGAACTCGGGTAAAATCGGTGTGTTCATCGAATTGAAGGGGCACTAGGATCCATTAGTGTGAGAGGTACTGGGGTTTCCCTCTGCTAGGGTTTGCCAGCTACCAAAGCCATCCCTCATCAACCAAACCCGACCAGAGACTCGGACTGTCTGTGGAATACGCCGACAGGGGCGCACCAGGTAGGGGCTTGTAGTTGGTTTCTCCGATCATCTTTCCGGCGGGTTCTGGTGTGTTCTTTTAGTCCCGCGCATCTGGAGATGGAGGGTTCGCAGCATCAGGAAGGAGAGGTGTTGGGCCATGCTCAGAGCGTGTCCCGGCAATCTCGTCGATCGCAAGACCGCCTCACTCCACCCCCGCAGGGTGCTGGCGATGCTCCCGCGGAGGCGGCGGGGCATCCGGTGCGACGCCGATTGGCCATGGAAGCGGCCACCGGCCAGACCAGATGTACTGTCTTCTCTCGACCACCTCCGGTGGAGCTCGCAGAGACTTCTGCCCACTCGTGGTCTGCGGGATCTTGTCGGCCTTGTTGGTGCGCCCAACCGGGTAGGGCCCCCCGCCGTGAGCATCGGTGGTACTCCGCCACCCAGTGGTGCTGGGGCTCGCAGGCTCCACCTACTGGTGGAAGGCGCCTGGCTCGTGAAGAGGCTGAGGAAGAGGCGCCTTGCCGGTCCCGGTTTCGAAAGGAACCGTGGGGACCTAAGGAGTCATCTTGACGAAGCCCGCCGGCTGGCGGCGACCATGTCACAGCGTGCCACGCCGCCCGGCCAGAGCAGGCGCGACAAGCGGGTGGCCTCCAAGATGGAAGTTCTCGACTCACGGAGAGTCCTATCTTCGCTCTCCGCCGAGTTCGGTGGGCGCCCGGGCTTTGTTTATGGCGTTGGATATCAGGCGTTCTCCCGGCGGTTACGCCGTGTGGAGTGGCCCAAAAAGTTTCGCCCGGCATCTATAGAAAGTTACGACGGCACCACCAATCCGGAGGAGTTTTTGCAAATTTATACAACGGTGGTACGAGCAGCCGGCGGGTCCGGAAAAGTTATGGCCAATTATTTCCCGATGGCCTTGACGGGCTCGCCTCGTTTGGTTGTTGAACCTCCCGCGAGGGTCGGCACTCGTGGGAGGAATTGTGTGGCCTCTTTGTCGCCAATTTCCAAGGCTCCTTCGTGCAGCCGGGCGTGGAGGATGATCTGCATACCCTGGAACAGTACAAGGGGGAGTCGTTGCGTGATTTCATCCGACGATTCTGCCATTGCCGCAACACGATCCCCCATATCTCGGAGCAATCGGTCGTCATCACCTTTCGAAGAGGCGTCCGCGACCGCAAGATGAAGGAGAAGATGGCCACCCGTACTATTAGCACCACCTCCGAGCTGTCCGGACCCGCGCCTCGCCTGGCTCTGCCGGTAAGGTTAAGGTGGTCGCCCTGAGTGAGGGCGAGCCCCGCAAAACCGTCAATATTGGCGCCAGCCTCAGCGCCAAATAGGAAGACGCGCTCGTCACCTTCCTCCGGTGTAATTCCGGCGTGTTTGCTCGGCAACCGTCCGATATGACCGGGGTCCCTGTGGAGGTGATTGAGCACCGATGGCAACGCCTCCGGCGCGCCTTCGGTCAAGAAAAGATCCGTGGCAAGCTCGGAGCGGCAAGATGCTATTCGGCAGGAGGTGGAGAAATTATTGGGCACAGGAATCATTAGGGAGGTCATTCATCCTGAGTGGCTTGCCAATCCTGTGCTTGTCAAAAAGTCCAACGGGAAGTGGCGAATGTGTGTCGACTTCACCGACCTTAACAAGGCTCGCCTGGCGATCCTATCCCTTGCCACGAGTCGACCTCATTGTTGACTCTACGGCAGGTTGTGAGTTATTATGCTTTCTGGATGCGTACTCCGGGTACCATCATATTAGCATGGCGGTGGAGGATGAAGAAAAAACTGCTTTTGTAACCCCTCCGGGTGTTTATTGTTGTCGGCGTACTATACACCAGGGTACCCTCTTCGCCGCACAAAAGTGTGCGTGGCCCACGGGCGATTAGCAGCGGGTGGGTGTTTACACCCGCCTACAGACATCGATCCACGTGGCGCGCGGCTAGCAGTGGGCGACCACGCCGCCGCCGGCTACCATCGCGTGGCGGCTTTGGCGGCGATTGAAAGCGAAAGCACGCCCACCACCGTGTCGGTCCACGGGCGCGCGGGCGAAAGAGTGGGCGACCACGCCGCCGCTTCGCCCGCCACCGATCGCGTGGCGGCTTTGGCGGCGAAAGCACGCCACGCCCTTCACCGGGTGTCGGTCCACGTGGCGCGCGGTGAGCGGTGGCGACCACGCTCGCCGCCGGCGTCCGCCCACGTGGCATGCGGCGGCACACCTCGTTTGTTCCATTGCCATGCAAAAGGGTGGGATGCGGTGGCTTCATCCCGAAGTTTCTTCGCCGCCGTACCATGTCGAGACAGCCCTCTTGTACGTGCATGTCGGTCCCAAGGAATTTCACATAAGCTGTTTCTCGACACCTCACACCTACCCGTGATGAGAGGGTCACATTCGGAAGAACCGGGTGAAGGCATGCGCCGCATTAATTAGGGCTGAAGGAACGGGACAACGCATAAAGGTGTAGTAAATGCATGTAAGATAAGCATGATGACATCCCTCCTCCATCTGACTCGTGTAAGCCCGTGCATATAAGGGCACTTGAGAGCATACGGGAAGGGGGACGAAAAAAAGAGGAAGAGAGAAAAGAGAGACTCAACAGAAGAGCTGGTCACCTACAAGCTCTGTAACCAAGTCCAAAATACTGAATCCAAGATCAAGCAGGAAGTAAGGCTGTTACCCTTCTCCATGGGGGCCTGAAGCTGGATAAAATCGTGTGTTCATCTGGATTTTAGACACTAGAACTCGTTAGTGTGAGAGGTACTGGGGTTTCCCTCTGCTAGGGTTCACGGCTACTAAAGACACCCCTCATCAACCAAACCCATCAGAGACTTGGGCCTGTCGGTTGAAATACGCCGGCCAGGGCGCCGAGTAGGGGTCAGTAGTTGTTTTTTGATCATCTCTTGGCGAAGTTTTGGTGTTTTTTCGGTTTGTGCATCTGGAGATGGCAAGTTCGCAAGATCGTGAAGGAGAAGGGTCGGGCCATATTGAGTGTGTCCCGCAATCTCATCGATCGCGAAGACCGCCACTCCACCCAGCAGGTGCCGGGCGATGTTCTGCGTGCGGCGGTGGGGCATCCGGCGGCGCCACCGCCATGGAAGCGCCACCCCGGCCAGACCAGATGCCGCTCGTCTTCTCCAGACCACCTCGGTGGAGCTTGTAGAGACTCCCAGCCACCCGTGGTCTGCGGGATCTTGCCGGCCTTGTTGGTGCGGCCCAACCGGTAGGGCCCCTACCGGCAGAAGCATCGGCGGTACTCCGCCTTGCATGCTGGGTCGGGGCTCGCAGGCTCCGCCGCCTGGTGGAAGGCGTCTGGCCGTGGGCAGGCCAGGCAGGAGGAGGCGCTTGCTGCCGGTCCCGGTTCCGAAGGAAAGTGGGGACCTACGGAGTCATCTTGACGGCCCACCGTGCGAAGCGGCGACGCATGCCAGAAGCTACACCGCCCGGCTTGAGAGCAGGGCGCTGCAAACGGTGGCCTCCGAAGATGGAAGTTCTCCGACCACGGAGAGTCCTGCTCGCTCTCGGGCCGAGCTCGGGCGCCGGGCTTTATTTATGGCGTTGGGTATCAGCGTTCTCCGGTTGGTTACACTGTGGAGGGTTCAAAAGTTTCGCCCTAAGATCTATAGAAAGTTATGACTCGGACTACCAATCCAGAGGAGTTTTACAAATTTATACAACGGTGGTACGAAAGCAAATTACGAATACGGAAAGGTTATGGCCAATTATTTCGACGGCTTTGACGGGCTCGCCCGTTTGTTGTTGAACCTCCGCGAGGGTCGGTGTACTCGTGGGAGGAACGTGTGGCCTCTTTGTTGCTAACTTCGGGGCTCCTTCGCGCAATGCGGCGTGGAGGATGATCTGCATGCCCCGAACAAAGATAAGGGGAGTCGCGCGATTTTATCCCATGGTTCGCCATTGCCGCAACACGATTCCCCATATTTGAGCACCGGTCGCCATCGCCCTCAAGAGGCGTCATAAACCGCAGGAATGAAGGAGAAGATGGCCACCTCGTACCATCAGCACCACGAGGGCGTGGTGGTCCTGTGGTGGCGAGGCAGGATGAAGCCGAACCTCGAAGGTTCGGCCGATCAAGCAAGAAGGCGCGAAGCGTGAGGCAGAGAGACCCGCGGGTCTTGGCCGCCAGCGTGACGCTGATGGCTTCGGTCGCCGGAGCGCGACCGTCGGGATCAACGTGTATCGCCGTGACCGGGCGATGATGATCGCCGTGATCGGCGCGGTGATCGCCGCGATCGGCGTGATAACCGCCGCATGATCGTGGAAACGACGCCGCGCGGAGGGAAAGAGGGCCTTGGTGCCCAATTCATCGAACTGACACCCATGATCTGGACAGCTGTCAGGTCGTGGACCGGATGGTGGAGCGGCGGATCAAGGAACGCCGCCCTCGTGATGATGAGCGTCACTCTCGTGATGATGATCGTGGTGAAGACCCCGCCCCGCTGTCTTTCCAGCAGGCGGATCATATCTTGGCGTATATCTATGGTGGTTCGTCCGCCCGCTTCTAATACCGCTTGCAAGCGGTTGAAGAGGAGGTGTGTGCAGTGGGCCGAGCTCGAGGTCGCGTCGGATCTTTGAAATGGTCGGAGGAGACGATCATCTTCATCAGGTGACCACCCCGACACGCCCCACTCGACATCTCCCGACAGGTATCGCCACATCCTAATGTCCTACTGGTCGTGTGTTGGTGGATGGAGGAGTTCTCTCAAGATCTTGTCCTCTACGGCATTTCGCTCTTCAAATCTCGCGGCAGATCTCCATCCGTCTGCTGTCTTTGGAATAGCCCCGGGTTAGTGCAATCCCGTGGGCAAAGCGTCTCCCTATCACTTTTGGAGAAAAGGATAATTATCGCATCGAGTTGGTGGACTTTGAAGTCACCGATTTTGATCTCCCTACAATGCTTTACTTGGCCGACCCAAGACCGCCAAGTTCATGGCGATGACCCATTATGCATATATGGTGGTGAAGATGCGAGACTGCCGCCCCATAACCATTCGAGTGGATCACCCAAAGCTCACTGTCATAAGTTTGCGCTTGATATGAGTCTCGCCACTTGTCCCGGGCGGCCGATGCCGCCGCCGGGAGCCCTCAGTCCGGGACCGTGCCTCGCCTGCTCGGCTGGTGAGGTTAAGGTGGTCGCCTCGAGTGAGGGCGAGCCCATAAAACCGTCAACATTGGCGCCAGCCTCAGCGCCAAATAGGAAGACGCGCTCGTCACCTTCCTCCGGTGTAATTCCAACGTGTTCGCCTGGCAACCGTCCGATATGACCGGGGTCCCCAGGAAGGTGATCGAGCACCGTTTGGCAACGCTCCCCGAAGCGCGCCCGGTTCGGCAAAAGATCCGGCGACAAGCTCCGGAACGGCAAGATGTTATTCGGCAGGAGGTGGAGAAACTATTGGGCGCAGGAATCATTAGGGAGGTCGTTCATCCTGAGTGGCTTGCCAATCCTGTGTTTGTCAAAAAGTCCAACAGAAGTGGCGAATGTGTGTCGACTTCACCGACCTTAACAAGGCCTGCCCGAAGGATCCTTATCCCTTGCCGTGAGTCGACCTCATTGTTGACTCCACGGCAGGTTGTGAATTATTATGCTTTCTGGATGCGTACTCTGGGTACCATCAAATTAGCATGGCGGTGGAGGATGAAGAAAAAACTGCTTTTGTAACCCCTATGGGTGTCTATTGTTATATTAGGATGCCTTTTGGTTTAAAGAATGCTGGATCCACTTACCAGCGTGCTATGCACATTACTTTTTGTCCACAGATAGGACGTAACCTTGAAGTATATGTTGATGATTTGGTAGTGAAAGTCAAAGAAGGTGAAGCCTTGATTTGGGACCTGGAGGAAACCTTCTCCAATCTTCGGAAGAATTGTTTGAAGTTAAATCCAGAGAAGTGTGTGTTCGGAGTTCCCTCCGGCAAATTGTTGGGGTTCCTGGTATCCAACCGAGGGATTGAAGCCAATCCGGATAAGATAGCAATGATTGAGCACATGAAGCCGACACGGCTCAAACAGTTCAATGTTTGGCGGTCGCCTAGCCTCCTTGGGCGATTCATTGCCCGATTGGGAGTAGGGTGAACGAGCCGAGCGAGCCAGGCTCGGTTCGGGTCTTGATTCGGAGATGGCGAGCCGAGCCAGCTCGGCTCGGCCTCGATCTGAGTAGCTCAGAAACCGGCTCGGCTCGGCTCGATGTCGGCCATGAGTCGGCTCGTTATTTCGCCGAGCCAACAGATTAAACTAGAAGATTTGACTATTTGAGCAACTTCAAAAGGCATTTAAGTGTATAATCAAAAGGCAAGTGCAACATAATGCCATGCATAACAATCTTTTACAAAAACAAGATTAGAAGATTTGAGCAACTTCAAGAATAACATATCATTAACAACATGACATAAAATAATCTATTTGGTCCTCAATCCTCCATTCCAATCCACTACTTGCAAAGAACCACATATCTTCATGCCATGATGCCCGATATCTCCTCTTCTCTTGAGTCTTGAGCAATCTTCATGCCATCCTAAAACAACCACATATAATAAATGTTAAGCATATGTTGCAACAGATTGAATGGAGATTGGATCATTGGAGAATGTGTCGACAATGTCTTTGTCATATGATCAAAACAAGCATACAAGCAGAGAGGTGGATAAGTTGAATGAGAGGCCAGAACCCGTCCAAGTGTCCAACTAATCAAAACAAGCATACAAGCATACAAGCATACAAGCAGATTGAATGTGTGCTGTCATATGATCAAAACAAGCATACAAGCAGAGAATGTCAGATTGAATGGAGATTGGAGATTGTAACAAGCATACAAGCAAGAGAGGTGGCTAGGTTTTTTTGCCCTGCATTCTCTCATCCGGGTTGGGGCCATTGGTTTACTCTCGTGATTTGGAGCATGCAACAAATGGGTTCTCTAAAGAGAACATCATTGGAGAGGGTGGATATGGGGTTGTTTACCAATTACCATGGTCATCTTATAAATGGAACTGATGTAGTGATGTTGCAATAAAAAACTGCTTAATAACATGTAAGAGACATCGTTTTCACAAGATATCAACAAGAAGCATATGCAACCTAGGACAAGGAATTATAGCCCAAATGCTTATGCCAAGCACAATCCACGCCTCAAACCAAAAGGTGGTGGGTGTCCTGGACAATAACCATGAATCTTGATGTGCTCCATCTTTACAATGCTTCATATCGCACAAATAAGCATGAGGAAAGTAAAATCATCCCTACGGACAAGTAAATTAGAAACGAAGAATATATAGAAACAAGTTAATGGAACACACAAATATTAACTTACTAGTTGCTCTCTATCACACTTGTAGGAAATGGAATTGTCTCAACATCATCTTCATCATCTTTTTCCGAAAATACAAGTCATTAGTCATACCAAATTAATTCAAATCAAACCAAATTCACCGCCTTAGAAGGAGCAAAGTTTAAAAGGGCTTGATCTTGCTTCTTTGCCAAATACTTCAAGTATGTGTCATATTTCTTCAGATGTCTCAATAGATGTGATGTAGTTGACCCTTGCTTGTAAGAATACAACTTACAAGACTCCACATTGTGCCTTTGATATCATCACCCCTTTCACCACAGATGGCACCTTCATCTTTGTAAACACATCCCAAACACTAGATGATGTTTCACCCTTGACCTTCACCCCCTTTCGTCGCTTTTTCCTTCTTTGACGAGCTGTACCAAGACTACCATCCCCAGAATTACCTTCATCCTCCTAAGAGGCTTCAATTGATACATGGTCACCCTCTTCTCGACCACCTGGCATTGCTATCTCGTCCTCAGACATCTCATCGTTCATGTCATAAGAATTATCTTCTTCCTCAATCTCAGTTGTTTGTTCCCTTTCCTCGCATAAAACCTAAGAACATGTAAGTCAAAGGCATATAGATATATATTCTTAGCTAAGACTAAGTCTAAGCATGCTTACCGGCTTGGCTAGAAGGGCACCACTGACGCCTAGCTGTGGTCGGGCTGAGGGCCTCTTCCCCTTCCCTTTCGCCATGGATGATTCCATCTCCATGCCTGCCAATTGCCAAATCCATTAAAATATGGCACTAACCGATTACCGATATTAACCACAACCAAGAGGACGTCACTTTGCACGTCAAGACACAAACTTAAATAGTACTTAGCATCAACACAAATACAAACATAAAACTATGCTAATATCTCAAAGATCTTATCCTTAGAAATAAATGTCTCTTGTGGAGCTCGGTAGCCATTGTGGAATGGATAATGAACTTATCAGAATCTTGACCGAGATATTAAATCTCACCAAGATTCACTATGTCATTTTCAAGGTATTTCAATTTAAGCTCTCATTGATGTAATACTAATTTGATAAGTTCATTATCCATTCCACAATGGCTACTAGAGCTCAATTCAAATGTAAACTTAGGGATTCATATACATAAGATCAATATTTCATGAGTTACACAAATTTGTCAACATCTGTCTTACAAGAACTCGGTTGTTAAATGTTAAGATGTTAGTGCTATAGTAGTCAAGAAACAAAGCAGGTAAGTCGACATTTATCGTGCAAAACAATCATTAAATATCATAATTCAACAGACTGCAAGTGTTTCACCTCACATATTTGCGAACCTTTTCAGAAGACTCATCCATAGCAGCTTAAAATTACTATGGAAATATAGACTGTGTAGTAGCAAATAAAAAATATATTATTGCAAATGACATAAACCATGTCAACTTCCTTAATACAGACACCTCCATTTAATCCAGCAAGTGTTTCAGTGTTTCACAGAGTGGATGACTCGGCAAAATCAGTGCAAAAGGCAGCTGATTCAGACTGAGCATACAAGTATACAACAGAGGATACACAACACAACAAATCCAACTGTCATTGGCCATTACACGCAGAGTCGCAGACAACAGCTCCAATACAAGAGTAATTACTTGCGAAAGAAACATAAGGGGTTTCATGAGAGGATTTACCAGTGATGCGGACAAGCGCTGCGTTTCCCTCCCGGACAGATCGATCGGTCACATGCTGCAACACCATCAAATTGCACTGGTAAGTTGCATACTCTCTTAGTTTCTCTTCGTTAAAACTTTCTCACGAGCTCACGGCACTGGAAAAAGGGCTCACGGCACTGGAAAAAGGGGTCACATGCGGCATCTCACCTCACGATGAAGGATTGAAGTTGAAGGTGTCGTTGAAGGGCCTGAAGGAAGCGAAGATGCGGGCGGCCGGGGCGGGGAGTCGCCGAGCGTCACGGCACGGGAATGGGGAATCGCTTCGCCACCAAGCCGCCAGCGCCAGGCGCCGCCAGTGGAGGGGATTCCGGATTTAGGGTTAGGGGAATCGCCAGGACGCCAGCCTCCTCACGAGTCATGAGTCACGGGAATGGCTTTTGCCTTTTGGCATTTTGCCGCTGGGGGCGCTGGGTGCCTAGGTATGGCCGTATGGGCTGGGCGTGGGCCTGCCTGAGGGGCGAGGGCAGAGGGCGAGGCGCTGGCTTGGGCTCGGCTGCCGAGCTGGTTTGGCTCGCGAGCCGGCTCGGTGGTCGAGCCGAGCAGGCTCGGGATTTTTGCGAGCCTAAAAATCAGGCTCGGCTCAGGCTCGGTCCGAGCCACGAGCCTGTGCAAGCCGAGCCAGGCTCGGACGAGCCCGAGCCGAGCCACGCGCCACGAGCTAATTTTCCAGCCCTAATTGGGAGAAAGGAGCCTACCCCTATTCAAGCTGTTGAAGAAATCTTATCATTTTGAGTGGACTGATGAGGCTCAGAAGGCCTTTGAAGACTTGAAGCGGTACCTTACCTCTCCTCCAGTGCTGGTTTCCCCTGTGCAAGGTGAACCGCTGCTTTTGTATATTGCTGCTACCCCTGAGGTGGTCTATTGTGTTGGTGGCGAGAGGAAGGTGTCCGTGGCCGATTTATTACGCCAAGAAGGTGTTGCATGAAGCGAAACTCGATACCCCAAGCTCGTAAAATGTCAGATGCGATTCTCGTGGCGTCTAGGAAGTTACGGCATTATTTCCAAGGGCGAGAAGTTACTGTGGTTACGGCTTATCCGTTGCGAGAAATCTTGTTCAACCGTGAAGTAGAAGGTCGCATTGCCAAATGGTCAGTGGAACTGGGAGAGTTCAATCTTAATTTTGTTCCCCGCACTGCCATCAAAAGTCAAAAGCTGGCGGAGTTCGTTGCCGAGTGGACTCCCGCCACTCTTGAAGCGGAAGAAGCCCCTGCGTCGCCTCCCTGGACCTTATTTTTTGATGGTTCGTTCAGTTTGGAGGGCGCAGGGGCTGGCGTTGTCCTAGTCTCCCCGACTGGTGACGTGCTCCAGTATGTTGTTGCTCTTGATTTTAAAGCTACTAATAACATTGCCGAGTATGAAGGTCTGCTTGGCGGTTGCGATTGCCGGCGCTAGGTATCCCAAGGTCTTCAAGTCAAAGGCGACTCCCTGCTAGTCATCAATCAAGCGAGAAAGGAATTTCAATGCCTTGACCCCACCATGGCGGCGTACCTGGCGGAGGTCAGGAAAATGGAGCGGCGCTTTGAAGGATTAGGATATACTCATATCCCCCGACGTGATAATCACCTTGCGGATGGGTTTTCGCAGCTTGCATCCTCGAAGGCTCCTGTCCCGATCGGGGTCTTCGAAGAAAGACTATCGCGACCGTCCATTACAACCCATGATTCAGATGGGAATGATGGTGTCACTGTCGCAGCCCCCGGTTCAGGTGGGGACGATGGTATGGCTGTCGAGGCCTCCGGCTCAGGCGGGGATGGCGGCGTTGCTGCCACAACCTCGATTCAGGAGGAAGGCGGTCGTTCGCCTCAAAGACCTGTGTCCGGAGGGAAGGCGACGGTGCCGCTAATCTGGCCAGGGAAATGCCTGGCCCAGCAAAGTACCCGGGCGAACACCGAGTGCTCGCCACACTTGGCCGGGAAAATCAGTGGATGGATCCGATCCTAACCTTCCTGCGGGACCAAGTGATCCCCGACGATGATGCGTCAGCTGAGAAAATAGCACGTAAGGCCAAATGCTATACTCTGGTGGATGGGGACTTATACCGCCGGAGTAGAAACGGAATTCTACTGAAGTGCATCACTCGGGAAGAGGGGAGCGCCCTGCTCTCCGATATCCATGGAGGCGTGTGCGGGAGCCATATGTCCGGCCGAACGCTAGTCGGCAAAGCGTTTCGCTAGGGATTTTATTGGCCTATTGCCCTCCAGGATGCTTGCGAGCTGGTGAGGACATGCGAAGCTTGTCAGTTCTTCGCCAGGCAAGTCCACCGACTAGCCCAAGCTCTGCAAACCATCCCGCTCTCTTGGCCGTTCGCGGGGCTGGATATCCTGGGTCCGTTCCCGCGGGCCACAGGGAGCTTCACCCACCTCTTCGTCGTCATCGACAAATTCACTAAGTGGGTCGAAGCTGAAGCAGTACGTGCCATCACGGCTTCCGCTGCAGTCAAATTCATGCATGGAATATTCACCCGCTTTGGAGTCGCCAACCGCATTATCACCGACAATGGAACTCAGTTCACCAGTGCGGCATTTCTGGAGTTCTGTGAAGAGATGGGCACCAAAGTATGCTTTGCTTCGGTTGCCCACCCTAAGAGCAATGGTCAAGCTGAGCGTGCCAATGCATTAGTATTGAAGGGTCTCAAGACAAGAGCGTTTGATCGACTCCACAAGCGGGGCGTATTTGGATTGAAGAACTTCCTGTCTTTGTGGTCGCTTGCACCACGCCCGGTCGAAGCATGGCGAGACGCCTTTCTTCTTGGTGTATGGAGCGGTCGTTCTTCCCTCCGAAGCCGTCGCTTGGCTCTCCGCAAGATCTCGGTTTTCACGAGGAAGGCCACGAAGATATCCGCAAGAAGATGTCAACCTCCCGAAGAAGTTCAGGATCGGGCCGCCTTCGTGCCGCCCGATACCAAAGAAGCCTCAAGCGATACCATGCCACCCGGTTTCGAGAGAACACCGGCGATGGGTGACCTGGTCTTATGAGAGTTCAGCGCATCTTTGGGTTACATAAGCTCCCCCTGGGAGGGCCCTTTAAGGTGGTCTCAGATCTCAACCTGAGGCGGTCCGGTTAGCCACTGAGGATGGCCGAGAATTGGCGAATTCCTACAATGTGGAGTTGTTGCGAAAGTTTTATCCATGAAAAACTGTAAGTACCCGATGGTTCGCTTTGATCAGCCCCGGGATGGACTTGTCCCCCAGCTAATCGGCGGTCATTGGTTGTTAATAATGTTACTATCTTGAGAATTTTTGACTTCGTCATTACTCCTCTTTTTGTGTCCTACGGGACGGTTTGCTGCATGGGTGCTATTGGTCCCTGGGTTTTGGCTGTCCCTTTTCGGTTCGTAATTATGCCTAATATATGTGCTGGGTAAGGACAAGCAACCAGAAAGCGGATCTGGCACGGTGCTTAAATGTGGTCTGTACGCCTCGGGTTGGCTCTCAGAAGCACCGCAGGTCGTTGCCGCAAGCACTGCTAGCCTAATATCCTTCCTGGGAGTTCGCTGCTTTACCACATAATGCCATAGGCCGTATTTTAGAAAAACGGCAACAACATGGAGGCCAAAATAAGTGAACCAATATTACCCCATGCACAGACTTATGTTGTCATAATCTATATTATATGTACCTTGCATGGTATTCATCCGCCTTTGCAATAGCTGCATATGTGCACGGGTCAAACTTTGAAGCTTTGGCCCGATTCAAAAGAAAAAACGCATATGTGCACGGGTCAAACTTTGAAGCTTTGGCCCAGCGCTTGGTGGCTGGTCGCCCGATTCAAAAGAAAAAACGCATATGTGCACGGGTCAAACTTTGAAGCTTTGGCCGGCATTGGGGGTCGGTCGCTCAAGAACCCGGCCGTCGCCTAACGCTGAAATGGTCGCCTAACCGCTTGTTGAGCACCAGCTAACGCACAAGCCGATAAGTGTTTCAAGTAACACTCCCGATTATTTGCTTATGCGTATGCTGAAATTGATCAAATTATGCATGGTTACCACGGGCGTCGTAAACCCGACGGCTCCTTGGTGATAGAAGGAAAGTCTTCAGTGTGAGCGTCTAGCAAGGCTAAGTGACCAGAGTGTAAGTTTGGCGCGGTACTCAAACACGGCTCGTACACCTCGGGTTGGCTCTTAGAAGCACCGCTGGTTGTCACCGTTGAGCGCCGCTGGTCCAAGACCACTCCTGGGAACTTATTGCTTTCTGCGCCACACTGGGGTACGATTCTAAAAGATCACAAGGATTTAAGTTCAAAAGGTTTCACCAATGACAACCTCAAGAAAATCTTGATGGCGAAACTATTCTGTGCTCAAGCACAGACTATTACGCCTCAAAACTGTCTTTGTCTAAGTTCTATGTAATTTGCGCGTGTTGTACTTCCGTTTGTGGTCAGTTGCATGCGACCTCTACAGGAATTCCGGGATGTTGCCTGGACTCAAAAGTCTAACTGGCGCCTCAATTGAATTCTAAGTTGGCCGCCTGGCAATTCCAGCATGCAATATCAAATAAGCACAGCAAACGAGCATGAAGGTAAAACTGAAAAATATCCATTACAGCTAAAGTTTGTTGGAGTGTTCATACAGATATAAAAGACGGATCGACAAAAGAAGTAAAAACAAAAAAAGTGGAGTGGCGGCCTAGCCCTTCACTCATCACCCACATCGATGTCGCCGGCGTCTTCTTCCTCCGCCACCGGGTGACGACATCCATGGTCGGCCGCGACTTGCAACTGCCGCCAAATACTACTCAGCGGCCGCTTGCACACGTGCCTCTGCTGGCGGCGTTCCCCACGATGCCGTCTCCATTGCCGCCATCGGGTCCAAGGAGCGCCGCTGGCCGCCCAAGAAAGCCACGAAGGTTGCGGTCATTATCAAGAACCTCTTGCCCTCCCCTGGTGAACGTGCGGCGTGGCGGCGGCAACCCGGAGCGCCTCCGCGGCCTGGTTGGTCGCGTGGGCATATTGCAGGGCGGTGTCCTGGAGGGGCGTCTCCAGCACCACGCCCAGAGGTTCCAGGCATCTTTTGATGCGCTGGAAAGCTCTCTTGAGCATGGCGGCAAGATTGCGCCTGAGGCGGTCAACCTCATATTCGGAGGTCCTCTGCGCCACCTCGGCCCTTTCCGCCTGTTGCTGCATGGCGACCAAGGCGGTCGCGGTGGTCCTTTCTTGCGCCACCGCCGAGTCCGACCTCTCCCACTCCCGTGCCAGCTTGTCAATGGCCCCCGTGAATTGCCTCGCCGTCCGGGCTCCATGTCCAGCGGCCGTGGCAAGAAGTGCGCCAAGCGAGCTATGCAAGTTACTGAGCTCGGTGAAGAGCTCAGCGGAGCGCTCGGCGGGAGTGGCAATGGTTCGGGGGGCAAGTTGGCGAGGTACGCCGGTACCAAGGCCGCCTGCCTCAGTCCCCGCGATGGTGGCGGCCGGCGGTGTCTAGGCGGAAGTCTCCGCCGCCCCGATAGGCGCAGGTGGCGTCTGCTCCCTTGAGGTGTCTTGAGGGGTCGGCCTTGGCGTCGCCCTCAAGCTGAAGCTGGCCTTGGGGACCTCAAGCCCGCCTTGTCGAGTGGCGGCACGGGTCCCCGTGGCGGAAGGTGGTGGCGCCGTGGAGGATGGGATCGGCGCCACAGGAGGAGTTGGAGCCGGCGCCGTAGCAGCTGGCGCTGTGGTCGTTGGGGCCGGCGCCTCCTGCGTTGGCACCGGTGGCGAGGATGCTGGCGCCAGCGGCGTGACCGGCTGATTAGTCTTCGCGATCGGGCGGCGGTGCGACCGCCCCATGTGAAGTCACCGCCACCCTTGGGCTGGTGGCGGCGGAAGTTTCGCCCGCGTGGCGGGTCTTCTTCGCGCCCGGACTTGGAGCGTCCGGGACGAGTGGCCGCTTGCCCATCGCCCGATCAGTGGGGGGAGGTGCGTCCCTGATCGTCAGGGCGGCGCGCGGCGGCACAACGGCGAGGCCGGTAGAGTCCATTGGCGGCAGCAACTTGACGATCCTCAAGCGCTCCGCAGACTCCAAATCGGCGAGTGGCCGTGCCGATGAAGGGAAGTCCAGACCAGCTGGAACCGGCGGCATAAGCCCGGAGAGCCATGTGTTGATGCGTGGCCCATCCAAGTTTCCCGCGCCTGGCCAAAGTTAAAAAAAGACTGCCGGTTGGTAGGGAGCAACACAGAAAAAGCATGGATACGGAAAAAAGCCAAAAGATAGTAGTGAAGACTTACGGCCGGGAAAGGTGCGGGTAATATCGTCGTCGTCGGTGTATTGCCATGCTGGGCGAATACGGCGGCGAAGAGGGCTAAGTCTTCGGGATACGAAATCCCTAACAACCATCGCCCCAGTTAAACCGGCATTCCGCAGGTTGATGATGCGGGCCGCCATTGCCCAGAGCTCCGCCGTCTCTTCAACGGGCGAAGTTCTGATTCTCGATGATCGCATGGCGTCGGCGGCGGCACCCTCAGAAAGACGACGCCATATGTTGTCGTTGGACGACTGACCACTCAAGGCACGTGCCTTCGGTTTGACTGGCCGAAGGAGGAAGTAGCGGCGACCATCCCGCCCGAAGATTTAAAATGGCAGCTCTCAAATAGTCATCGCTTGAGGAGGCGCGGCAGAGAAAAAAGTAACGAAAAAGTGGAAGGTTCGGCATCACCCCCATGAACATTTCACAGAGGTGTGCGAAGATGGCAAGAAAAAGAATGGAGTTGGGGGTAGGGTGGAGATGATGGATTTCGTAGAAGTGGAGGACGATGAGGAAAAAATCAGAAAAAGGCGGTACCAAACCCGCCATGATGCCCCACACGAAGATGATGATCTCGTCGGCGGGGCACTGTGGTGTGGGGGTCCCGGCCCGAAAGGAGAGAGGGCCCTCTGGTACGATCGTGTGGAGTCTCCCCACTGTGTAGGAATCCACAGTGGAGGCAGGAATGGAAGGCGAAGCAGGAGGGGCCATGAAAGCGAAAGTAGCAAAGGACAAGAAAAGCTCAGAGCAAGAAGATGAAGTTTGCAAAAGATGCTGAAAGCGTGAACCGTCTGGTGCGGATGGATCTATATGTATCCCCACTCGCACCGACGGTTCACGAAAGGACAAGATCGTGCGCCGTTTCGGGTCCCAAGAAAAATCAATGGATGCGGGGAGGAATCGAGGCGGTCGCATCCTGTTGAGTGATGGCCCCATCCAAGAATGCACCGGCAGTTAATGTAAGATCTCAAAAGACTCTGATGTGCGTTCTTGGGTGGGCCCGGGGGCTACTGTTGGCGTACTATACGCCAGGGTACCCTCTTCGCCGCACAAAAGCATGCGTGGCCCACGTGGCAGTCTAGCAGGCGGGTGGGTGTTTACACCCCGTCTCACAGACGCCACCACTTGCCGCGCGGGCGAAAGGTGTGGTCGACCACGCCTGCTTTCCGGCGCCCGATCCACATGGCGGCTGGCGGCGATTGAAAGCACGCCCGCCCACCAGTGCGATCCATGTGGCGCTTCGGCGGCAGGTGGGCGACCACGCCCTGCTCACCCGGCGCCCAGTCCAAGTGGCGGCCTGGCGGGCAGTTGGGCGAGCACGCCCTGTCCACCGGGTGCTGGTCCACGTGGCACTCGGGCGAGTAGGTGGGCGACCACGCCCTGCTCGCCCGGCGCCCACTCCATGTGGCGGGTGAGCGAGCACGCCTTGTTCATCCCGCCGCCATGCAAAAAGGTGGGATGCGGTGGCTTCGTCCCGAAGTCTCCTTCCCGACGCATCGTGTCGAGAGACAGTTCGCTTTGTGCACGCCGATTCTAAGGAATTCGCCACAAGCCCGCTTCTCTCGACGCCACACCTACCCGTGGCGAGAGGGTCACATTCCGGAAGAACCGGGTGAAGGCATGCGCCGCATTGATTAGGGTCAAGGAACGGGACAGCGCATAAAGGCGTAGTAAATGCATGTAAGATAAGCATGATGACATCCCTCCTCCATCTGACCCGTGTAAGCCCGTGCATATAAGGGCACTTGAGAGCATACGAGGGGGGGGGACAGAAAAAGAGGGAGAGGAAAAGAGACGCTCAACAGAAGAGCTGGTCACCGACAAGCTCTGTAACCAAGCCCAAAATACTCAATCCAAAATCAGCAGACGTAAAACATTACCCTTCTTGGAGGGGCTCGAACTCAGGTAAAATCGGTGTGTTCATCGAATTGAAGGGGCACTAGGATCCGTTAGTGTGAGAGGTACTGGGGTTTCCCTCTGCTAGGTTTTGCCAGCTACCAAAGCCATCCCCCTACCGAACCAAACCCGGTCTGTAGACTCGGGCCTGTCAGGTGGAATACGCCGACAGCCATATTACCAAAGCTAGTTAGGCTAATTAAGGTAAACCCGCTCTGATACCACTTGAAGGAACGAGTTGGCCTAGAAGGGGGATGAATAGGCAACTCTACAAATTTTTAGTTTGTTTATAGTTAACTATCTTATACAGGAAAGACTTAATGTTTAGAATATAGTAGAAGCGAACAAATAAGATAATAACAGCGAAAGCAAGTCAAAATAGAACAACACACAGAATGAGACAGGAATTTTATCCCGAGGTTCGGAGGCCTTTCTCCTACTCCTCGTTGAAGCACTTCTCTTGAAGTATAGCTTCTCCCACAGCTAGTCGCAGTAGCTTGGGAACACACTCGGGTAGCTCTTTCACCACTCTAGTGAGGTGAGCTCCAAACCTTTCACAACCAAAAGTGGCTTTCCACAATCTTCTTTGGACAGGTCACACTTTTCACTTCCTCCAAGCTGTCTAGGATCACTAATATCCAAGAGTAATAAACTTGCACAAGTTATGTCTCTTGGTTCACTCGCAAACTACAATACTAGACTTAAGTTTGGAGCTAAACACTTAGAAGAAATAAGGATTTTGAGTTTCAGAGTGAAGAACGGACTCCTTGCTGTGAATGAGAGCTCTTTTAATGCTAATATGTGAAGGAGTTCATAAAGTTCTATGGTAGATAGCTCAGGAAATGCTTATATAGCCATTTTGATGAAAAAGAGCCGTTGTACCTACCACAGTGACCGTTGCACGTGTCAGAGTGTCAATTTTGAGCTAAAACACGTTTACAGTGGACCAAAATTTTAATCTTAGCGATACTGATCATGTATATCACGGACCAAATTTGCACAATTGTGGCGGACCAAAATATTTGGTCCGTCATACATGGGCAAAGAAGCAAGGTTTGGTCCGTTAGAAGAAGTGAAGTCTCATGTGTATGGCGGACCAAAAATTTGGTCCGTCATAGATGGAACCTGACAAGATCAGTAGCTAAGGATCAATTTTTTTTTGACAAAAAGAGTTTAGTCAAATGATTTACATTTGCCACGGACTAAACTTTGAAAACACAAAATTTGATCCAACTAGAATAAGAAACTTTGTGAAAATGAATATGATTTCATCAATAGATTCAAAGACTTAAAATCAAAGATTTGTCTATCAGAAGATATAGAAATTTTTGAATTTATGCCGAATCAAACATTTGGTCCGTCATAGATAGACAACTGAGAAAAAATTTGCTTAGACATCGATATGTGTATGGCGTACCAAAAGTTTGGTCCGTCATAGATGGATAACTCAGGAATTTTTGATCGGCTAAAAACATGTGTATGACGGACCAAAATTTTGGTCCGTCATAGATGAACAACATCAGCTGAATGAGATTTTTCAAACACATTTCACCACGGACTTAGAAACAAAAGAATATGGGATTTGGTCTGTCACTAGTTAATAGAACTTTGATCAGAATATCTAGAAAGAATCTTGATGATGAACAAAATTGACTTTAATTGGTTTGGGAAAAGAACTTTGGCTAGACTGTGATAGATTTAGACATGAACACTGTATTTCGGTCTGTCACCAAAAAAGGACTTGATGAAAACAGGAATTTTGTTTCAAGGAACTGAAGAACTAAGAATTTTAGCTCCAAACGATCTAGTTTTGTCTTAGCCTTATGAACCAAAATACCAATTTGTGCAGAGTCCCTCTTTATAGTACAGCCAAAGCAAAAAGAACCCTAGCTACTTGACTTGAATCAACTCCCAAGTCATAAACTAGAAACCAACTACCTTAATCTTGTTTGTCCAATTTGTTCCATCCATAATTTCAGCATAAGCTCTTTCATAAGTGAGAAATTATTAACTTGGTCATCAATACCAAAACTATTTAATAGAACATGAAAAGAATTTGGGGGGCCTAGATGCCATCAGAAGTACTACAAGTATGGGGGAGATAAGGATAAGTTGAACATGCTCATGTTTATTGTTGTTACACTTAATCCAAGATACAAGCTATCTAATTACACAAATATAGCTACTTTGGAAATGTTAGGTGAGGAAGAAGGAAAGGAAGTTTGGAATAATGTGAATGATTCTTTTCGTTCATTGCTTGATGAATATACAAAACTATATGCTCCAAGTGATAAGACACCACAATCGAATGATTCGCAAGAACCTATGGAAAGGAGCACTAGGTTGGTGAAATCCCTAATTGCGAAAAAGATGAGGATGAGTAATATTGGAATTGGCACCAGCAAGTCTGAACTTGACAAATACCTTGGTGAAGATAATGAAGAAGACAACGAGATTTGAAATTTAGATTATGTATTTGTGGTACTTGTATAATTATTTGTTCACAACAAAGTGCATAAAATGCATGATATTACACCAACACTGCTGATCCACACACGAACATGGTTGATCCACACATACCCTACAGAGGCGGAACTAGGGGGTGTCACCTAAAATTTTGAGAACACAAGCTACTCCCAGGCGAGCGATGCGGGCGGGCCAAGCCAGTGGCATGGCAGGCGTCACAATGGCGAGTGGCTCTGGTGGCGGCGGCACGAGTGGCAAGGTGGGGACGAGGCGAGCGGTGTGGCAAGCAGCTCGTGCGAGCGACAGCGTGGCAAGCAATGCGGGGACAGAGCGAGCGGCGTGGTAGACGGCATGCGGCTCGGGTGGGCTACGGCGCGGTAGGTGGCAAGTGGCTCAAGCGGGATGCAGAGCGGCAAGCAGGGCACGGGCCATGCGAGCGGCTCAGGCGATAAGCAGCTCGAGCAGGCGGCGGTGCAGCAAGCGATAGGTGGCTCTAGCGGGCGGCTCGGGCGAGTAGCACGGGCACACCCATTAGAAAATTTCTAGTCTCGCCATTGATACCCTACCCTCTTCATGTTCCTTTTTACAGGTTGGCCAATCTTTGTTGCTGCTGACTGCTGTGACTACTATGTGCTGTAGTGGTAGTGACGATGCTGTTGTTGCGTGCTGGAGGAAGTGCTATTGCTGTGTGTTGGAGGAGTGATGCGGTTGCTGCTTCTTCGATTCTTTTGCACGCTTTGAAGCAAGGTTCAAAATTTCGTCGAGATTTCATGAAATCTTGGCGAAATCTCGGCTTTCGGCTGCAGATGGGAGTTAAAATCTTGGTCGAATGAAGAGATTTGAAAATTACATTTAGCCACATAATCCGTTGAATCTAGTTGGTTAGAATGCTTCTCTCTCATGCGCGAGACTTGGGCTCGAGTCCTAGTAACCGCAAATTTTACTAAATTTTTGGCTAGTACGCATTTGTTGGAATCTAATTACATTTTTATCTAGCTCATGGCTACATTTTTATGTGCCCTCCTCACAGATTACCTGCGGTGCAGCGCCTCACCAGATCTACCGCACCATCCTAGCCGCGCTCGAGTGCCGTCCTTGCTAGATCCTCCGTCGTGCCGTCCTTGTCGCGCCCAAGTGCCGTCCTCACCGCATCTGAGCACGGTCCTCGCAAGATCCTCCACCACTTATCCCAAGCTGTTGCATCTGTTGTAATGCTGTTCTGATGGTTACTAGCTAGTAATTACAAACTGTAGTGCTATGTATGTATGACAGCTTAGCATTTCAGGTTTCGGTTGCCAAGAAGAGAGGATAGCCTTGTTGCTTTCTGTTCTGGGGAATTCACCAGTATACTAGACAATAATTGTGTTCCTTTGTTGTTTACCCGTATACCAATATAGTGCTTTTTAGTTCTCTTTCAGAATCCGCTTCTCTTTCAGAGCCCGCTATTGTAATGGGTCATTTTACAATGCAAATACAAAGTACAACATATCAGTGGACAAACCTTAAAAGGGAAGAAAATTTCTTCAACTAAACTTTGTAACATCACGAGCCTTTTTAGCTTCAACAAAAACAAATCCTCTTACATGATCAGGTGCAAATGCTGAGATAATTGGCACTTTGGTACCAAATTTTTGCAGATCAATAGACTTTTGAATCCAATAGAAAGCCATTTGGCTTGATAAAAAAAATTAAATTTCTACACCAATAACCCCTAAAAAATTCATCTTCCATGAAAATTTGTTGAAAAACCAAAATTTTGAGACGTTTTAAAATTTTGGCAGAAATATTGTCAGTTTTTTATAAAATTGTACAAGCTTTATCATGATCTAAACAATTTATGGTACTATCTTTAGTAGTGTAGGATCATACATAAAAATTTTCAAAATAATTTAACTTCATTTGTTATCTTTAAAAAATAAAAAACAGAATGAACATAATTGGAACATTAAAGTTTTCAGAGTTTTATAAACTTTTTTCGAGTGTGATCACGATCCAAAATTTTTATGAGAGATTAATAATTGCCTAAGTACTATTATATAATTTTTTTTAAAATTTAAAATTTTTTATTTGCTCAATCAAATCTATGTATACATCAAACTTCATTTGTTATATTTCAAAAATAAAAAACAGAAAAAACATAAATGGTACAGCGCACTTGTAAGAATTTTATAAATTCACTGGAGAGTGATCATGATTCAAAATTTTTATGACATCTTAAGCATTTCCTTAGAACCCTTCTGCAAAATTCTAAAAATTTTAATCCTTTTTTGATTGCTAAAGCAAATCTATGTATTAATCATTAGACTTTTATCAGGACGTAGCACTGTGAGAATTTTTGAAACTTCTTGAAGTATGATACTCATATGAAACTTTTATAAAAACATTACTGATACTTAAAAACCATCCACAATTTTTTAAAAAAAATTTCAACGTGGTTTGAACCATTTTTCATTTTGTTCAAATTTGCTAGTAAGACTTTTATGAGGACTGTCTAAATTTTTAAAATTTCAAGAAGATTGATCACCATCTAAAAATTTTATGAAAATATTAGTGATGTATCAGAATCATGCAAAAAAAATTCAAAATTGTATAATGTGATTTTTACCATTTTTCATTCGGTCCAAACTTGCCAGTCAACGTTTTATCAAGATAGTAGCAATATTCAAATTTTCAAAAATTCCACAGACTTGATAATCACCTAAAAATTTTATGAGAATATCTATGATGTGTCAAAAACCTCCACAAAAAATTTTAAAAAAATTTGACATCGTTTATACTATTTTTTGATCAGTTAAAATTTGCCAAAATTTCATCAATTTCGGGCGAAATTTCGGATTTTTGGCTAAAATTTCAGTCAAAAAATTACGGATTTGAATTTTGACCAGATTTCATCTGAAATAATGAGATTTCACTAAAATTTTAGATTTCAATCACTAGCAAAATTTTATCCAAAACAAAATTTGAATCCCTACTTTGAAGCTCCTTGACCTTGAGTCCTTGTTCTGGCATTTCTGGAATGGCATAATTTAATTGTGTTTTTTAGTTGCTTGTAAATTTGTCATTGCTGGATAGGGATGAAAATAAAAATGGAATTTCCAACTGTTCTGGAGAAAAATTGAAATGGAAGCCTTTTTTCGAAAACAGAAACGTAAAATGTCGGTGTCGACGATTCGGGAACCGGTCCCCCGCCGAGCTTACTTGTTGAATGAGGGATCAACCTAAGGTCCTTCCGCGAGGGGTATAGCGTCCGAGGTCCTGTCGAGCTACAGATCGAGGTGGTCGGGACAATCACAGCGAACAGGGGGAGGCTTTTTTGATCTGGTTCGGGCCTCTCGCAGGGGAGATAACAACCCTACGTCCAGTGATGGCACTAATTTCCCTACGTCCAGTGATGGCACTAATTTCTGGAGGATGTATTACAATATGCTCGCTCGGGGGCCCAGGAAGGTTCTAAGGACTATCCTCTAGACCACCAGCAACGAGCTCTATGTATGGGGGAAAAAAGGGAATGAAGTCGAACCTTAAACCCTTCGTGCGAGAAGGTATTTATAGGGGGTTACAAGCGACACAACATTTATTACAGAGGGGCGCGCGCACTGTTCCGGATGTGGGTGGTGCTGTTCCCTTGCTTCCCGCTGGGCACGGCGCGACGTGGGTGCAGTGGACGCAGATCGCGGGTGCGCAGACCGCGGGCCTGCAGATTGTGGGCGCGCAAACCTTCGAGCCGCCGCGTAATTAATGCCACGTCGTATTCGTGGACTACGCCCGGCTTTTGGGCGAAGCCCGAGGTCCCTTCGGTAGACCGGGTCCTCTAGTCGTGGACTCCCGAGCAGGCATGCTCGGGGGCGAGCTCAACGGAGGACGAGGGTCGGCCCGGAGGTCGGGCGACCCGAAGATCTTTCTTGGGGACGACGTCCGAGCATGGGCATGCTCGGAGGCCGCCGGGATACAATGGTCGGCTGCTGGAATTTTTCAATCCCCGACAGCTAGCCCCAAGGCTTAAGGGGGAAGTTGCTCGACCGGGCCTTCACCTTAAGCCTCTAGACTTACAGGGAGTATTGGGACTTCGCAGCGAAAAGCTACCGCAGCGTCCGAGCAATACTCGCTTGGGAAGAAGAATCTCGCAGCGAAGAGCTACTGCGGCATCCGAGCAGCGCTGGCTCGGGGAGAAGAATCTCGCAATAAGAGCTATCATGATCTCGAAAGCGTGGCTCGGGGAGACGATCTCGCAGCGAAGAGCTATCATGCATCCGAAAGCGTGGCGGCTCGGGAGACGAATCTCACAGTGGAGAGCTACTGCGGCATCCGAGCAGCTCTGGCTCGGGGAGAAGAATCTCGCAGCGAAGAGCTACTGCGGCATCCGAGCAGCGCTGGCTTGGGGAGAAGAATCTCGCAGCGAAGAGCTACTGCGGCATCCGAGCAGCGCTGGCTCCGGGAGAAGAATCTCGCAGCGAAGAGCTACTGCGGCATCCGAGCAGTGCTGGCTCAGGGAGAAGAGACTCGTGCTCGAGCGAAGGATGTGCTCAGCGGGGAACATCGACAGCCCCCGAGCGAAACGCGTGCCCGGGGGAAGAGACTCGCGCCCGAGCGAAGGACGTGCTCGACGCGGAACATCGACAGCCCCCGAGCGAAACGCGTGCTCGGGGGAAGAGACTCGCGCCCGAGCGAAGGACGTGCTCGGCATGGAACATCGACAGCTCCCGAGCGAAACGCGTGCTCGGGGGAAGAGACTCGCGCCTGAGCGAAGGACGTGCTCAGCGCGGAACATGGACCCGGTGTGGCCTTCCGGATCACGCCACACCGCACGCCGCCCGGTGGCACACGTCGCCGCCCTCCACGTCGCCGAAGACGCAGAGGTCTTGATTAACTTGAGAATTCGGCATCCTCAGGGATTCCTCGTGAAAGGACTCAGTCGATCCCCATGGACGGCGCCAGCTGTCGACGATTCGGGAACCGGTCCCCCGCCGAGCTTACTTGTTGAATGAGGGATCAACCTAAGGTCCTTCCGCGAGGGGTATAGCGTCTGAGGTCCTGCCGAGCTACAGATCGAGGTGGTCAGGACAATCACAGCGAACAGGAGGAGGCTTTTTTGATCTGGTTCGGGCCTCTCGTAGGGGAGATAGCAACCCTACGTCCAGTGATGGTACTAACTTCTTGAGGATGTATTACAATATGCTCGCTCGGGGGACCAGGGAGGTTCTAAGGACTATCCTCCAGACCACCAGCAACGAGCTCTATGTATGGGGGAAAAAAGGGAATGAAGTCGAACCCTAAACCCTTCGTGCGAGAAGGTATTTATAGGGGGTTACAAGCGACACAACATTTATTACAGAGGGGCGCGCCACTGTTCCGGACGTGGGTAGTCTTTGTTCCTTGCTTCCACCGGGCACGGTGCGATGTGGGTGCGATGGCGCAGATCATGGTATGCAGAGACATGGCGTCTGATTGTGGGCGCTCAGACCTTCGAGCCGCCGCGTAATTAATGCCACGTCGTCTTCGTGGACTACGCCCGGCGTTTGGGCGAAGCCCGAGGTCCCTTCAGCAGACCGGGTCCTCTAGTCGCGGACTCCCGAGCAGGCATGCTCGGGGGCGAGCTCAACGGAGGACGGGGGTCGGCCCGGAGGTCGGGCGACCCGAAGATCTTTCTTGGGGACGACGTCCAAGCATGAGCATGCTTGGAGGCCGCCGGGATACAATGGTCGGCTGCTGGAATTTCCCAATCCGCGATAGTCGGTATGGAAACAGAAAATTTTGTCGGAAACAGAAACGAGAGAGTTATTTTCGTCAGAAACAAAATCAAAAATTCCATATAAGTGATACCAGAAATTACATCAAAAACTTGTCTCACTTGGCCCAAAAATAAGAATGGAGAATTTACATTTATTTTCGAATTAAAATAATTTTAGAAATACAAATGGCTTTATAGAAAATATCAAATAGAGTTAAAAAATTTTGAAAAAAATCTCAAAAATACTTTGGAACATTTTAAATCTATAAAAATCATTTCTAGCATAATTTTTGCTTCATTTTTATGAATAAATTAATTATATAAATCTAAAAATAGCAAAATGGTATTTATAAACTCCGGAAAATCCAGAATAAATCTTAGAAAATCATAAATGAACATTGAACGATAATGTGCAAATTTTAGGGTGTTACATCTTTATAGTTGTAGAAGCAAGAGGATGTCGATGATAATGATATGGAGGAGGACATGATGGTCTGATGTGGGAGACAAATAGCAAGCCTTCAACTGACAAACTTGAGAAAAAACTTCCTAGTGATACCGGTGAACATAACATTGTTCTTGTATCCGCCTTTGAGGTGGAATGAGTTATATTGTTTTTGCGGTCATGTATATATATTGTGATCATGCACTGCGTTCTTGTGAAATTTTTCACTTTCGTTTCCGTATCCGTCCCATTTTGTTCCACATCTTTTTCGGCACTATTCGTTTTCGTATCCGTAACTAGGGTTTCTGATTTCGTTTCCGTTATCGGTAAAAGATGAGGAAATAGAAGTGGAACGACCATTTACCGATCGTTTCTGTTCCGTTTTCATCCCTATTGCTGGACAATGTATTTATGCTATACTGGTATTGCATGCATTGGTTTTGAATGCATTTTGATGTGTGATATACTGGTATTGAATCATTTGCATGCATTGTTGGACAATGTATTATGTATTTGTGCTATACTAGCATCAAATTTGGCTTGGAATTAATGTATTTCTGGAATGGCATACCCCACAACTTGTGCTTTGATGTTGCTGCTTCTTCGGTTCTTCTACACGATTTGAATGTATTTTTGATGTGTGCAATGTGTTGATTACATGAAATTAGGTTAACCGAAAACCAAATTAGTTGAACTGAATTTTTTCAGTTAATTCAATTCGGTTTTTAGATTTGATTCAGTTTGGTTGTCAATTTTCAAAAACCAAAAAACCGAATGCCCATCTCTATTTGAAATCTAACTTGTTCGTTGGGGGAGCAAAAGAACAAGAGGTGCGAGAGTTTTCTGGCTTGTGACCCCACAGAATTGAGGTATGCTAAAATACATCAATGAGCAACGGCATCCGCCCACAATATCGAATAAAAATTAACCCAAGAGGTGTTGTCCTACCCCATAAAACCATAATACACCATCGCACGTGCCCCCGTGCACCGTACAATCCTTACAGTCTGATGCTTGTAGCATAATTCTACAAAAATAATACACAAAAAACTAAAAGAAATATCTATGTCACCATTCATTTAGCAACATAAGCTAACAACGATCTTCTATCATCATTTCACTTTGTAACAGAAGTCTCAACCTTATCATCTAAATAAATCCGCAACACTACAAATACAACAGAAACTCTATCGCCAAATGAAATATAAGGCGGACATATATTTTTTAATTTTTTTGGCATATTATTTTTTAAAATTATTTATAAAAATATATTATTTTTTTTAAAAATTCTGCTTGCAGCTGTAAGTGGCTAGCCTGCAGTAGTTTAGGGGCAATCCAAACAAGAAACGATATCGCAACATTTGAATAGACTTCTAATGATATCATGTATTCAACCCTTTTAAATGATGGAGCACATTTTCTCTTCCTAGGTTTAGTTTGCTGTAAACAGGGAACAAACAACTGCAAATGTAGTGCAGAATGCAAATATTTCTATGCTGTCCCACCAAATTATTGGTAAGGATAAATAAAGCATAGCTAGCAGATCAGTCGCAGAATTGACATATCAACTCGAATGAGGACGGTACTTGAATTACTCTCATGTTTTGGACCCAAATTTGACGTGCAAATTTTCAGCAATTTAGCAGATCAGCTATACATGTATAACCTTGCAAAAACCATTAAAAAATTAGGACGCTCGCAATGATTAACACCAACATTTCTTAATCGTCATAGACACAGGGAAGCACCCCAGTGCAATGAAGTCTTGTTCTGCTAACTAAGTCAATGCCACTTTGTGTTTCGGACTGATCAGTCATCATTGTTTTGGTCATTTGCATCGTGATGATTGTCACCATAGTCAACCCATGGGAGCAGTGATTCGAGGGAAACCAACGTAGCATTGCGCCCTGCAACTTCACGAGGGGCATGGAATCTCTCAGGTCCAGCCTCTTGTTCATCAGGTGGCATCTCATGTACCATTCCTGGACCAATCATAAATGGCCGCAGTTCTTCTGGGGGGAGTGATGGTGTTGTGTCAGAGAAGTCTGAAACAGGCAGATGAGAGTATCTGCAAAATAGGACACTTCTCAAAATATCATCTTTATAACTAAAAAGAAAGTCTGGGCCCTGGGAGTTTACAACAGAATTATGAACATATATGATATATCATTAGATCAATATGCAGCAAAAAAAAATGTAATACAATTACTGCCTAAACAATCTTCCCCTCGAATATAAATATGTGGTATAAACTGCTTATGTTTAGTGTCATTTATGTAACATACATAGATAACACCACAGGTCCAACACTACTGATAAGTTGAGAATGAAGTCCGTAAGCTAAACACTATAGTTTCATATAATCTTTCAGATCGAGGCAACATCTGCGCCTCAAATTGCTAAAAAATCATAAAGTAGTGCTAGTTCGTAAAATGTAATCTAATCTGTTCGAACTAAATTAAGCTCCAGTTGTTGGCAACTTAAAAAGAAGAAATAAGCAGCAACCAATTGAAAAGTGCTTCTTGACAAAAATGAAAGATTTAATCAAAGAAAAATCATCAATAGACTGCGACTGTAATGCGGACATTACGGAGAAACTTACTCATTCTTCTCTGAAGAGAACACCTCTTTTCTAACAAATGCCCAGTCCTGGGCTTCTCTGCTATCCTGCTTTAGTGATTCAATCACCAAAAGAGCAGCATCTTTCATTAAGTTCTGTAGTTCTGGGAACCTCCACATGATAAAATGGCGTTCAACATATATGTTAATCATATGCTCGAGTGAAGGGCTTCCTGGTTTTGCTGATCCAAAGAACACATTCCTGAGTATTTGGGTCCATGATGAGTCTTTCAAAGGAGCCTTGTCAACTATCCTGTGAAGCATCAAAGGATGAAGCATCAAAGCTTGCTTCATGAGATCAACAGATGTTGACTTCTCGGCTTGATCAGAACTCTCCTCGGATGCTGCATCACGCTCAAGGTAAAACCGTGCAATGGCGAGAGAAAAAGAGAAATTAGGGAACAAACACAGGGAGTTATCACACTGGTACTCTTCAGCAAACTGTTCCAACCATTTGTACTGTTGTGATCTTAAAGCAAAGTAATCAATGCAAAACAGAGCACCCTTTGGGTCATCAGAATCCAATGACAGAAGAAACTTGCAGACCTCTAACGCAGAACGATGGCAGCCACGCCTATCCAAGTTTTTCATGTGACTGAAAAGGGCTGTAAAAAATGGCTTATTTGTGTCATGGCTGTATTTCAACTGGCAGTTACCCTGCAGTGGGCTAAATAATGGATGCCAAGCACACTCCAGTGCAAACAGACACTTCTCAACAGCATCTGCTGATGATTGATGTTCTCCAGAATACTTCAAAGCTTCAGCAAATGTTAACAATGATTCTGGATGATAAGGATATTTTCCTAATATAGCTGCAATAGCATTTAGATTATTTGCTGCTCTGGCAGCTTCAAACAATTGCTGCACGTCGCTGACAAAAGGATCATATACGTACCTGCAAGCAACACAGAGCTTGGTTATTGAGAAAGTTAAGGGCTTGTTTGTTTCAGCTTTGGATTCTCTAAAAGTTGATTTTGGATTATGGTTGTAGAGAATCTGATTCTCCAAAAGTTGAAATTCAAAAGCACATATGAAGTGGATTGTGGATTCTAATGTATATGAGTGGGCTGGATTGTGAGAATCAGATTTTAGAATCGGGCTGTTTGTTTTTTATTCTACTTTTAGAGCTAGAATCCAGAATCAAAAGCTAAAACAAACAGACTCTAAGACTACGGCAGATTCCTGCAGAACTACTTCTGAAATTTACTACACCTTACAACAACAACAACAACCAAGTCTTTTGTCCCAAATAAGTTAGGGTAGGCTAGGAATGAAATCCAATCAAAGTAAAAAAACCCATAAACATTTGATCTTAGGTCATGATTCCGTTACGTGAATCGCCAACTTCCGTGCACTCGTATCCAACGCCAACTCTTTGGATACATTCCAACCCCTCAAGTCTCTTTTAACTGCTTTTTTCCACGTCAATCTTGGTCGACCTTTGCCTCTTCTTATGTTTTAAATTTAATACACCTTAAATTTTTTTTTAAAAAAAAACTAATAACAAGAATTGTGGGGGAGAGCTCAGATAAACATGATATGTAATACAAACAATGGTTATACATGCAAGCTGCAACCAAACAAACTAGTGATGTGGTGAAATGATATGTCAATCCAAAAAAACCACAAACATGCCTGGTCACAATGAATACACTCAAACAAGCTCGAATCAGAAGTCAAAATGCTCATGCATAGCAAGTTATGATGTGCACAAAGACCCTCCTGTAGTCCTGTTACCAAAAGGTTAGTGCATAAATCTGGTGTAGGAAAAAAGGGTTGCATGGAGCGTAAATGTACGACCCTCTGAAGAATCATCTGCTTGCATGTTCAAACAAATGTGCCTACTGATTGTGAATGAATCAAAGAATGGTTTGTTCTCTGAGCATCTCAGCTGAAGAGTATCTAGTACCAAAAGTGCTACTTGTGATATAACATATGCAAAACTGTAGAAATACACATATATACCTTACATACTAGCATACTGCAGAAAGAAAAAAGGCTTTGACCTCACCTGAAATCATTCAAACTACTCTTCATCTCTACAAGATCCATTGACATCGATTTATCCCACGGGGGCCAGTGGCTAAGTGGAGATACAAGAAGGGTCCTTCTTGGATTACAGGCAACACGCCTAACACCACGTACTTGCCTTGAAGTGCTAGGCATATTCCGTTGGTTTTCAAGTGAGTCCACTACCTTTGATCCAAAAATGCGCCTCATCTCATTTTCAGCCTTTAGATGTTTGGGGTCAATTGTGAGAACCGAGGACGTCCCAAGAGTGATTTCATTTGTCTCAATCTCCTTACCAGCTGCTCTGTCATGAACTCTTGGTTGCATGGGCTTCTTTTCAATAGATAAATCTTCCAGAATTGAATACAGTGACTTTTCATCCCGCAACTTTGTTGATACATGTGGTTGTGCCTTGCTCTTTTTCTTCTTTTTCTTTGATTTCTTGTTTGTTTCAGGAACAACACTGGTAGGCTTCTTTTTCACAGAATGTTTATCTTCTGTATAACACACAGGTTGCTCAGTATCAACCTCATCTTCCTGCAGCAGAGTAAGCACATAAGATTAAAACCAAGTGGTCAACCACGATTAATACCTAGGGGCTAGGTATATTCATTCTACTGACAAACACACTACCATGAAAAATAAAACTAGTTAGCGATACATGATAACACAACGAGGCAAGGTTGTACACAGAATCTGAACCGCTAAAGATTTATGGTTCACAATCATTGTTCTTTTGTTTCTCTCACCTTAAGATCATGGTTACATGCAAACATCACCTGCTAGACATACAAGTTGAACAATCCCCTCACCAAACAAATGCACAACCAACTCTTAATCAACAAGACGAATCTTAGATTCCATCTTACAACCCGCTCAATCCTAAAAGGTTAGGCATGTAGCAGCTCAAATGAGATCAAAAAAGTATTCACCACACTACAACAATAGTCCACTACCAAATACCAATGATTCTAAACATCAACGCAGTGCAAAATTAATCTTTTCCTAATTCTTTTCAGGAGTAACTATAGTCGTACCCATCCTCAAAACAAACACAAGTGCACAATGAAAAACTTGTATCATGCCTCCTCTTCCACAACACTAACAATTACATCACAAAATTCTCATACAAACCACAAGGATCGCCTCTACCTGCATTTTAACAAGTTTATATGACTGACGTAGGACAACATCGGGCACTACGGGCGCAGCACGCTTGCGCGACAGCGATTAGATTGGAGAAGTAGTTCAAAATCCAGTAGAACCCTAACGAGGATGACACGGGGGAGGCACGGACGTTCTCTTCTTCTTCGAAATCGTCGTCGAGGAGATCGAAGATGTTCCTGGCGGCGACACGGGGAGGGGAGGCAGCCTCCTCCTCCGCATGCTCGTCCTCGGCGGCGGCGGGATCCTGTGAGGAGGCCTCCCGCTCCTGGAGGACTCGCCGGAGCAACCTGGCGGACATGTCGACGGCAGAGACCCCGACGACCTCAGCGACGAGCTGGAGCGAGGGTTAGGGTTTGGGTTTGGGCGGCGTGATGAGTTGCGAGTTGCGAAGCGGATAGCTCAGAGAATTTGAGATGGGAGACGAGGACGAGGAGGAGAATTTCGCTTCACCGGGATACGAGAAGGATCAAACATATGATTTACAGGAGAGGCGAGGGGGCTTCTGAAAATTCACGAACCGAGAGAACTTTGGGTAAATTTTGTGGAGATAGACATTGTGTTTGTGTGAAGTGTTCCAGGGTTAATAATACCATATCGATCTGGTTTTGCCGAGTTGGTGGTACGGAAATTTATAAAAAAAGAATGAAATTTATGAAAAATCGAATAGTTTTGAAAGTCAAACGAATTTGAAATCTAGTCAAACCGCGTAGCGAAATTTGAATGAAAAGATCGAGAAGCGGCGAATTTCGAGCGGTTTTTGTGAAATCGGTGACGGGTTGAAAAATTGAGAAAAAAAAAGGGAAATTGTAAAAATGTTGTAAAATTCCAAACTTCGTTTTTTCAAAAAGAAAAATAGTCACACCAGAGATCATAAAGATATTAATACTAGCTTTAGGGAACTTTTGGATAATTTTTTCAATTTTTTTGAATTTTTTAATTTGAATTTGAACTTGAGCAGTAAACCGAACGAAATCCTTTTCCGAACCGGAGCGGTACAAATGAATTTCGCGAATTTCAAGTGGTTTTGGACGAAAAGTGAAACCTTGATTCGAATGCTCGGCGCAAGGTTAGTGACGGAGCTAGAAAATTTTTATTGGAGTGCACGCTTCATACATACAACTATATAGTCTTGTACAATGATTATGTAAAATTATAGATCCAACATATATATTTAAATTTTACTAAAAGTACAATACAAATAATTCAAAGGTCTCAAAAATCACAAACTACTAAAATAGAAACCTAGTCAATCAACAAATTTAATTCATTGAAGAGGTGATCTCATAGTACTTTTCAAATTTTTAAAGATACCATAGCATACTCAGCACCCTCTAGTACTGCCCTTGTGTAAGGTTCCGGTGATATTGCGACTTCACGAGTCATTACGTTGGAATCTCGTAAAAGAGACTAAATTCAATCTAGTCTAGTTTGTTTGCAACACTCCTCTAGGCCTCTGCCTCTTTTTTTTTCTTGTTCATAACACCCTTTGTTCTGTTAATCCATGGAATGAGTTGGGTTAGTTACATCCATCTTTAAGCCAATGGCATATGATTATTGCAAGCTAGAAACAAACATTAATGCCATTTTTCCCATCTCAAGTTGATAAACACCAGCCTACAACGGAAGATGGCTGCCTTTTGAAAGGGAATGCAAAGAGCTTTGTATTTATCGTAATGCTAATACAATCTGAACGAGGAGCTCCTATATTTCAGTGCTAGAGAGTCAGTCTTGTAAACTTATGATCTGTTTAGTTTGAAGGGTCACCTCATCTAAGAATATGTTGGTTTATCATGAAATCATCCCATAAAATTTGGTGGGATAGTATCATCTCTCATTTTACATTAACTTTGTGGTTATAAGGGATGAGATGGTGATAAACCAACCCATCTTATTCCTCAATCAAAACAAGAGAATTAGGTTTGGAGCTAGAATTAGATGGTCCATTCACCATCCTATTCCTCAAATCAAACAGCCTATTAAGGTCCGTGGTTTGATTGTGCATGGAGCCATTCTTTTTTAACATCACAGTTGACAAGCCTCACTATATTGTTATATCCGTTTGTTTTTGGATTAGAAGAAGTCCACTTTCAACTTGAATTCTAGCGTTGGTTCGATTTTTAACCTTGAACTATATAAAACGTTCACTTCACAATCATGAACTCTTAGAATCGCCCACTTTGCCCCCTGCCCTTCCCATCCCAGTTTTCCAATGGCGTGGAGGTGGTTTTGTTGATGTGGCCAACGGTGAGCTATGGCCATGGTTTTGCCATGATAGCGAGCACAACATAAAACTCTAAACAGCAAAGTTAGGAGTGGCGACTTTGTGAAGAGGAGTGGTCGAGTATAGCTGGAACATCAGCGCAATGGTCGCGACAATCATCTGTGGTGGATCCAGGATTTCCAGTATGAGTATTCAAAGTTACAAAAATATTATTCACAGTAAAATATAAAGATTTACAATAGCAAAAAAATATAAAGTATAAATTATTCTTACCAGAGACAATATTTAAAATAATTTAGAGATTCGTGAATTAGGAATTTCAAATATACATGCTTTCTCTTTATTTTTAAATGCTTTACATGCTACATTAAAAAAATCATGATTCACTGTTACAAATTAACATAACGTTCATAGAGTTGTGAATTGGGGGTTTAAGATTTGGTAATCTAGAATTAAATTCACAGGTGCAGTTGTTCATGCTGAATGCTCAGATGCTGCTTGTTATTTTAGCACTGCTTCCTACCCCGCCGATCATCGTCGATGTCGCACCTTCCATCCCTAGCTCGATGCTTGTTGTGGCATAGGGTTGCCATGCAACACACCGCCGCTCTGACCTGCTTACCGTAGCTGGTGTCCCACTCTCCATCCACGAGTCGGTGCTCGTTGCGTCCACAGGGGCCATGACTGTCTCGTCATACACTGCTCTTTGCACCATAGGCTACCCTGCTACCTTCGCACATTTGTCGGTGCCGATGGCTGCTCGGCGCTCGTCTGCTACCCTACATCCTGTTGGCTTGCGCCTACCCCATATCCCTCGTCCATCGTTGTTAGGCTGCCACTTATCGCCTACACTGTCATCACAGAAAGAGTGAGAGCGCAGGGTGTGAGGAATGGAGAGATAGTTCGGTGTTAGGTTTGAGGAATGGAGGAAGACGAACCTTGGCAATTGGATAGCGTAGAGAAGATTGAGAGAGGGAGTGGGTGGGACAGGCTGAAGTGGACTTGAAGGTTGAAATAAGTATTTTTTTTTTAGCCCCTTAATATGTTGATACACCTAATATACTTGCTATATACTGATTTTTTTTGCCAAAAATTTGGGTGTACACTTGTACGCCCATGTCCTTATACTACATCTGCTACTGGCAGTCATGAATAAGGGGAGGTTGGCAATGGCGATGTACAGCCATATCTCTATGAACCAAGGGTGGTTCTAGGCTCAGGAGGTGATGGAACACTGGGTGAATGCAGGGACGGACGGAGTAGACCACTATGGTGGATAGAGGTGGAGAACAGAGGTGTAGAGGAATAGACAAGGAGTTGGGAGTATGGCGTAGTACTTGGCGATGCAAACTCAGTTGTGGTGGTGGCTCGAGCTATGGTGTCCAGAGTTGGCCAAAATAGCTAGAAGAAGATGGCGGCAATATGGGAACAAGGGAGGTCGTCGGTGATGACTCTGGTGATGAAATTGACCAATCGAGGGGAATGGAGCATCAACACCATGAGAGGGTGTTGGTGACGCGGTTGATAAAGGAAGAATACAGCCATGATGACCAAGCGTCGGTGGCACGCAGGTGTCATCGAGCTTGAGGGCGACAATGCTCCAACATGAATGGCCTTGGATGGAGGGGCTTCTAAGTATCAATGTGGTGAGGTGAAGTCATTGGTGTACTCTGGTTGGAAGAATGTGGAGCATAGTGGCATGCCACCGAGCGTAGTGAGCTTGGTGGCAGAGCTCATGGTGAGGGGATGACTCAAGAAGGATTGGGAAGGATGATTTAGGGCTGAAATATAACGAGGATGGATGCGGTAGATTCCATTTTGGGTGAGGATCGTCGATAAGTGAAATAGCAAAGATTGCACGGCGCTTGGACTGGATGCCACCGTGTTCTACCAGATCGATATTGATGGCCATGGCATGGCCATCAGGCAAATCAAGGTTAACTACAACGGCACATGCAAGAAGTAGAGATGGCACCAAGAGGAGCTAGGTTGGAGGTGCCATGGGAATGATATCCTAAGGAGGGTGTGAGAGAAAAGAAGGCCTATAGGAGGGAGGGATTGACATGTGGGCTGCCTCCATCCTTTTTATTTGCGATTTGTTAGATGATGTGTTAGGCCATGTAACATCTATGTCATTCAAAACATGTACACGTAGATGCCACATCATCAAAAACTACTATGATCTCAAGGAAGGATTGTGTTTCAGATGGTTTTGAGAATATGAGATTGTAAAGTGAATTGTTTCATAGTTTATGGTTAAAAATCAAACCGACGTTAGAGTTTGGTTAAAAAGTGGACTTCTTCCTCTAAGTTTTAGATGCCACTCTGTTTATACGTGGCGGAGAAGTTTTTCTCACAGATATATGTTTTTTTTTTTTGGTGAGGAATAGAAGTTCCAATTGATTACTAGCAGGGGTGGGTGGGTACAATCTGCCCGGTCAGTTACAACTTACAAGGGTACCAGACTGACTGAGCTGCCTTAAACGAACCTTTACTATTTCTGACCACCACACACCCGTTGCTCCCTCACGTTTCTCTGCATCAAAGGAGCCATCAACATTGATCTTCCAAACACCTTCCGAGGTCTCGTCGGCAGGACCGTGCCGGCTCCCTGTGACATGCCTCGTAACATGTCGCACCATCTTTCAAAAGCATCGTTTAAATAACCAATTAATCAACTAATCCACACAAACGATACTCAGATAAAAAAAAAAGAAATTGCAAAGGCATCACGTAGCCCCTTAGGCATGAGAAACCAGCGGTCAATTTGGAAAGCATGAATTTGCAAAATTTCATAGAAAACTATTCTAAACACGGTCTACAAAGATTCATAGCAAATTTAACAGTTCCAATAGCAAATTTCACAGGAAAAAAAAAATCCACGTTCCAAACGGAGAACATGGTCTAGATAGTTCCAGATGGAGAAGAAATATATTCGATAACAGGTTAACCGACGAAAATTAGCAGCACCAGCCCGGCAAGAACGGCGACACTGCCACAGATTTACACAATCCGTGATCATGTTGGTGTTGGGCAAAACGGGAAATAAGCAGCTGACTCCCGCATGAATAGCATTTTATCACAACAAATCAAAACCAACCATATGTTACATTAAGAATATAAGATGGCATCGACTGCCCATATAGAAATTGGGCACTGCCAAGGTCATTGTAATTCCTGCTGCCCATATAGAAATTGGGCATTCGCTGCTTGTGGTGCCGTATAAAAGTAAAAAAAAAATATGGCATGAACATGAGAAAAAACATATGTTCCTCTGTCAAAAAGGAAAGGAAAATCATACGACATTATTCAGGGCAAGTCGAAAACCGCCAGCTAGGGTGACAAGTGACAACACTGCAGATTCAGAACTGTCTTTAAATTATGCATTGTTTGTAAAATGGTGTATGAAAGCTCGACATCGTATCAAGTATAGCAGATGTAGAAAAGAAGAAAAGCAAAACGTTCGGCAGCACCGAACTGTGTACAGAAACTAAGCTGCTCAGTTGCTGGCAAGCTTGTTAACGGTATTCTATCCCTTCACCCTCCTCTTTGAATCTGACTAAGACGGCAGTTAAGCTATGCATTCTTGGCAATGGATCTCATCCTGCCATTTCTAGAGATTTCTGCATGTTAAAAAGAGTAAAACATGTTAGTGTAAATTACATAAAATGCCATTTGACTTTTAAACAAGGAAAAATTATGGAGTAAACAGCTGTCAAAATATAACTGCAAGGCCCTCTACAAAATGTTGCGTTTAATCAGTTAACCTGCTTTTGTGTGAAAATGGCTATTTTACCATCAGTGGTATTGATGATTAAAATCAACAACAATGTCCACTAACCTTTGAAACAAGCCTTGCTGACCGTCTGGGGAATGTAGCTGCCTTGGTCTTTCTAGCAGAAGCGCTTCTTAAGCTAAGTAGTATATTTCTGGTAGGCTCACCAGATGCTGGTTGCATCTTACTCGGTAACTCATCAAGATCACACAAGCTTTTTTTGTCTGTAGAATCATGACTCTGAGCTGACCTGCAAAATAAAGGAGCTATATAATGTATGTAACTACTTGCACAAAACCAGAAATACAAATAATATTTGACAAAGAACATACTCTGCATCATGCTTTGAAGTCAGGGGGTTAATGACATTGTCCTGCACAAGGACGACAAAATTTAGAGTCAATAATTTATACTGAGACCACAAAGTAACTTTAAATAAGAAACAAATTCTGCACGCCATTATACAATCAACAAAACATTACACAAGAAAGCATGCAATGGAATATTTTCCATCATACACAGACACACAAATCATCATCACACGTATACAGAAAAGGGAGTCACACAAATGGAATGTAACGTGATACTAAATAAAGAAATTTCAAAGAAAAGCATATTTAGTACAAGAAAATGATATACAACACAGTACAGGGTGAAAAATGAAAATGGGCCGTTTCACTATATAAAAGAAAACACTGGATTTGATAAAATTTACTTAACATGTTCCTTGTTTTCCAAATGAAGTGGTAAAAGTGCTGGAAGTTTCGCCAAGTCAGGGTACAGGAAGGCACTGGTAATGAATACCAAAATGCCAGCTAATGAGGTCAGCCGAATATAAATTACCAAATAAGCAGGTTTGCAGTTGCAGAGCTAAGATTTGGACATGTAGACTTAGCCACAGTTGGATCAGAATAATACATTTACCAGCTTTCCTTCTTTCTTCCTCTTTTACTACAAAGTACAAACCAGTAAAATAAGTCAGCCATGCATTTACTAGTTCGGTGAGAGTTGACACTACAACTAGTCGAATGTGACCCTTGCATGGATGACTACAAATAGAAGACGCCAACATCTAACAAGTAGTTGAAAACAGGGTAGCAAGCATGAAACAACCCATTCATTTCAACAATCTAGGAAAAATTATGCATGAAAAATTTATTACATGTGAGCCTTAGATGTTATGGCTCAAGAACACAACATTCCAAAGCAGGCATTGCTTGGCCATATAGACCTCCCGAGAAACGAAGAAAAAGAATCTTGGCTAAAAGAAGGGGCCGTGCGTGGTAAAAGTAGGGATGCATGTGGGCCGACCTATTGATCCATTTCACCTAATTGATGCTTCACTTCCCACCTAATTGATGGTCCATTTTATATAAAAGGACCTTGCATTAGGAATAAAGCAAATGAACTAGGACGGGTCATTGAGTTGGCCCGACCAAACCCACTTGCATCCCTACTGGTAATGTCAGTCAGAAGGTCGTTAATTTTGATCTCCTGGCAGGCATGTTTACTTGGTGAAAACATGTAAGTAATGTAAGATTGGCACAAAATATGAAAATTATTATTAGCATTTTCGAGTCTACTTCAAGAAATTTTCAGTTCATATTTTATTTCGAAAGCCTAAAGTTCCACCTCTATATAAAGGGAGGTTGTGTCTTGTGAGATTAGACCACCGAACCCGATTTCTGAGTTTTCATAAACTGATGGGACCTTGCCTAAGGTGTTTAATGTAGCTTATCATCTTCCGCTCTTTTGTGCAACTTTTCGATTGACCCAAAAAGTGGCACCTAACACTAGGGAAAATTCTATCTTGCGGTTATAGCCGGTTACTGCCAATAACCAGACTTACCAATGGGTCCCAGTAGATTTTGAAACCAGGGGAAAATTAACTGGAATTTAAATTTAACAACAAAATTATTTCAACCGTATGTTCAACAAAACAGTAAAATTGACATAGCGGTAAGTCCGTAGACTTGTGAGCGTGTCATCGTGGGTTCAACCCCGTGTCTACATCTTCTTTTTATTTTTTGCTTCTAATGGTAACTAACATGTGGGTCCCACAATTGGAAAGAAATTACTCTAATCGCCTACCACTAGGAAAGCCGCATGGTCGTCTAGATCCTGGCTGGTGAATCTTTTATTCTAATATCTAAATTTAAAATTCAAATTCAAAGCAAAATTTCGAGTGACATTTACATGAGTTGCTATTAGAGCAGAGGTACTCCATGGTCAGAAAGCACAGACTTGTCTTCACATTGCACAAGTAGAAGCACAGCATGCTGAGAAGACTCATTAATCTGAGCTGCATGGTGGTGCTGCACACTACTGATGCCTAGCCCTAGAGGATATTAATATTGACTAGTCATATGTCCGTGCGTTGCAACGAAAACTCAATTTGCGATAAAAAATTTATTTGCAAAGAGCACTAACAGTTGCAAAGGTGGGTAATTAAAGAGCAGTGGCAAAGGTAGGTAATTAAGAGCACTAACAGTGGCAAAGATGGATAATTAAAGAGCAGTGACAAAGGTGGGTAATTTTGATGAAGTGACGTGGGAAGAAACTCTCACTTTATATAGTAGAGATTTGACACATCCAGAGTTCACATATCAAATGGAAACCCTATCAAGGCTGTTGAGGGCCATGCAAGTTCAGATGGAACAGTCTGCAAAACGAATTGGAAGGATGCACCTGATTGATCTTGGAGATGAAGGTCATTGAGATGACAGCAAGAACACTCTAAGTGGGTTCATGAGCAAACCACTGCCAACATGTTCCATATTGGTTATCCGCATCATTAGGATGTTACCAACAGGTTGGGCCTCAAGGCTCACAATTGATGTGTGCCTATGCAATGGTGCTTTTGCATCCCGCCTACTACTATGAAGAACTTGATAAGGTTGCTGTTAACCATATACCTCTATGCTTCATTTAAGCTTATCTACAAAATTATCAAAGTTAGGAACTTATCTTCAAGTCACAGCTATCAGAGTGGCACGGCACAAGGTTGATATGACCTTTCAGCTAGAAAATGAACAGAGGGTTTGGAGTTATTGAGTTCTTCTATAGCCCAGAGAAAATGATGGAGGGAAACATTATGTATGGGCCTTAAATGATTTAGCTCAACTACGGCACACGACAATTCAAAGGAGTGCGTGCTTGGCCATTTAGGCAAATTCTGTGTTTGTATGAGTGGAAGAAAAGAAAACATAAGAAAAGGGAAAGAATCCAGGTGAAAAGAAGAAGGAAACATGCATGGCTGACATCAGATGATCATTAATTACGGATTTCTGAGTTTGGCACTCTTGCTGAAAATAACAATATTTTTAGTATTTTCAAGCCTGCTTATTTGGGAAATTTTCAGCTCATCATGGTTGTGCATCTTGTACGATTAGACTACTTTTTATTGATTAAACTACCCAATTTCTCTGAGTTTTCATAAAATCTAGAATGTCTAGTTTATGCTTTTATGTTTTTTCTTCCGCCTCTTAAATTGCCTGCTGTGGTGCACCTTCATGCTTAGGGGTCAACAGGCTAAGCTCAAGCGAGCCCAAGTAGGCTCAACCAGAGCTAGCCTGGGTTGGGGTTCGAGCTTAAAGATGGGCTCGAGCTCGACTTGGTTGAAAGGGCTTGGTAACTTTATAAGTGTACATATACAACTATATTATAGTCTCGAACAAGCTTTGAGCTCGGCTCTATTAGGCTCGAACAAATGGTATACACTAATACATTATAAAACATACACGTATTCAAACCGAGCTCAAGCTCGGCTCAACAAGGTTTCGGGCCCAATTATAGCCGATCTCAAATAGCTTGTCGAGCCCAAGTTTTTTGACAACCCTATTTGTGCTGCGTCAAAAAATTAGATGGCAATACAGAACTGAACAAACATTTCCTATACTCTACTCTTCAAAGGTTGTCCATCATAGCTGGGCCTGGTATGCAAGGCTCCAATTTAAAGATCGATATATAATTGTAGTCAAACAAAGAATGATACAAGGATATTCATCTCAAACAGCTTTCAAACGTTACGGCTGAGAGCTTGAACTTAAATATGTATCGAGTAAAACCATGGAGTTTGTGTCCAACCAAATTCCCAGTTCAAATAAGATAATTGAACATTAACCAGTAAAAAGCAATGTTCTGTGAAGTTAACCACTTGCTGGATGCCAATAGAAAGGGTTAAACTGAAACAGGGATATAGGAAGAACTGAAGCAGCAGCATGGTAAATTACATGAATGACCCTGTTTGCATGAAGCTTGAACAACACAAAAACTATGTTTGCATGATTCATGCATAGTTGAAAACTTGAAATTGAAATTGCTAAGTAGTAAGTAGAAGATTGAGAAGTCAGAAACACAACCAAGATACAGTAGCAGCTTTCACTGCATCATCTGCTGCTACATATAATATGCCTTTCCAGGTGTTGATCTTATCTAGAGCAGAAGTCATGCTGTACCACTATCACTGAAAACTGAAGGCATAAAATCATATTGTAGACTCTCAAAGACCCATTGAGAATAAGCTAGGACATGACTAATTTAGAAACGCATCTCACAAAATTTTAGCACGTCAATACATCAGGCACATCTAATTATTTAACTAGCATCAAGTACAATGAAATTACCGAAGCAGCAGATGATGGTGTTGGGTCTGCGAGGTCGGAGTTCCCATCAACACAACGATCAGCAGAACTAGCATCAGACTGGGCATCTTTAAGTGGCAGTACATCCCCAGATGAAATTGACAACCTGTCACATAAATCTTCTTCCATAGGCACAGCTTCCACTGGTTCATTTTCCATTAGGACTTCAGGTGTATCACCGTTGTGAGTAAGCTGAGCACCTGCAGGAACATCTATCATTTCCTGTTTTCCCACAGGTGTTGGACAAGAGTTTTCAGAGTCACTTTTAACTACATCCCCAGAGGAAAATGTTGTGGCTTTGTCAGTGTCAGCAACCAAAACATTTTGTGTGCAACCAATCTTGACAGAAACTTTGGTTTTACCAGGACTCACTGTGTCTTTATTACCAGTTGGTTGTATAATATCATTAGCCAGGGGTGCATGGCTTCTTTCAGACCACACTGAAACATCAACAGATTCTCGAGGAAGCACCGTGTTATTCAAAGCACCACCCATCATATCAGATGACATATTGTTCTGAACATCAGACGTTAAACAAGAAGATACCACTGGAACCCCCTCCTGAGATCCAGAAATTTCAACTAGAGTACCGGGCAATGTGGATGCCGATGACATAGAGTTTACAGCAGTTGTATCAGGCGGATAAGGCTCCGAGCAAGAATTCTCACCACCAGTTGAACCTAGTGATGAATTAGTGCGAGGAGCAATGCCCTCAGCTCCCCCATTTTGTTTGTCCGCAATGACATTACCAGATGGTGAAATTGTGCTGTGATCATCCTTACTCGCCAGGCTGCTAATAAAATTAGAGTTCCCAATTTCAGAAAGACGAGTACTTGGGGGGATGCACACTTCCTCCTTTAAGCCACCAACCCAATCTGATGGAGTGGAATTAAGATCAACAAAAAGATCAAGTCCCTCATCTGCGATCACGAAGAATTGAAAGGAAGTTGCATTTGCTGGGGTCTTATCAGATGAGCCACTACCCTTGTCTATGACATTTTCACCAAGTCTTGAATTAGGAGCAGGGTAACTTGCTACCAGAGAAATGCTATAATTTGCATTAGCAGTTGAATCGTGGTTTTCAACTGCAAGTTCTGGAGTTGTTAACTTCTTTGCAATACCATCGGCATTTTGAGACTGCACATTTTGAGCAATCCCTTGTCCAGAAGATGAATGACTAAAGCAGTCTGCTTTTCCATCGTTGACGAAAACTGGAGGAAAAGTCATTCTGGTACCAGAGTCCTGTTTCAAGATGCAGAAAATAAAATTAAGAAATGCATTTACAATGTATACAAACAAAAATGTGCCAAGCATTTCATACATAGACAGAGCAACACTGTCTTAAATGTCAAAGTAAAATAAACTAACAAAACTACGATGGAAAAAGACAAATGTAATCCTATATAGAAAAGTACACTGCAGAAAATAGGTTTCAGGAAGAACATCAGAGTCCTAGATTTGCAGCTTATGGGACAAAACAACAGCAATTTAGTGCTAGAGCTGCCCTCTTGAAATAAGAATCCAGTACTTGAATTCAAATCCAAGTACAATTCTACAACAAATATTTTGTAGTGTTTGTTTGTGTAAAAAGATTTGGAGAGAGAGAGAAAGATCTATTCCACTGCTCTCTGAGTGAGAGACTGAGAGTACCATATGAATTCTGATTATCCTACCACCTACTCCTAAAGGACAAAATCATCTAGGCACAAACATAGCTGTAGGAGTCAAATAAAGAGGAACGGGAAATAGATGACTCCGCTGGTTACAACAGGGCTACAGCTGCTTACCAACCAACAATCTGACTCCACTACAACATTTCTCATGGAACAGACCATGTTGAAAGAGAGAATGCTGAGTGGTAGGATTTGACTGGATAAAATTCAATTTATTCAGCACATATCATGAAATGCACGTGGACTACAAATGCACTTGGTTTATACTTTATACTGAAGGATGGAATTCCTTATATTAATAAAAATTAAAGAGCTTACATACACTCAATTATACAATTGGAAGGCTTGTTGTATGGCAATGCAAGGATAAATATAAGGTTGAATCAGAGAAAATGTTGTGCTGTATAGAAAAAACAGACAAAAACAGTAGTCGTGATTTCTTACATTTTTCAATGTTTCATCCATTGGTGTTTGAGGCCCTTTTCGATGTTTTACATGCAAAAGCAGTCTATCAACATCATCTTTGTCACTATATGGGCCTCTTTTGTGGTTATCTTGCCTGCCTGCAGTTAATTAGGTTCTATCAGATAAACCCACAACATGTCCCTGATATTGTCCGCCAACATAAATCATTAAATATTGGCAATCTGCCAAACTCTGCTCAACACACACACACGCGCGCGCAAAAGAAAAAAAAACTATACGTACATCTGGATGTTTCTTTGATATTTGATAACAAGGCAGAAGAGGTAGCAAGAGAAGCCTGTGCAGAACCAAACAATGTTTCCCTTTCAGGTGCTGAATTTAAATTTCCCTTCTGGAAAAAGAAAGCTGAGACACATTGGTACTCTATTTTAATTTACCCTTAAAGAGAAAAAATAATGGTACAAGTAGCTTAAGCAGCAACAATATGCAGAAACAGACAGTATATGCTTACCTCAAGCAGCAAGGCAAGTGAGCTTGCTAACTGCGAGTGGCTCTTGTTTGCAGTAAGGTTGTACTGTTTGCACAAACATTGGAGGTCATGGCAATTACGGCTGAGGAGATGTTTTTGGTTTTCCTCCCATCCCATCAGATTGTCTGTAGCAGGACATAAAGACACGAAAACATTAGTCCACTTTAACTGTTTAACATCAGGTAAAGGCTACGAGTTGAGGTTGAGCATTGGCCGATCCAAGCACGACAATCACACGAGACCTACTTCACCACACAACTCAATCCAAAAACGCAATACTCCAGATCACACGCCAACGAAACAAGCATCCACTCGATTTGATAGTCAAACTATCATCCTACATGCCTACAATTCACGTTCCTGCGAGGCAGGTAAATGATCAAACATAAAATTCTACCATCCCTCGTCCCGTGTCCGGTCGTAATCAAACAAGGCTTGCGCCCTCGCCCCATCCACCCTCATCACACAGACGCGCGCGCGCGCGAGCAGAGAGACGATGAAATAGAAATTCCCGAACGGATCCGAACGAAACCGAAGGAAATAAGACATAAGCAAACGGAAAACCCACCGGAAGCGATACGCGTATCGCCCGAACCCGCCGGAACCAACCAACCAAAACTCCAACGAGAGAACGCACGCGACAGAGAGGAAGGAGGGGCGGGCATGGGACGGCTTATGGCGGCATCCTCCGACGAGCGGCGAGGGGGGAGGGGAACGCGGACGACTGGCGCCAGGCGCCAAGCGCCGAGCGAACGGTCTCGGCGTGGCGGCGTCGGATCGAAGCGAGAGAACCCACGACCGAGACGACAGAGGAAGAGGGGCGAGCGCGGGGCCACTTACTTGCGGCGTTAGAGGCGGAGGCGGGCGGCGAAGCGCGCGGCGCGGACGAGGAGCGCCGAGAGAGAGAGAGAGAGAGAGAGAGGAGCGGGAGGGGCGGCGTCGAGTGTGGGGAGAGGTCTGGGTTTATTTGGGTTTGGGGGGCGGGCAGATTGGGAAAAATGGATGCGGGGCAGGCGGGGGGCCAGCGTGCGCCCACCTGACCTGTATTTGCTGAGCTGCGTATGACCGCGCGTTGCGTTGCGTTGCGTTCCCACCGGGTGAGGACAGAGTCTCAGACATCTGCCGGATCGAGCAGCATGTCTCCTTCCTCTCGCCTGTGGGCCCGGCCCAGCCCGTAATTCTGTGGACTCCGGCGAGTCCGTGGATCGTGATGATGACGTGAGTTCGAATTTGAACTTGGGCTTACGACATCGGATGGGATACAGAGATACGCTGGATGATAGAGGTTGTCCTACCCAGAAATCCGAACTCAAAATTCCCCATATACATAGCAGTTTAACCTCTGAATATGGCTGTTTTTGGTACAGCTTCTGCTCACGAATTTAGTAGAGTTAGGTATTTATATTTTAGGCTAAAAATATAAACATAATTCACTTTATTTTAATCTACAAGTTTTCAGATTTGAGATGAAGTTAGAATGTAGAGCTCTACTAAACAGGGCCCATATATAAAAGGTTATTTGGTTATGTCACTCTCATAGTTACTAGGGGGCTGGTTGGTTCTAAGTCTATGCATACCAAAATTTTGACCAAATGTACCAAACTTTGGTAAAAAAATTTTACATTGCATTCTTAGTTCATTTTGTTGCCAATGTTTGGCCAACTTGGGCCAACAATTCATGATCAAATTTTGGTTGTGCCAAAATTTAGCATACATTAGAAGGGTTTGTATGGGCAAGAAATCAAACAGCCCCTAGGATTGCAGGTTGCCTACGATCTACAATCCAAAATTCACATCTCGAACCGTGAGTGATTTGGTTTTGTCGATGGCCATATTGTAGGGTCGAGGATGCGCCTAGAGGGGGGTGAATAGGCGTTTTACGAAATTAATCGCTCACTAAAATCGATCGCTCTAATCAACCCCTATGACAAAACCTAATCAAGATAAATGCGGAAGCGATAAATAGGTTTTGACAATTAAAGCCTAAATCAACTAGGCTCACTAGTGCACTAACTAATTTATGTCTCTACGCTAGAATTGCTAAATTGATCAAACAAATAATACTAAGCAATTCTAATTCAAGCAATCAAATAATATGTAAAAGGTAAATACTTGAATGTAAAGAGACAAGGACAAACGATATTTTTTAGTGGTGTTCGGAGACTTGCGGTCTCCCTAGTCCACGTTGAGGCAAGCCCAACCACTTGGGTGGCTCCGCTCGAGCACCGCCTCTTTCCACTAGTCGTGGTTTTTCACGCTTGGCGTAGGCTCAACCGAACCTTCACAAACTTGCAGGGGCTTCTCACACCTTGAGAGCTCCGCGCCGACTTCTCTGCCGTCTAGGAATCGGCAACCTCCAAGAGTAACAAGCCGCTCCTTCGCTTGAACCTCACCGGGCACAACAAATGCATAGCCGGTGATCACCAAGTGCAACACATGCACAAGGCCTCCTCAAGTGCAACACATGCACAAGAGGCTCTCAAATCACTTCCTAATTGCAACACATGCAATTAGTCTCACTCTTAAGCTCAAGAAGCAAAGGGAGAAGAGCAACACATGCACACAACTCCCACACACAAGCAACAATACCAAGAACACACTAAGCCCCCAAGCCCCCACAAGAAAACTAGCCGTTTGGGGGCAAAATTGGCGAATCACCTTTTTGCAGTACTCTAGCCTCTAAGGGCTTGCAGTAGTCCGCTCATCTCTCAATTGGCTAACGGTCATTTGGTAGATACTACCGCCTACTAAGGGCGGTGAATCAAGACTCATGACTACCGCTCCCACACTGCAGCAGTAGTCTTGACCTCACCGAGCCAACAAACACAAACTCGCCAAATAGCTACCGCCAACCAAAGGCGGTAGTACCTCCCTACTTGGTACTACCGCTCCGGACATCTTGATGATGCGGCCTTGCCCGACCAAGAAAAACAGCTCAGTAAAAGAGCTACGGTAACAAAACCCTAGAGTATCAACCGCATTTATGATACTCAAGACCTCAACAATGATAGTCTTACCGCAGAGAAAATCCAGATCGACTCAAAATCCATTTCTCCAAAACAGAAACCCATTCTTTGAGCCTCTAGATGATCAACACATGATCAAACACACGTGCAAAAACACATTTGCACCAACTTAGCCCATGCTCAAAGAATTCAAACCAAATTGCGAAAACACATTTCACAACCAACTCAAAGACTATTTGCAAAACGTATTAAGCAAATCAAACCTGAGTTTATGAGATTAATTCCCCTAGCCATGTGAAGGTCAACACAAGACCCGGTCAACTTGCCAACACCCGTTGCAAGCCCCACTCACATGCTCTCGGAATTACGGACCCATAAACCTCAGTTTATTCGCACAACAAACTTGCAAATAACGCAATAAACACATTTCATGCTTGAGCACTACTCTTTGCAACACATGCAAAAGTCTAGCTCCAAGCAACACTAAACCAAGGTGCATGAACTCTCTAATTGCAACGCATGCAATTCTTTAGTTCCATGCAACACCAAAACCAAACTTCACACTAAAACCAAATCACATGTATGAGCTCTCCACTTGCAACACATGCAAGTCTCTAGCCCCATACAAACACACAATTACCAAATCAACCATATGTGCTCTCTACTCACAACACATGCGAGCCTCTAGCACATACACAACCATAAACACCAAAACCAAGCTTGAGCTCTCTCCTTTTGCAACACATGCAAAACTTAGCTCCAAGCAAACACAAGTTTTAGAAAGATTGTTTTGCGAAACCAAAGCATGAAGCTTCAACTAATGCAACACATGCAAAAGTGAACTTCACGCAAAAGCCAACGCACTAGCTTATCACATCTTGCAACACATGCAAATCAAAGCATTATGCGAAAACCAAATATAACCAAGCATAAGTTTAACCCATTCGCAACACATGCCAAATGGTTTACCCATATGCAAAAACCAAATCCAAATGGTTGAGCTTGAGTGAACGCGGAATGAGATCATCAACACATGATGAAGCTCAAGCTAGGGAACAACCCCTCTTAATAGCACGGCGATAAAAACCTTAGACTCAAAGACTACAAAATCCTTAGCCTATCTAATTATACCTTCGCCGCCGGGCACAAGCAATCCCCTTTGGGTCTTTATGATCTACACTTGATTTCTCCCCCGGGATCTCTACTCGACTCCTCTTCGGGATCCACTCTTGACGCCCATCAACTCATGATGCCGTCCTTGTCCCGTTCTCATCATCTCATCCATCTTTGGACCTAACTCAATCACAACTCATACAAATGGTTAGTCCAAGATGCACGGTTGTCTCAATTATCTCTTGCACTCCATTAACACATAATGGATGCCTTCAGATCAATTGAGCACAACCCTAAATCAATAGAAATGATTTAAATGTGTCTTAAGTACAATAATGCAACTCATGCTTTATTATACTTAAGAACTATTCATTTGTCCTTAATTAATCACGGAACACCATCAACACATGATGAAGTGTTCGTTAATAATTAATTAAGACAAATGAACTCAATTTAAATTATCATTTAAATTGATATGAGTATATATTAACTACACAAGTTTTCATATACTCATGTTGATGAAAAGTAATGATCCATTATATGTAAATTGTATGGAAATGATCATTACCCTAAGTCATCAACTATAGAATAAGCTCCACATGTATATGTGCATAGATATAATTAACTTGGACATAATATGCACATATCCAATTTGATCGTATTGGAGTATATCCTATATTACCACGAGTATACTTATAACTAGGCAATTCAAGTATATACTCAAGGATTTAGTTTCTTTGTCTTGATCCTTATGTGTCAACAACGAATCGATCAATACAAAGAGACTTTCAAGTTAAACTACAAACTCCCCCTAAATATGTGCATCCATGTAATATATGAATTGAGAAACATAATGCACATTTTGTGGCAAATGTAATGGGGACATTCATACTTTAACTTGAATCTAAAGTATGTAATTAATACTATAATGAATATGCATACATACCTCGAGTTTTCCATTTTTCAATGCGATGAGACTAAACAAAGATATTCTAAACAAACATGTTAGTCTCGATATAAGATTGTCATTAATAACAAAATCACATTAATGGATAATCACAATATTAGATTTGTCATTAACACCAAAACCATAACTAATGAAGGTTGAACTTACACATATAGCGAGAGAGGGTTGAGAGGAGGGGAGGGAGAGAAGGGAGATGAAAGAAGAAAGAGGAAGCTCACCTAGCCGCCATCTTCGCTTTTACATTGTCACCGAAATGAGGAAGAGTTAGGAGAAGTTAGGAGATGATATACATATTTTAAAGAGATTGGTCTTGTAGGCTACCCTCCCCTCACTCTTTTTTATTATTTTTTATTTTCCCCTTAATTTTAAGAATTTGAGAGGGGAGAGAGGATATAAATGGTGGTCTAGGTGGCTTCATTCCCTTGGACCCTTGCTTCTCCTTGTTTTTTACTCATTTCCTTTACTTTCCTTTTTCTTTACCCAATATATTTACAATATCTTTTCTACTTTAAAATAAGCTAGTAGTGGTGATTTATCTTTCTCTCCTATTCCACCTCCTCTTTCCACCTCTCTAAAAATCTCTAAAAAAAGAAAAATAATATACAACAAATAAATTACATCTCTCTAAATATTCTCTAACATAAAAAAAATATGACAACAAATAAATTATATTTCCCACAAAATTCTCTAACAAAAAAAATAGCAAAGCAGTTCTGGGCATATGGAACATGTAGCTCGATGTGTCAAAGGTAATATTTTTTTTATCGTAACAAAGTACAGAGATTCAACTAGTATATATTATATGATTCCCGGATTCATTAGGATCACATCCCACGTCCTGAACTAGCGTCTTAGATAACCCTACTGCTCACCCGTGTGACCCGTGTACCACAACCCAACTAGTATATAACTATATATTATATAATTTATGGATTCATTGGGATCACATCCCACATCTTGAACTAGCATCCTAGATAACCCAACCGCTCACCCGTGTGACCCTGTGTACCACAACCCTATCCTTCAACGCAGACGCATTATTGTCGGTGTTTCGAATACCGGCAAGTGAATTTTTAGTCAAGGGGTCGCGCGTTCCCTCTTCTTGAATGGTCTGACTCAGGGAGCCCAAGATGTATACTGGTTCGGGCCGAATGTCTCTACTCCAGTTCGTGTGGTGAATCTATATTATTTTGGGTGTAGATGACTACACGTTGTTACAAGCGAGGATTAAGGATTGGCCTTGAGCGCCTCGTACGAATGAGAGAGCTCAAAAGCGTGAAGATGCTAAGGGTTCGAAGCTGTAGGAGCGTTCGAGCCGTATGTATGAGCAAGAACAGTTTGTCTGTGAAACCGTCCCTTTCCCTGAGGGTCTTGCCTCCCTTTATATAGACGGAGGGGGCAAGTTACATGGGAAATTGGAAAAGAAAGGAAGGGGTGTCCTACGCCTAGGAGTCCTGGTCTTCGGTCTTGGCGACTGACCGGTGTCTGCTCGCCCCATACTGGATCGGTAGATACATCGGGTGACATAGTATTCATTTCTCAGGAAGTGGCACACCTCTGACTCTGCCAGACGTTTGCAGTCTTGGCGTCGTCACGCGCCGCTCTGTGTTACCTCGGGAGGGAGCGCATCCTTCTACTGTGTGTGACTGGACGACGAGACTGGTGCTTGACTTAGGTAACCTCCCCGCTGCCTTGGGAAAGTGCCACCTGCCCTCGCACGGTCACTCTGAGCCGTCGCGTCCGAAGGATAGGTGGCCAACTTGAGGTCGACTGGTGATGGCTTGGCATCCGACCCTGGGCGGAGATTGTCTTAGCTTGGTCGGTAGGGGTGGGCATTTGGTTTTTTCGGTTCGGGTTTTTTGGTTTTTAAAAAATTCGGTTTTTGAAGATCCAAAACCAAACCGAAACCGAATAACCGAATAAACCGAAATAATTCGATTCGGTTTTTCGGTTATTCGGTAAACCGAATTTCCAACAGCACAGGCTCAGCACTTCAGCAGACAGCAATCAATACGGCAATACCATTGTCCAGATACTTATTCCAGTATTGCAATACAACCAATACAAATGAGAAATGACAAGCAATTAGCACTAGCAATACAACCAATACAAATCAAGCATATAGTTCCTCGTTTAATGATGTTGGCATATAGTTATTTTGCCTGATTCTCGTTTAATGATGTTTCCTCAAGAACAAGGAAAAAATGATTGCAAAAAACTACAACCAACAGCACAAATCAAGCATCATAGTTAGAGCATCTACCAAATCAAAGTGGATTTGAAATCTGGTATTCACACCTGGCGCCGGGAGGATGGGAGTCATTGCTAGGGGGTTGCCAGCCTTTCTTGCCGTCTTGGGGGAGGACGGAGGCGCTTTGAGGTTCTGTAGGACTCGAGAGGCGGCCTTGGCGTCGCCGATCGCCTAGTCGCCACAATCCGCTCCGCTGGCGCCTGGGGAAGGAAGACCGAAGAGGCGAAGACTCACTGGATCTGGTGAGTGGTGATTTACTGATCTGTGCCTGGGGCTGGCTGGCTGGGGTGGGGAACTAGGGTCTAGGGTTAGGGTTGGCCACCCGCTCTGGCTCTTGGAGTCTTGGTCTTGGGGCTTTTGCCTTTTGCGATTTGGGAATGGAATGACCGAATGGCCGGGCCCGGGTTGGCGAGCGCCTCACGGCCTCAGGCGAGTGGCGACTTCAGTTCTAAGTCCGTGACTAGCAGAGTAGAGAAATCGATTTTTTCGATTTTTGAAAAAAGAAAACCGAACCAAAAACCGAAAACCGAATAGTGCTAAAATAAAAACCGAACCACAAACCGAAAAAACCGAAAACTTTGGTTTATTCGGTTCGGTTCGATTCGGTTTAAAAGTGCCCACCCCTATTGGTCGGAGCTTGTGGGGCGCCCGACCCATGGCGGGGGTCGGATCGCCCCCTGGTCGGTTTGGTCAGGGACGAGTGTCCTTCGTGGCCCAGCGAAGCCTTCGGCCAGAGTTGGGCTTGGTGCAGCCCGTTCGTCGTCCCGGGCCACTAGGGGTACCCATTGTGGAACATATGGGCCTGGGTACCTGGTTAATGGGCCGAACAGATTAGCCCATGGGGGTGAGCCTAGCCCGTCCCGCCAAAAGGAAGAGCTTCTGGAAGGTCTTGACCATGCCAGACAAAAGAGGACTGGGAAGCGGAAGCAATAAGGGTAGATAGACAGCGCATGTACCCCTGCAGCAAGTATTGTTGCACTGCATGCTCTTGTGCTGGTCGGTTTACTCTTGGAAGGTCTTCTCTCTTTGGTTCCAATCGCCTCTCTTTGCTCTCTTTGTGCCCAACAACCCGGTGGTGTGCCCGAACAACGCTACTGCCATTGTATATAGAGAGAAAGAGCCCTAGACGGAAAAAATGATTAGTAGTAGAGAGCTTGTAAACGAGAACACTCACACTAGAAAACAACGAATGCAGGACTAGGGTATTATCTCCATTGGAGAGCCCGAACCTGGGTAAAAATTGCCTTGTGTCTTGCATTACCATCAGACTTAGATCTTCCGCCTTGCCCCACTCTCTTTTCTTCATTGTCGGTCACAACCATCGACACCCATGGTATGAGTATTCGTCAATTACATTCTAGATAACATGGCCCTCACAAAAATTGCACGCCTTCGACGATCCTTGAGCTGTTCTTGTGTCCATTTGGTTGAAGATATCACACAACCTCGGCTCCTACACCTAGCTAGCTTCTCACCTTGCGCATACACTGTCCCCGTGCGAGGAATACATTGGGGCCTAAATTGATCCAACACGGATTTGAGGTTTAAGGCCAACCTCACACCTTCATGATCTTTTTGGTTTAATGACAAATTTATTTTACTAAACCTTAGAACTATTTGGTTTGTTTTCAATTGTTATCAATATTTGCCTTACTAAATTTTATTAGTATTGATCAAATTTAGCAAGTATTTAGTTTGCTACCAAATTTTAGCAAGATTATCTTCTCCCTTGGTTCTTTAGCTTATTTTCTTGCCAATCTTTAGCCAAAAGATTGGTGGCCAATTTGGTGAATAAATTTTAGTAATGCCAAATTTTGATAAGGCTTAGTAAGGCAAATTTGTTATCAAACAAAACACTAAATTGGCTACCAATGTTTTGGTCAAATATTGGCAAGAAAATAAACTAAAGAATAAGGGAGAAGGGAATCTTACCAAAATTTGGTTGGAAACCAAATGCTTGCCAAATTTAGTCAACGCTACCAAAATTTAGGAAGGCAAGTTTTGGTAATCATTTGAACCAAAGTAAAATTTGAAAAAAAAAGATAAAATCTCTATTATATAAAGTGAGAGTTTCTTCCCGCATCACTTCATCAAAATTACCCATATTTGCCACTGCTCTTTAATTACCCACCTTTGCCACTGTTAGTGCTCTTTGCAAATAAACTTTTTATCGCAAATTGAATTTTCATTGCAACGCATGGACACATGACTAGTCACCTTAAAATTGTAGAATGATATATATTTAAGAACAAATTTTGAAAATTAGAATGATGTGTATTTGGAAACAGAGGAGTATTAACTTCAAACAAAATTACGGTGGGTTAACTTAATCTTGTTAATTTTGTAAATTTAGGTTTCTCTAGTGCTCAGTCCAATACAAACAGACATGGGATCCACAAAAGATTCATGCCCAGTTATGGCTAAACGGGCCACCCAACATGGCAAGCCCAGTTTAGGCTCGGTTAGCAAGCGGACCATGCTATATCAGCCCGTGTGTTGAGGCCATGGCCTAAACTCCTGAATGGCTTCCAAGCCATGTCAGGCTAAGGTCGCCTAATTTAGCGCAAAATTTTAAAAAATCAAAAAAATATATAAAAAGTTGGAAAATTGAAAAATCATAAATGTTTGAAAAAAGAAAATTTTGATAAACCCTAAAATAATTAGAAAAACTTAAAGAAATGAAAAAAAACTTTTAAAAATCTATATAAATTGAGAAAAGTTCAATGAGCCATGTCGTGCTTGGGCCGTACTGCATCGGCCCGGTGGACTAGGGCAATGGGCCCAATACGGCCCAATCTATTGAACGTACCGGGCTAGAGCCGTGACTACAGTACCGGGCCGTGGGTCGGATCAGTTGGCATGGGGCCATCTCTACCGGATCACACCCAAAGCCTGGAGGGTCCACTCTTCAGTGACCCAGGCACCCCTCCCTCTGTCCCTAGGCTCCACCCTCTCCCAAGTAGCCATCCGCCCTCCTCAGATCTCCCACCCGAACCCTAACCAAGCAGCAGCCATGGCGATCGCGGCGCGCGCCCTGCGCCGCCTCCCGCTCCACCTCTCCCCTTCGCTCGCACGCCCCTTCTGCGCCCTCTCCCCGGCCGCCCCCGCCCCTGCCGCCGCCTCCGCCAAGGTCGCCGACCGCATCATCCGCCTCCTCGCCATCGACCCGGACGGGGGGCGCCGGGAGGTGGTCGGCCTGTCCGGTCAGACCCTCCTCCGCGCGCTCGCCAACGCGGGGATCATCGAGCCGGCCTCCCACCGCCTCGAGGAGATCGACGCGTGCTCCGCGGAGTGTGAAGTCCACATCGCGCAGGAGTGGCTTGATAAGCTGCCACCGGCCTCCTACGAGGAGCGATACGTCCTCACGCGCGCGTCCCGCAACCGCGAGCTCAACAAGCACGCGCGGCTCGGCTGCCAGGTCGTGCTCTCGCCGGAGCTCCAGGGGATGGTCGTCGCCGTCCCCGAGCCCAAGCCATGGGACATCCCGTAATGTGCGCAGCGACGCAAGGCAAGGCAGAAATGTGCGGCCTTCGACGCTGTGAGCCTTCCTTCCCCGTCCCCGCGGGTGCTTCGTGGCATCCCTTTTATGTTACGGATTTGATGAAAAAATAATGATTTGATGGGGAAAACTTAGAGCCGTTCTTGAACTCTCATTTCCTTTAAATGTGGTGTATGTGGATTCCCTTGCAAGTACCTCAGTTCGTTGTTTGTTTTAGTTTGCACATTTGATGAATGTTTTGTTGCAGCTCCACATAGCCTCCTCTGCATTCTTTTTCGTATTAATGACTGTATGTTTGCATGGTGATGCTGTGAGCTCCTGTCCATTGTTAATTGTTACAAACAATAATCGACATGCTAGAAAGGCTTTGTACTGTGTGAAATTTTTTGTCAATTCCATGTGTGGATACTGTGAAGTATGTTTTCAGCTTCAACCAGTTCGACTGTGGTTACAACTCACCAGTCACAACTGGTGTAGAGAGAGAGTTTGATATAATTCGTTTTTGTCAAAATCTTGGATTTGGGCTGTGGAGGATTTAAGGCGAGGAGGGTGACAATGGGAAGGAGGAGGAAGCTTGTAGCAGCAGTATACTAGTATTGGAGCAACATAAGCATGCTGTTGTGAATTCGCCTGCTCCTCTTTTCATCTATTCTTCTTTCAGAGTTTTCTTGATATATTTGCAAGTTAACATTTGAACTAAAAGAATGCTAGCTCTAGAAGACTGAAATTTGTTGGTGCTGTTGCATTTGTGATCCCATTGCCATTGGGTAGTTAATCAAAATGTTTCGGAAGCATTCACCAATCTTGTTTTCGGTTCACATCTAAGAGTTGGGCGAAATCCAAAATTTTGGCAAAATTTCAAATGAAATCCAGTCAAAATTCAAAAAGTGAAATTCAAATCCGATAATTTTTGAATCGGGATTTCCGAGATTTCAATCAAAATTTTGGTGAAATTGACTGAAATTTCGGTCTTTTTCCGTCTATGATCTTATCACAGATGGTTTTAATATGGAATTTATCATAGATGGTTTTTTATTAGACTGTTTTAATAAAGAACTGTCTATGATATAATTTTTTAAGAAAATTTTCAAATTGTTTTTTGTCTCACCAAGATTTAGGATCCTGACCCAGGCTGAAATTTCTGAAATCTTAGCGAGATTTTGAACCCTGCGCACAACCATATATTGTAATATATATACTATCTACTACCCTTGAATCCCGGAAAGAAGATTGAGAAAAAAGTAAAAAACATGGTGCAAATGTAGGTCCTGCTTTCGATGGAGCAACCATGGAGGCTCTTTATCTATCTCTTCACTAGATCTGCTGCAGCTCATCCTCTTCTCCTTCCTCCCCCTCTAATTCCTTGAATCTTTCACGCACAAAACAAGAGAGGGGTGCAAAGAAAAGCAAGAAAGGCGCAAGGAAGAAAAAGGACACTATAGCAAGTGAGCAAACGAGTTAGCGGAGAGAAGTGCGGGATTGAGCTGCATCTGGCCTGATTGGAGCTATGGTGGTGGTGGCTAGTGTATCCCCGCAGCTCTCCTCCCTTCTCACCCTACCCACTTGATTATGATCTGGATTCGGACTTCTGGAGTTGCCAGTCTAGGTAAATGACTATGGCGTCCACTGCTAGCCGACTCGACGCCTTGTCGTCGACTAGGCGATGCCATGATAGCTATGTCGGGGAGTGATTGAGAAATTTGAAAATTGTAGATTACATCATTTTGACTTACTAATTTCGCCAAACAAAACTAGCCTGTGGCATTTGATTGTGGTCTTTTAGATGTTTTTAGGCAGGGTTGTTGGCTTGTTGCCATTGACAGCGATCCTCGGGATCATGCGTTGGCCCCATCTATATTTCTCCAAGGGAGTCAGGTTTTAAACCCCAAATGCATTATTTGCCTGATAATTTTTGTACTGCCTGCGTTTGAGTAATTTATTTATAAAAAGAGCTTGGTCTGGTTGTTGCTTGCTTAATGGAAGCATAAACGGCAGAGTGCAAACGGCAGAACTACAGATGGTTAGAGTTGGTCTATGTCATCCGATGTTTTGGTTGAAAACTTTAAGTCAGTCATAACTCGTACGCTGTCGAGTACCGATGTCTAAAAATAGCTGTATCATTTTTCATGTAGCACTTGCACTGTTGCGAATTGAAATTACGTTCTCGAGTAAATGAATGGAAGAAGACAGGTAAAATGACAGGTTTTGAGGGTAGAGGTGGGCACATGGGCTGTGCCTTGGTGGGCAGGCCCTAGGCACGGCACGGTCCGAGCCTGGCCTGGAACTGTAGCTCGGGCCATCTTGGGCACGAAAAGCAGAACCTGACAGGCACCTGCCCCACCCATTGTTTGGGTCATGCTGTCTTTGGCGCGACATGACGCCTGCACGCCTAAGATCTTCGCCTCTACATTGCCAGCGCCCACGCCTGCGTCATGCAGCGCCATGGCTAGGCCGGAGGAGGGAAGCGGTGCCCATGAGTGAGGGAGGGCGAATGAGCCAAAGGAGAGGCAGCCTTGGAGAGGGAGGGCTGACGCAGGAGGTCGGGCCGGGAGGCGGTGCGCATGGGGAGGCCAGAGCCGGAGGGGAGAGGGAGGGGACACACCGAAGCCGGAGAGGGAGGGGGAGGAAGCGGGGAGGTCGGAGCTCTGGGAGAGGGAGGGGACGTGGGGAGGTCGGAGGAGCTCGGGGAGAGGGAGCTGGAGGCAAGGATTAAGTTTTCGTTTACTGAGAAATCTCGCTAACCTCCGAAATCCGAAATTTCGGCCGAAATTCGGAAATTTCGGCCGGAGGAGATTCAAAATTCAAAATTTAAAATTCAAATCCGGTTTGTTTCCACCGAAATTCGCCGAAAACACCCCGAAATTCGCCGAAATTTGACCGAATTTCGCCCAAATTGAACTGACTGAAAAATAGTTCAAACGATGTCGAAAAATTTTGAAAATTTTTTCTTAGGTTCCTGACATCTTAGAGATGTTCTCATAAAAATTTCAGGTGATTATCAGATCTGTACAATTTTTAAAAATTCAAACACTGATACTATGTAGATGAAACGTTGATCGGCAAGTTTGAACCGGATGAAAAGTAGTACAAACGATGTTAGAAAGTTTTGAAATTTTTTATGGAGATTCCTAACATATTTATGATATATCTGTAAAAATTTCAGATGATGATCAAAAGTGATCAATTTTTAAAAATTCAAACACAGAGAGAGTTGAAAACTAGTACTTTGAATGTCAGAATTTTTATAAAATCCTGGAGAATTATTTTGAGCTGAAAGTTTTACATAAGAATACTTAGCTCAAATAAATTTGAAAAACAAAATTTCAAAAAGTTATAAAAATATTTGAGTTGCTCGATAAATCCAAAAGCGAAATATGTATACAGTACATTGTCGAATTATTGTAAATTCCTGGAACAATATATGGAGCTTAAAATTTTACATAAGGATCCTTACCTGAAATAAACTTGAAAAACAAATTTTCAAAAAGTTTAGAAAATATTTGAATTGTCTGATAAATCAAAATCCGAAATCTGAAAGCGTGTAAGAGCAGATTGCAATCATATAAGTTCAGTGCTTACTGCATTGATAGATTTTATTGAGCAAACAAAGAAAGTTTAAATTTTCTGAAAATTTTATAGAATGGTACTGATGAAATTATTAATTTGTCATAAAAATTTCAGATCATGATCACACCGGAAATTTTTTTAAAAAATCTAATAAGTTTACTGTCCCAATTATGTCCATTCGGTTTTTTATTTTTTAAAGATAATAAATTATGTTAAATTATTTTGAAATTTTTTGTGTATGATCCCAAACTACTAAGTATAGTACCATAATTTTTTCACATCATTATCAAGCTTTTAAAATTCTTAAAAATCTGACAAGGTTTCTGCCCAAATTTTAAAAAATCTCAAAAAATTAGTTTTTCATCAAATTTTCATGGAACAAGACTTTCTTAAGGGTTATTGGACCCATTCCGTTCAAATCCGGTGGTCAAATTTCAAAATCCGGACTCCAAACCCGAAATTTCGGCGAAATTTGGCCGAATTTCGCCGAAATTCCGAAATTACTGTAGCAAATTCAAATTTTTTTAAACTTTTTGAATTTGGCCGGCATATATAAATTCGGGGGAGGCCGAAAACCGAAATTTCGGCGAAATTTCGCCGAAATTCGGCGAGAATTCAATCCCTGGCTGGAGGTGTCGCTGGGAGAGAGAGGGGCACGGTAGAGAGAGGGGGGTGCGGAGCGGCCGAGCGGGAGAAGTGTCGTGGGTGAGAGAGAAAAGGGAGAGAGAGAGGGGCGCCAGAGAGAGAGAGAGAGAAAAGAGAGGGGTGTGAGAGAGAGAGGGAGGGGGAGAGAGAGAGAGGAGTTTTTTTTGACCGCATTGGAATACTAGATGACGGGAAAGACATAAAAAGATGTTGAAAAAGAAAGACAACCGCGCGATTTTGAATGGACGCTCACACTCGAGGGAATCACGGGAAGAAAATCACGCTCGCAGTGATGTGATTGATCAATTCCATCCTGCCCCTATCCGCGCGATTTTGAATGGGCATGCTCACACTTGAGGGAGTCACAGGAAAGAGAGGCCGTGACAGAAAGATATAAAGCTACTGCTCTTCAAATTTCGTCCCGTGCAGATGGCGTGTCTAATTTCAATTTGCAATGGGTATTTCAATCTTTACGCTATAAAATCAACCCGAAGACTATGATTTGTTCAGTCCGAAGACATCTCTCTCGCGCTCTCTCTTCTTGCCTATTTTTACTCAGCATTCTGCACATCTCTCTCTAATTGCTTTAAAAATGAAAAGGAAGTACGTAAATTTTAAATCTCCAATTCATAATTCTCTAAATTATTTTAGATGTTGTCACTGTAAGAACAATTTATATTTTGTATTTTTGCTATTATGAATCTTTATATTTTACATCGAATAATACTTTTATAACTCCGAACATCCATTCCAAAAATCATAGATCTACCGCTGTCACCGACCAATAAGGAATAGACATGTTCACCAACATTTTTTGTTTACTCGATCACATAATCCACACTGCAGCTGCAGCGTCACAGAATTTGCAAAATAACATCTGGGGTGTATCAGAGAACTTAAAACAACCACAGTACGAACAACATGAGGAGTAACCCCCGGAAGGTACAATGGCTAAACAAGATAAAAAGACGATGTTTCTCAAGAAGTTTGGTTCTAAGTTGTAACGGCCAATCTTTCCAGCCACCTGCTGGGTTACCAATTTCAGGAGTTTAATTAGGCAATTTTGCGTCAGGTGTTCTGCTATTCTGCTCCGCTATTTTTTCTTTTACCTTCTTGTGAAGCTCGAATATCAAGTTGGAAGCTGCAGAGCCCCGCGCCTCACGAGGGGTAATCTTCAGATCACCATCGGCGGTCATGTTCAGATCCAGGCCTGTAAGATAAACACTGGCCTGGAACATTTCTGACAAGATAGTAAAAGAACTTGTGAAAAAGTGCTCAAAATAATTTGCAAGAATTATGAAAGAGATTAGACGATAGTCGGAACCTATGAATCACCGTATCGAGAAGGATTAGTGAAATTCAGCATTTACAATTAATAAAAATAATTTTGATCCTTCTCTGATACTCCTTGATACTTCCAGACTAAAAACACAAAGCCAACCCAATCTAAACCATCTCTCCCTCTCTCTCACTCATTCCACTTAGCCATCTCTCATACCGCTGACTCCTCTAAAATCCTTAGGCCCGATAGTCACTACCCTCCACCCAACCGATGGCCGCTACTAGCCGCCATCTCCCTTCTAGCCTCTACTGAACCTACGGGCCACCACTGTTGTCTCCCCTCCCTTCTCTCTTAGCAGTCTCGTAGCCGCCACCCCTATACCTAGCCCAGGGGCCACCGCCGCCTTCTCCCTCTGCAATCTTGCGCCCGCCGTCTTCTCCCTCTACGAGCCGACGTTGCCTCCCTTCCCTTCTCCGACCGCCAGCCTGCCACCCAGCCTGCTAATCGCCGTCTCCCCCCTCTACAATCTCGCCATCGCCTTCCCCTTTTGCAAGCCGCTGTCGCCTTCTCCCTCCACTGTCGCCTTCTCTCTTACATTTTTTTTTTCATTTTTTAAACAAATGTATACTCACCATATCACCGGATTCTTGCTTTTGGGAAATTGTGTATCGCCGTATTGGTATTGCATATCGGTGATACATAGATTGGAACAAAAAGGCAGTTCTGATTATTGTTAACTGGAGACCTATTCAATTCTTGACAAGTAATTGCAGCGACTATTAGGTGATCTATGATAACGCCTATAAGGGCACAAACATGTCTTCGGTAACCATCAATCAAAAGTCAAAACCAACTCTAATCTAAACGTAACACTTTAACATAAAAGCACAGCATGTGGTAAGAAATAGGTGGCTAATTTGGATTGCAGCATGACACCAAAGAGAAAACTTATGCATTGACCCGACACCTTGAGAACTCCTTTTGGAGTAGATATAGTTAGCACAGTATGCATGTTATCCTAATGAATGCAAGAAATTAAACCGGAACTGTAGGCATTGAATTCACTAAACGGCGGTTAGACCGTACGTAGTATAATACCCATTAGTATGATACTATTAATTCTTATGCCTATATGGTCCAAGGACTCCATATTTGGCCACGCAGCAAATCAAAGAGACAAAAGTAAATATTATTACATACCATCTGGTACTGAAGGAACCACTTTGTATCTTGGAAGTATCCAATTGTTCTCACGGCAGATCTCATCCAGCTCCTGCATTGCCTAGTGTCAAGGGAAAATTTTTGAATTTTAATACATCAGTTGAGCTTGAGATTTGCCTGGCATTTATTGCGTAGAAGGACTGACTCCGTCAATCTCCTCCTCTTTATGTTCATGGTTTGGCCGCCTTCTCCAGAGAAAGATGAATCGGCAACTTCCATCATATCTGAGCAAATATCCTTATATTTTTCTAGTATTGACTCCACTTTTGGTGTCATCTCCCCTTCTGCACAAAGTTTAAACGTGATGAGTACTAGAAATATGGAATTGATGGAATTTGAAGGAAAAAGGGTTGAAGTTGACAAGCAATAATCATACCCTAGAACATATAATAATAGATATAGATCTTAAAATATTCACAGAAATTGGAATATTATGTTGCTAGTTGTCAATGGGAGAATAAATAAGGTTGATACATTCATGACACTTGGGCTTTGTTTGGATGGGTTTGGAAAGGGCAGGATTCCAGCCTCATCCGTGTGGAGAATAAGATCCACGTGGATGGGGTTGGAATCTCACCATTCTTAGCACATCCATACGAAGCCTTAGGTGTTAAATCTGTAATGCGTTGTTTCCTTGCGGAAAGACACAATGTTTGCCACAAGACCATATGATTCTACAGTGTCATTGTCAAGCAGGGATCAACTTTTCGTTTGACAAAAAAATTCGGGACAGGCCGAAATCCGAAATTTCGGCGAAATTGATAATTCGGCGGAGGAGATTCAAAATTCAAATCCGGTTTGATTTCCACGAAATTTTCGAAATTGCGAAAATACCCGAAATTACCGAAATTACCCGAAATTTCGGTCAAAATGAACTGACTGAAAATTGGTTCAAACGAAAATTGGTTCAAAATTTCTGTAGGTTCCTGACACATTAGAGATGTTCTCATAAAATTTCCAGGTGATTATCAGTTCTGTGGATTTTAAAAAAATTCAAAGATTGGTACTGTCCTGGTAAAGCGTTGATCGGCAAGTTTGAACCGGATGAAAAATAGTACAAAAGACGTTAGAACATTTTGAAATTTTTTATGGAGATTCCTAACATATTTATGATATTTGTGTAAAAATTTCATATGATGATCAAATGTGAGGAATTTATAAAAATTCAAACATTCGTATTGTCCTGGTAAAGCGCTGAGCGGCAAGTTTCATCCGGATGAAAATTAGAACAAACAAGATTGTAAAATTTTGAAAAAATTTCTGGATGGTCCTGACACATCCATAATATTCTCATAAAATTTTCATATGATGATAAAGTGTCATGAATTTTAAAAAATGCGAACAGTGCTACTATCCTGTTAAAAGACCGATGATCAATACATACATTTAATTTAGCAATAAAAAAGGCTTAAATTTTTTAAAATTTTTACATAAGGGTGGAAAGGAAATGGTTAATATCTCATAAAAATTTGGAATCATGGTCACGCTCCAGTGAATTTATAAAATTCGTAGAAGGCACAGTGCCATTTATGTTCTTTCTCTGTTTGATTTTTGAAATATAGATTTTATTGCTTACTACATTGATAGATTTTATTGAGCAAACCAAAAAAGTTTAAATTTTTTTAAAATTTTATATTATCTTCCACAGGAATAAATACATCAACATTAAAAATATCAGAAATTAATAAATTAATTTAAGATATTTAAAAATACAAAACAGAGAGAATTGAAAACTAGTACTTTGAATGTCAGAATTTTTATAAATTCCTGGAGAAATATTTTGAGCTGAAAATTTTAAATAAGAATCCTTAGCTCAAATAAATTTGAAATTTTTTTTTTCAAAAAGTTATAAAAATATTTGAATTGCCTGATAAATCCAAAACAGAAAACAGAAATAAGAATTGATTTTTGAAATATAATACCACAAATTAAGTTTAGTGCTTACTGCATTTATTGAGCAAACTAAGAAAGTTTAAATTTTTTGAAAATTTTATAGAATGGTACTAAGGAAGTTCTTAATCTGTCATAAAAATTTTAGATGATGATCACACCCGAGAAAATTTTAAAAAATCTAACAAGTTTACTGTCCCAATTATGTCCATTTTGTTTTTGATTTTTTAAAGATAACAAATTATGTTAACTTATTTTGAAATTTTTTTTGTATGATCCTAAAGTTATAAGGATGGTACCGTAAATTTTTCAGATAATTATCAAGCCTGTAAAATTTTTCAAAAATCTGACAGTGTTTCTGCCCAAATTTTAAAAAATCTCAAAAAATTAGTTTTTCATCAAATTTTCATGTAACAAGACTTTGTTAAGGGTTATTGGACCCATTCCGTTCAAATCCGGCCAAAAAAATTGAAAATCCGGACTCCAAACCCGAAATTTCGGCGAAATTTGCCCGAATTTCGCCGAAATTCCCGAAATTACTGTAGCAAAATCAATTTTTTAAATACAAACTCGGGGGAGGCCGAAAACCGAAATTTCGCCGAAATTCGGCGAATTTTGGATCCCTGTTGTCAAGTTTAACCATGTTCAGATGCAGAAAAGGTAGAATACCATTCAAGATTGTCTGAATGTCCATATCACATTGAGCACTTCGTTCTTCAAGTATGCATTGCTTGTGAACCTGAAGCAAAGAAAGATTAGGATGAGTTCACATCAGCTTACCAAGTAAATGGAAAAAATATAAGAAACAAGCATCATTGTGACATTTGAAATGAAAGAGAAGATATAACATACAAGATCATCCCGTATTTTCTGAAGTAACTGTAGTGAAGCACACATCTGATCATTCGTGTCGGTAGTGATTTCACCTTCAATGCAATTTAGAGTACATAGATTAAGAATTTAGAGGACAAATAACCAATAATAGGAAAAACAAAGCAGTCTTCGATAGGATTGTCCCAACCTGACTTTTCTGAGACTATCACATTTTGACTTCCCAAAGCACCATTCTTCATTACAGGATCAACCCATGGTGCCTGATACAATAGTTTAAAACAAGTGAAGCAGGGTAAATGAAACACATACTTACAGACTTCACCTACCAAACTAGAAAGATCAATACAAGAATCTATCAATATGCCTTTGTTCAGGATGAAGCTTTTGCTCTCAAGCACAGTACTTGTATTCTCATATTAGTTCTTCAAGCCTTTGTTCAGTCAGCAGAGAACATTTTTAATTCGGGCTAATATGGTAGATTTTGTCTAATAATACTTAACAAGAGATCTGAGCCTCTAACGTTTAGAGGAGTGTATCCAAAGTGTATTTCAGTTGCATCTTGACAAATACATGACAGAAATGAAGTGAGAACTTTGAAAGGAAATGCACATCCAGTTCAGGCTAGTAACTTTTCCCATACATTCGTTATGTTGGATACTTGGACAAGTCAGTGTGGTCGAGTGTAATAATATATTGTCATACCTGATATTGCAAATCTGTGTTGTCAATGAGGGAATATGATCAAAACGAACAAAACAATTAGGAATAATTGGAAATTAAGTGAATGGATAGGTCCATGGATTGGCAGAAAGATATGTGAGCTTAACATTTTTTTACTACTTGTTAAAGGGAACATACAAGTAAAGACTTCTGAATTATGGGTGCTATTAGTTAATAAACTTTTTTTTTTCTCAAAGATCATCTTTGCAGGAACTAGCTCATACTTAGAACAAGCCAAAAAATCAATGCGATATCTCCAAAGAAATATTGGGGAACAATGTTTATCTTGATCTGTTGGAAGTATGGGTTGATACTTCGATGAGAATGTTTCCATTTTTTTAAATCAAAAAGTGTGCTCAACAAAGATTTCATTGAGACGCACGAGCTCTATACTACCATGCAAGCATTAGATGCCAAGGATTGCAACTTTAAGTCTATGTTATAATATAAAGCGCCTAGACAACAACCAGCATGACATCATTGGTATAGATAATAACTAAACTATAAAAGCAATTGTTGTTGAAGAATAGAAAGTTTGGGAGAATTGAATGATTCTCATTGATAGAATTGATACAGTATATATCAGCTACAGACCATACAAGGTAAGAGGCTAAACTATGGTAAGCTAGCTATGTTAGGAAAAGATCCTGCTATACATGGAAGGATCTCCTAAATATGGAACTGAAAATATACACAATAATGGCTGATTGAGGCGCCAGTTATGGCAGGCTCATGCGCCATGTATAGAAGGGGAATATATTCTAACACCCCCCCGCAATCTCAGCCGGGAGGATCGCGGACGTTGAGATTGGCACGAAATTCTTGAAAAATTGCCGTCGGAAGCCCCTTGGTGAAGATATCGGCAAATTGATGGGACGTGGGAACATGGAGAACTCGAACATTGCCGAGAGCGACGCGCTCGCGGACGAAATGAAGGTCGATCTCCACGTGCTTCGTGCGCTGATGCTGTACCGGGTTGGTGGAGAGGTACACGGCGCTGACATTGTCGCAGTAGACAACGGTGGCATGACGAAGGGGCTGGCGAAGCTCGAGAAGGAGTTGACGAAGCCAGCAAGCCTCGGCCACGCCGTTGGCGACTCCGCGGTACTCAGCCTCGGCGCTCGAGCGGGACACCGTGTGTTGCCGCTTAGAGGACCAGGCGAGGAGGTTGGGCCCGAGGAAGACACAATACCCGGAAGTTGAGCGCCGGGTGTCAGGGCAGCCGGCCCAGTCAGCATCCGTGTAGACGGTTAGAGTATGGGAATCGCCGCGGGAGATCTGAAGGCCGTAGTGGAGGGTGCCCTTGACGTAGCGAAGAATACGCTTGACCAGTTGAAGATGGTGTTCGCGGGGATCATGCATGTGAAGACATGCCTGCTGGACCGCGTGAGTGATGTCCGGCCTGGTGAAGGTGAGGTACTGGAGTGCGCCGGCGAGGCTGCGGTAGAGGGTTGGATTGGCAACGGCCGGTCCTCCATTGGCCGAGGGCTTCGGACGAACCTCGAGGGGGGTGGTGCAGGCGTGACAGTCCGACATGCCAGCACGTTGCAAGATTTCTGCAGCGTACTTGCCTTGCGACAGAAAGAGGCCGTGCTCTGAGCGAGAGATGGCAATCCCGAGGAAGTGATGCAGGTGGCCGAGGTCGCTCATGGAGAACTCTTGCTTGAGACGGTCAATGAAGCGTTGAAGCAGTTCTGGGGAGGAGGCGGTGAGGATGATATCGTCGACGTATAGCAGCAAGTAGGCGATGTCCGAGCCGCAGTGGTAGATGAACAATGACGAGTCGGTCTTGGAGTTGATGAAGCCGGCGGTGGTGATGAAGGTGTGAAAGCGGCTGTACCAAGCCCGAGGAGCCTGCTTGAGGCCGTAAAGGGACTTGTTAAGGCGGCAGACATGCTGGGGATGATCCGGGTTGACGAAACCGGAGGGCTGCTGAGCGTAGACCGTCTCAGAGAGGACGCCGTTGAGAAAGGCGTTCTTGACGTCAAGTTGATGAATGGGCCAAGTGTTGACGACGGCGATGGAGAGGACAGTCCGGATGGTGGCCGGTTTGACCACCGGACTGAAGGTCTCGTCGTAGTCGACACCAGGCTGCTGGGAAAAACCGCGAAGAACCCAGCGAGCCTTGTACCGGGCGAGGGAGCCGTCGGAGTGGAATTTGTGCTTGAAAATCCACTTGCCGGTGACTATGTTGACGCGTGGGGGAGGTGGCACAAGATCCCAGGTGTTGTTGCTCAGAAGTGCGGTGTATTCATCGATCATGGCCGCCCGCCAGTTGGGATCGTTGAGAGCACCGCGGTAAGTCTTGGGCTCGGGGGAGAGGAGTCCTGGAGACGCCACATGCAGCTGGTACAGGGGAGGCGGCAATGTACCGTCCTTGCTGCGTGTGGTCATGTGATGCGACGAGGGAGCGCTGGGCTGGGGGCGCCGGCCGTACACCTGGGTCACAGGTGGAGGTGGAAAACGGCGGGGATCCACGGCAGAGGAAGCGGCGCCGCCTTGGACAGAGGAGTTGGCGCCCTCATGCGCAGGAGAAGATGCGGCACGTGTGGAGGGCAGAGCGCTCCGATCTGCTGGAGAGGGCGGCTGAGGCGCCTCGGCAGCCCGAGGAGGCGCAGCGGCAGGAAGGGGCGCCGATGGCGTTGCATCTACAGCGTCCAGAGTGGGCGGCTGAGGCGCCTCTGCAGCCCGAGGAGGCGCGGCAGCAGGAAGTGGCGCCGGTGGCATGTCATCTGCAGCTGCATCCAAAAACATGTAATCGGAAGGGGTGCTGTTGTTGAGAGGGTGGTGGGCAAAGGGGAAAGTGTTTTCATCGAAGATGACATGGCGAGATGTGAGGATGCGGTTTGTGGAGAGATCAAGACACCGATATCCCTTGTGGTGGTCAGGATAACCAAGGAAAACACATTCGGTGGATCGAGGGGCGAGTTTGTGGACGGTGGTGGCGGAGAGGTTGGGATAGCAGCGACAACCGAAAACACGGAGGTGATCATATGTAGGTGGACTATGGTATAGTGCTTGGAATGGTGTGCTGAATTTGAGGAGTTTGGTGGGCTGGCGATTTAGGAGGTATGTGGCCGTGGCAAGAGCTTCTGCCCAATAGGGCGGAGGCATGGAGGCTTGGAGGAGAATGGTGCGGAGAATGTTATTGATGGAACGTATAATTCGTTCGGCCTTGCCATTCTGTTGGGATGTGTATGGGCAAGAGAGGCGGAGGTGGATACCGTGTTCCAGGAAGAAGGAGCGAGCGGCGTTGTTGTCAAATTCACGACCATTGTCGCACTGAATGTTTTTGATTTTGGTGGAAAAATGGGTGGAAACGTAGATGTAAAAATGGCGTAGGGTGGGGAAAGTGTGCGACTTAAAACGGAGAGGAAATGTCCATAGAAAATGAGTGTAGTCATCGAGGCAAACAAGATAATACTTAAAACCCGATAGACTAGAGACAGGTGACGTCCACAAATCACAATGGATTAATTCAAATGGTGCGGAAGTACGGGATACAGACGCTTGAAATGGTAAACGAACATGTTTGCCTAACTGGCAAGCATGACACACATGGGGGGAAACTTTGCTAAAGGGTATAACAGCAGCTTTATGGAGGTGGGGAATGATCTGGTCGCCGGGGTGGCCCAAACGACGATGCCATAAGGTCTGGTCGGAGGTGACGACAGTGAAGGCGTGAGGCTTGGACGGAAGGTGGAGTGGGTAGAGGTCTCCGTGGCTATTGCACCTCCGAATCACTGCCTTGGAACGAAGGTCCTTCACAGAAAAACCAAACGGGTTAAACTCAATGGAACAGTGATTATCGCGAGTAAATTTACGGACGGAGATGAGGTTGGCTATAATGTTGGGGGACACAAGGACATTGGAAAGGGCAAGAGGGCGGGTGGTGGTGTGAAGGTGACGATCGCCGGAGGCAACAACAGGTAGAGATGAGCCGTTGCCAACGACGATACTGGGGGTGGACGGGGAGTTGGAGTGGACAGTAGAGAGATTACCGGAGTCGGACGTGAGGTGACGGGAGGCACCCGAGTCCATGTACCAGGACGACGGATCCGGTTGTTGCAGCGACATGGCGTTCATGGCCTGGATGAGGGAGGCCTGGTCCCAACTTTGACTGGAGGGGCCCCCCACGGTTGGTGTAGAGGGAGGAGGGGGGTTCCCTGGAGGGAACGCCGGGGAGGTCGCCATGCCGGGTGGAGCGAAGGAGGGCGCGAGGAACGCCTGGGGTCGGGGCCCAAGGATCCCGGGCGCGGAGGCGGAGGTCGGCCACATCTGGAACGTGCCGGTCCAGGGGTTGTACATGGGACGACCCCCGAACGGTGGAGGAGGAGGACGGCTGCCCTGGCCGCCGCCATAGCCACCCTGGCCACCATTGCTCTTGCCCTTGGGCTTCCCCTTGTTCTTGCCGTTCCCGTAGGAAGGCTTGGAGGGGTTGCTGTTGGTGGGACGGCCGGAGGTGCTGCTGGGGGAGTTGCTGGAGTAGAGGGCAGCAGCACCGGGTGTCTGACCCGGTTTGAGTTCAGCCTCCTCAAGAAGGAGCAAAGAGCGCACCTTGAGAAAGGTGGGCAGTGGATCCTGCAGCTTGATGAACGCGGCGATATGGCGATAAGTCTCGCTGAGGCCGCGCAGGAGCGTGAGGACAAGCGTCGGGTTGCTGACGGGGTGGCCGATGTCGGCGAGGAGTCAGCAAGGGTCTTCAGGCGCTGGGAGTAAGCCAAAACGGAGAGATCTCCTTGCGCCAGGTTGCGGAACTCGGCTTCGAGAGCCAGAGCCCGCGAGGTGCGGTTGTCGGGAAAAAGTGCCTCCACACTTTCCCAGATGACGCGAGCAGAGGCGCCGCGCTGCAGGACGGTGCCGAGAATCTCCTCGGAGATGGAGGCATAGAGGAGGGATTTGACGGCGAAGTTCGTCATCTCCCAGGAGGGGTCGGGAAGAGCCGGTGCATCTGCGAGAAGATGAGCGGTAGCACCAAATTTTCCGACGAGAATCTCGAAGAGCTCTCGCCAACGGGAGTAGTTGGGGGGGTTAAGTTGAAGGGTGAAAGGAATATGTGTCTTCACATTGACTGTGGAGAGAGCGGAAGCTGGGTGGGCAGGAGGGGCGCCGCCGGGAAGAACCGTGCCTTGCTGACCGCCGACGTCGACAGGGAGGACAGGGACGGTCAGGTTGGTCTGGTTGGGAACGCCGGCCATGGTGTCGGCGGAGGACAGGACGGCGCTGAGGAAGGAAGGAGGCGGTCAGACAGGAGAGAAGAGCCTAGACGTCTGATACCATGAAGAATAGAAAGTTTGGGAGAATTGAATGATTCTCATTGATAGAATTGATACAGTATATATCAGCTACAGACCATACAAGGTAAGAGGCTAAACTATGGTAAGCTAGCTATGTTAGGAAAAGATCCTGCTATACATGGAAGGATCTCCTAAATATGGAACTGAAAATATACACAATAATGGCTGATTGAGGCGCCAGTTATGGCAGGCTCATGCGCCATGTATAGAAGGGGAATATATTCTAACAGTTGTTACCAGGTCATTAGCTTCGAAGTTTGTAATTTAGCTTACCTTCACAGGAAAGACATCTTTGGGAATATTTCCACAAATAGAGTGCTTCTCTGTTCTGTTCTTGTCCATTTGAACACCTAAAATTAAGTGATTCTATCATAATACTGAGAAGAAGCGATGATGGATCAGTAAAATCAAAATACTGTTAGAATAATACGACTCACTGGATTCTAGGATTACAATTCCTCCGTTTGTTGCTGTTGCTTTTGCATTCACTGAACTGGTCACAAATTTTAAAGTTTCCACATCTGAAACACCGGGTGATTCATTTTCTTTTGTGGGGATCTCACCGTCCTGACCCTCTGCGTTGTCAGCAGCTGTAGTCCTGAAGGCTTCAGATTTTCTTTTGCTATTCACGTTGCTTGCTTTCCTGTTTTTGCTGGTGCTGCAGTTGTTGTTGCTCCTGTTACCAATTGCTTTTATTTCTTTTTCGTTTTTCTTTTGAGTTGACACTTTTGTAGTTGGTTTTTGCATCTGGGACCTGCTATTTGCTTCTTGCTCTTCCAAATTTTCATCTATTTCAGAGCGCAGTGAATATTTTCCATTTCGATGTGATTGTTCCTTCGGTGCACTTATTGAAGAATCAGAAGGCCATTTCCTGAAACATGTTATATTATCTTTACATCATCAGCCAGAGTCATAACTCATAACAATTTCATACACCACTTTCAGGCATAAAAATCTGAAAACAAATCCTATGTTACCTGTTTAGGCAGTCATACAAAATCTCCTTGTATGGAAGTATATGATAGTAATCCACAACAGATGATGTTGTAGGGTACGGATCATTCATGAACAAAGGACCACTCATCCTGTCAAAGAGGAAAGAAAAGAAGAAAGACAGAAAAATGTCTGAAGTTATTGTTGTTGAGAAAAGCAAAATCTAACAGTGATACTGCATTAAGTAAATCAGCTCATTTTAGTTGGACAATCAGCAAATGTTTCCATGATTTATGTAATAATCATGAACAAGGTAATATCGTATATGCATGGAATGGAGTACTGTCAAAGGGGGAAAAAGGAAGAAGAGACATAGCAAAGTAACTAGTACCAACATAGTATTCAATAAAAAAATGTTAGTAAATTTCACAAAACTACACATTTAATGGCAGAACTAGCGCAAAACTACACCTTCAAGTTCTCATTTCACAAAACTACAACTTTTGTGCATTTTTATCATGGAACCCTACTCCTAGAACTCACAGGACAGATGGCATGGTGGGTCCACCTATCAACCACGCTACTTCTCGGACCCTGTTACGTGTGTGTTTTTATCATGGACATTCACATGAGTTTTGGATGATGCTGTTAGTTTAAAATGATTGTGGTTATCAACTTTGCTTGTGTGATGTGTATATGGACTTGTTTTCGCTTATTGGCTATAGTTAGATTTGTCTAGGCTCCTAAATTTTCTTGGCTCCACCATTATTCCCAGTGTTAGTTTGATCATCCTGTTTCAAGCCTCCTCCTTTTGGACCCAATTCACATGCACCACGTGACCAGGAGGCAAACTTCCTGGCCAACCCCTTTAAGTGCGTTGCACGCCCCTAGACGTATTGGCGGTGAATGGCTACATGGGGCTGGATACGTGGCGATTGGACACCAGGGCATCACACTATCATGCACGTGCGGCAAGGGTCCACTGGATGACGTAATGGGTCTGAGAAGTAGTGCAGTTGACAGGTGGACCCACTGTGTCATCTTTCATGTGAGTTCACGAAGTGGGGTTTTGTTATCGAAAAATGCGCAAAAGGTGTAGTTTCGTGAAATGAGAACTTAAAGGTGTAGTTTTGTGTTAGTTTTGCCAACAAATGTGTAATTTTGTGAAATGTACTCAAAATGTTACTAAACAAGCATGGATTATAGAGGGTTAAATTTACATCAAGATATAGTATACAGTGCTATTATTTGATAAATTAAGTCATGGTTGATCAAACCATCTATAACATGCACCCATACAAATTAGCCAGTGGATAGAAGCAAACCTGTTGATCAGATCTTCTAGAGGCATTTCCACAAGGTTGCTTTTCACGGTTTGCTCATACTGCATAATGAACAACTTGGTAGTTGTCCTTTTTTTACTCAATGAGTATGCCAAATCTTCATTGAGAAGACGCAAGTTTGAGCGCTTCAAACCTATTAACGGAAGTGTGCCTCAATGAGCGGCAGACAAGGGATAGGTGAGCGAATAGAAAATTCACACACAATTAACGAAATCAAGTACACAAATCCCACTTTTTTTTTAATATGCCTGTCTACAAGTGACGAAATCAAATCAAGTTTCAATGACTAGTACATTGTATACAGCCAAAACAAATGAGACACAATGCCACAGTAAATAGTTCAACTACGCATATTGTAGTAATCTGGGTCAGTGCACTTGTTTTCTTAAAAGCAAGTGTACGCCTCAACCCCATTTTTGGGTTCCTTCGTAGTTCAAATTTAGAACAATTTGCAACAATAACTCATGTATATGCTTTTCCAAAAATTAACACAAACTCTGATCAATATTCTTATTCTGGTCGGTATTTTTCAGATAATCAAAGTTGTTTCTGGTTGGTAAATTTCACCTAATCAAAGTTAGCAAACTATAAAGACATGGTCCTGTAGCTAAAAGGGTTGTATCCAATTGCTCTAGGATGAAAATTAACAAACTGATACTGTAATGTCTAAGAGATGCAGCATATTGCTAACTCAGAACAAGAAGAGCAAATCTTGTTAAAGTGAGAAAGTGGGTAGATATGGATATAGAAAATAATGTAAATGAAATAATAATAACCTGTTCTACGCTCCACCTCTGAAAATGCTAGTAGCTGAAGCATAAATGGTCCATTCAAAGCACCAGGCGTCCCTTTATTTGTGGATTCCTGTCCTGTTGGATGGTTGCTGCTATATGAATTACCAACTGCTGTATCAAATTCCTTCTCTATGATTGACCAGACGCCCTTGGTGTCAGGACCATAGTCAATCAAACATCGTTTTTTTGTCGGATCAAGAAGAAGCACAGCAACTTTCGAAATTGGCCACATTGACATGTCCGGAGAATCTTTACTCGCATCGAGCGCTTCAGCGATCTCGCAGGCATCCATGGCTGCCTTGCCAGTAACAGATAGCATCGTATCTTCTCCAGAACTGTTGTCACGCTCGTGGACCATATTCAAGTAGGCGAGCAAATCTTCCCCAACATTAAGAGAAGAACACGTAAAAAAACGTTTGGTATCAGCGAAAGCAAGTTGCGGAGACAGCTTCCTGTGGTGGTAATTGTACAGAACAACAGCAGCGTGAATCTGCAAAACCACATGACGGTGTGATGAGCATATACATCACAAAGGTGACCAAAGAGAGCGATGGAAAGAACGTACGAAGAAGAAAAGAACAGATCAGCGTCAAAACCCACCAAAACCAAACGCAACATGAAAGGATGAGCCGAACCAGTATGCATTGTTCATAGTAGCCACAGCATGTAGAAACCGAGAATTCCCAAACGCCCGGAGAAACAACACACACGCGAACCAAATCGGCGGCAAACCCCACCCAGAACTCACCCCGATCACACCAAGCATTTAATATAAGCTATCCATTATTTTCGAGCTAACAGATTAGATTACTTAGAATTTAGTTATACTTTCGGTTCTGTTAAACAATCAATCACAAAAGAACAAGAACACGAGAAGCAGATTTTTACGTGAAAAACCCTTGCGGGAAAAAACCACAGACCGGCAATATCACTATTTTGTGGAATTGAGTATAAATTCTAGGGTTTACAATAAAGCACACCTCCTCCATGCAGCATACAAGAGGTATTTGTAGATAGATAAAACGACTCGAGTCTAAACGAGCTATACCGAAAATACAGACCAAAGTCCCTAAAGCCTAAAAGGAAATTCGGATCAATACCTAACAGGTTTCTGTAAACAGTAGAATCCCGAGATAGTTAAGATTGTAATAGCCAGCCTTCTACTTCAAAGGGAACGCATGGGCACCAGAGTAATTCCCGTCCCGATGTCGATTGTCGATAATACTCTCAGAAAAATAGAATTAGAGCTAAAAGTCTACGAGACCCTTAAAAAATCGCTAGGTAGATTTAATTTCTACCGTCACCCTCCCTCCTTAGAAGTAGAAGTTACCGCAGAAATTCTGAAAGCGCCCCAAGCGCGTCCACCCCGCCTCCACTCCCAGCACCTCCAAAACCCTAAGAAAACCCGCCCAAACCCCCCGGAACCCGCAACGCAACCACGATCAGCCAGCCCAAGCACCGCCCAGGCCCCTCACCTGCCGCGCGACGGCCTCCTGCTTCTCCGGCGACAGGTTGCTCTCGCGCTGGAGCGCTCCCCGCGGCAGCACCGGCCGCACGAGGTGCTCCACCAGCAGCTTCACCGCGTCCTCCAGCTCCACCACCTTCCCGCCGCCGCCAGCACCCTCCATCGCCCAGTCCAATCAAATCAAATCCGCGGTTACTAGGATTTGGGAATGCTGGGTCGCGGGCGCGTTTTCGTAGAGAAAGAGAGAGCGAGCGAGCGCCGCGGTGCGCCGCGTGAAGGTGGAATTGGAAAGGCGCGAACGGACACAGGGGATCTAGGGCTGGCTACGGAGCCGGCTCGAATTTCTGATCGGCTCGTGCTGTGCATGCTGTGCGTTTAATTGTCTGGATGAGGTTAGATGAAATATGGTCAAAAAAATATCTGGTTTGACTTATAACTTACCTACGAAAGCTGAAGAGAATGGAGCTCAACCGGGCGTGCCACGTGTCGCGGTTATTTCGAAAAGATTCCCTATAAATTTTAAAATTATGTTTAGGTCCTCCATCGGTTATTTTGCAAAAAAGACTCCGTAGATTCTGTATATTCATGAATGGGTCCTCCACTGGGTAATTTTGTAAAAACAAAAAATACATCCAAATCCATCTATCGGTAATTTTGCAAAAAGGATCATATGGTTTCGTATATTCGTAAAAGGGTCCTCCAATGGTTGTTTTTGCAAAAAAGAGAGGCCCCGTGGTAACGCAAATTCACCGTCAGCTCCTAGCCAGCCTATTTTTTTACAGGACCCTAACAAAGGAAATTACATTACGATCTTCCTTCCTTTCTTTTTTCATAAAGAACCAGCGAACCAAATTTCGCACCGAGCGACGTAGCGCGAGATTCTATCTAGTTAAGCTAACAAGTGAAGAAATCAACTCAACTCAGCTCGATAATAAGCTTAAGCTGCTCACGAGTCATGTCAGCCTAGATGAACAGAGCTAATCTAAGCCACATGAGTTAGATTAATTAATCAGGCTCAGATAAGCCACATCATGAGCACATACCACGTAATAACACAAACATACGACAAGAGGACTGCATAAATGAAATCCTAACTAATTATCTAGCATACAAGTAAACATAGGTAATTAGTGATGAACCGATTAATAATCCTAATAATTCTAGCCCAACCTAACATGCTTATATAGACCTACATTAATTTAAATATTCAACTCATTAAGCTAACAAGTGAAAAAATCAACTCAACTCGAATCAATAAAAAGCTTAAGCTACTCACAAGTCACGTCAGCCTAGATAAACAAGGCTAATCTAAGCCACGTGAGTTAGATTAATTAGTCAAGCTAAGATAAGTAATATCATGAGCACATACCACATATTAATACATACATGCAACAAAAGGACTATATAAATGAAATCCTAACTAATCATCTAGCATACAAGTAAACATAGGTAATTAGTGATGAACTGATTAATAATCCTAATAATTCTAGCCCAACCTAACATGCTTGCATAGACCTATATTAACTTAAATATTCAACTCATTAAAAGTCTTTTACATCAAAAATCATCAAGTAAATATTTAGTTACCGAGCCTTAGCTCAAACTCAACTCGTTAAGATAACGAGCTAGAAAGTTTACTCAGCTCAGCTCATAACGAGCTGGTTTAAGCGGCTCACGAGCTTCAAGTTTTTTCTTATGGTAGTTCAGGAGGGAATGGAAGGGTGGTGGGTGAGATACGCCGTCCGCTCCCTGGGCCCAGGCGGATCGCGGCTGTCCGACGCGAAGCGGTGGTGGCAAGACCCACAGGCTTGAGGAGGACAACCGATTGGGCGGCGTGCCTGCCTGGACAGTGGACGAGGGTGGGCGGCGCGCGCGGCGGTTACGAGAACCGGCACTATGCCCGCGCAGAACGCTACGAGACTTGCCTCTTCCGCTTCCGCTGGTACGACGGGACGCACGAGGCATAGGGGTGGAACGTAGAGCCGTAGACGGTGGATGATGATGGCTCGCAAATTTTTTAAACAAATGTTTGTGCAGGTTTTTTTAGGGGAATTTGTGAAAAAAAGTTAATGTCAGGGTTTGGTTTCAAGTTAGATGCTATAATATAAGGGTTTAAGTCATGTTTGGATCCCTAAGTTAATTGTTAGCTTACTAAAAATTAGCCTTAGTCTATCCAAACAGGAAGACTAATAGATGGGCTAATTTTTTAGCCAACCCCTCAGCTAACAATTAGCCCATTAGCTGGTGGGTGGGAGCTAATTTGGGCTAATAGCAGGTAACACGCTGGAAAAAGTCTGAAATACCCTCGCGCTGGCCTTATCCTCACTTCCTCACCCATGCTGTTACGAGGGGTAGACATAACTTTTCTAAGAAATTAACCCAACTATTAGCCATGTATCCAAACAGCCTTGGACTGTTTTTAGATGGGCTAATTATTAGCTGGCTAACAATTAGCTCTAACCATTAGCCAGTTAACAATTAGCTTTAGTCCATCCAAACATGTCCTTGGTTGGAAGCTAATATTATCACGTTTAAAGGTCTGTTTGTTTTTTCTTTTGATTCTAGATTGACCCTAAAAGCAAAATAAAAAACAAACAACTCGACTCTCACAATCTAGCCCACCCATATATAGTAGAATCTGCAATCCATTTCATATATGTTTTTAGATTCTAGTTTTTAGAGAATCAGTTTCTCTACCACTACAATCCAGAATTAGTTTTTAAAGAATTCAAAGTAAAAATAAGCAAGCCATAAGTTTAGGCATGCTACAAATTCTTAAGTAGATGGTTGGTTCGTTGTCACAACTATGGTTTACCATACTTTCTTAAGCTCCGTTTGGTACGGTTCCAGATTCTAGTAGAAACGGAAACGGTTCCGGATTCTTGGTAGAAACGTTTCAGGTAGAATCAGAATTCGGAGGAACGGGTTGCTAGCCGATTCGACCACGGCGTGTAAAAATCAGAAACGATTCGCTTTGAAACGTTCCGAGTCCTATTCCGTTTGGTTGGATTTATTTCAGATTCTAGGAGAAACAGCCCGGTTCCAAGTTGCCAAACGGAGCCTTAACCCTATATTCCGCACATGCTAGGCTTAGTTTTTTGCCAAATTTTACCACACTTGTAACATTAAATTTTGTTGTTACAAAAGGTGTACACTTGCCTAAGATTAGTAATAACAAATTTGATTTCTAACCAAACAAACCCTAAGTCTATAACTTGTTTGGTATGTAGGATTTTTTAAATGAACGGTTTGAGTTTTTTCTTTGAATGGATGGATTTTAGTGAAATTTGAGATTTCTATGGTTTTTAAAGTAAGGGTTTTAATCAGATCGATCCTCAAAGTTTCTGGGATTTCAAAAAGGAAAGGTTTGAGCTGTTTCCTGTGATGCATTCCTTAGAAATTCTATGATTTTGAAGGTAATGGTTTTAATCGCTTCCTGTGAATGGATGGATCCTACGAAATCTCTAGGCTTTTAAAAAGGAATGGTTTGAGCTATTTTCCAAGTGAATGGATTCCTACGGAGAGTTTTAAAAGAAAGATTTTGGGCTGTTTCCTGTGATGGATTCCTACGAAATTTTTACATTTCAAACATGGCCTTGAGGATGTGTTGTCTTACTAAAAATGTTCAAATTAGAATACTGAACAGTACACATCTTCCATTGGGTAGTCTTGAATAGTTCAAATGCACTCTAAATTTATCTTTTTTGTAACTTCTATCATAGGACGAATTTGATCATGAAATTTTATATGTAGATGGGGTAAGATGAGATGTACATCCATGATTTTTTTCAGAATTTTTTGAAACTTTTCTTAGTTGGATTGCACGAGAAGTATGATTGCACAGCAGTCGTTCCCGGGTAGTCTTGATGAGTCTAGTTTTGGTAGGCGTGTGTGTTTTATAGGTGTAGGTAGGGGAAGAAATCCCTTTAGGCCACATCTTTTGCAAAACTGATGCTAAGGAGAGGAAACGAAAGATTTAAATCAATTCCAACCATGGAACCGTTGAAAAAATCTAGTTTTATTTCATATATTATATATATTTAATATGATATAGGTTTTTTTTCTTATATGTTATATTCTAATCTGTAGCTTTGGTTTTGAATTTTATAAGTTAAATAGAGTTTGATCGTAGCTGGGAAATTGACACCCATTGACAATTTTAAGAGACAACCCCTTTTGCAAACTCCATGCACACCCATTGACAATTGCTTACTACATTAAAACCACTAGTAAAAATGCAAAATGGATACACATGGACCGCGCAAAAGGGACTATGCATTATTTCAGACCTAGAAAAGACAGAAGTGGACATGGGACAGTGCCAGGAGCTCTGGCCATATATATAGTAGGGGGTGGTTGCGCGTACATTATTTAGTTATTTGTTTCATGCTTTTATTCCAGTAATGTTATTGTTGCAAGATAGTGGAGCTTCAGCCCAAATTTGGTGAGGTAACCATCTCAAAGTAGGGTCCAAACAATTGAATAGCCCAAAAACTGAATATCCAAATGAATGTAAATTTAAAGGGATTCAGGTCCCATGTTAGCCCTAAGAGTACCTCCATTGTTTGCTCTAATCAATCTTATTGCCAAGGATTCTAGAGTAATTTACTCTTATTTTTGGCTGGCCGAAAATGTAGTAACATGATGATGTTTGACATGCATATGGATGGTCAAACAGGCTCGATCAGAAATGGTTCACGATTTCCACACCGCACCAAACCAAGCAAGTATGCATGTTAATTAGCAAAATCAGAAAAACTAGGAAACGCTATAGAGTCCTAGCCTCATGCGACAGGATAGCGTTTTGCCACTGGATTAAGTGTGATCGAACTGATCTGAGAGTCTATAGCTATCTGCTAGAAGCATCCATGACACCTTTCCTCTTCCTGTCCATTCCAAGCAGCAATACTCCATCTCTGTCTGTCTTTCTCTCTCCATCATGAATCCAAATTCCTCCTCCCTGAATATATATCTTCTCTCTATGCTAAGTAGGAAGCACTGTCGTCTAACTTGCAACCGATTCAAGATGGTCGACCTCGGCAACACAAAGGCTTATCCAACTCCCAAAGGCGATCAAGCACGCGTAATGTGCAATGGCGGATGCGGCGACTTAGACATGCAAGCAAGGCATGGATGTAGTGGGAGCGAACATGCATGGGCAGGATGCAGTAGTGGCTCCCAAACACTCGTGAAGGTCACATTCTCGCTTATGAGCTCCTCATCATCTTTGTAGACTGAAACATGCTTGGTTTTCTATTTTTGAAACATGGAAGCTACCGGAAAATTGCTTGGATTTTGCTTTTTGGAAGTTAAAACTTGCCAAAACTTACTTGAATCTTACTTTTGAAATGTGAAATTTGAATCGGAATTTGGTGAAACCTGCTTGAATTTTGCCTTTCAAAACATAAAACTTTTTAGAACTTGGATAAAACCTGCTTTAATTTTGCTTTTAAAAGGTGAAACTTGTTGTAACGTTGTGAAACCTACTAAATTTTGTTATTCAAATGTGAGACTTGCTGAAACTTTCGTGAAGTTTATTAAAACTTAGTGAAACCTACTTGACTTTTGTTTTTTGAAATGTGAAACTATTATTGGAAGTTAGTGAAACCAGTTTGAATTTGCCTTTCGAAACGTGGAATATGTTGGAACTTGATGAAACCTACTTTAATTTTGCTTATGAAAGGTGAAACTTACTAAAACATTGCGAAACCTGCTTGAACATCTGATAAGTTTCATAAATTTTCATGAAGTTTCGTTAGGTTCTATGCAAGTTTCATGAAGTATCATTCAAAAGTTTTAGGCAAGTTTCGTTAGGTTTCATAAAGGTTTGCTCAAGATTTATAAAAGTATCCCGCCAATTTGTCATCTCTTGTTTCTTCATTGCTTCATATAAGTTTCAAGATGTCTCAATTACAATTATGTAAGTTTCATGCAAGCTTCAAAAGGTTCATAAAATTTCGTTCAAATTTCACACCAATTTTGAAGGACCAGAAATGACGACCAGATGGAGGTGAATAGGACATTCTAAGCATGACTAGTCCGATCGATCTATAGCATGACCTGACCGAACGACCGTATGACTAATTAGAGCTACGAAACTCATGACCGAGCTGAGCGTAACACGGTCAGGAACAAGTTTTGAAAATTTTGGAAGATTAAGCAACTAAAATTAATTTGCATGCATGTGTGTGCTACCGAGAGATGCAAAGGCATACACATCATGCTTGCATTTCCTAGTTATACATGAATCTGATTTTTATTTGTTTTAGCCATACATTTAATTCGTAGCCTCGATTCACGAACAAATTTCACCATTAGATTAGTAATGATGAGAGGAACAACATGATACAAATCTCGCTAATAAACATCGTATAAATCAAATTTTACTGCCGAATGAACATCAATTTATTATTGTGTGATAGTAAAATCTAAATAGAAATGTAGTAAGTTTTATATATAGATGTAGTAAAATATGTTATTAGCCAATAAAATTATTGTTTATTAACGAGGCTTATATCATTTTGTTGCTATTGTCATCAATAAGCTAGTGGTAAAAAGCGTTCGTGCATCGAAGCTACCAATAAAAAGTTATAGCTAAATCAAAGAAAAAACAAATTCATATTCAAACAAGGAACACATTACTAGTGATGCGTGACCGACTAGTTAAAATGTCTTCTATAACATATTTTATAGTGTATACATGAATATGCTTATTCTTTTATTTGGCCATAACTTTTTATTGACAACTACGATGTATAAACGGTTTTCACTAATAACTTACCGACGACGAGAACAATATGATGGTATAAGTCTCACTAATAAACACTGCATGAATGAGTTTTTACTACTATTTTATCGAATATATAGTAAGATTTTACTATCGCATATGCTGTTGTATGATAGTAAAATCTCTGTAGCAATGTAGTAATTTCTAAATATAGATGTAGTAAATCTATTACTAGCAAGCAAAATTTTTGTTTATTAGCAGACTTATATCATTATGTTGTTGTCGTTGTCAGTAAGCTAGTGGTAAAACACGTTCGTGCATCGGAGCTGACAATAAAAAGCTATGGCCAAATCAAAGAAAAACATATTCATGTTCAAAGAAGGAAACACATTACTGGTGACGCATGACCAACTAGTTAAAATATCTTCTGTAATGTGTTTTTTAGTTTGTACATGAATCTATGTGTTATTTGATTTAGCCATAATTTTTTATTGATAATTCCGATACACGAATGGTTTTCACCAATAGTTTACTGACGACAAAAACAACATAATGATATAAGTCTCACTAATAAACACTGTACGAATGAGTTTTTACTGTTATTTTACCGAATGTATCGTAACATTTTACTACTACACAGACTGTTGAACCTGGTATGGTAGTAAAATTTATATATACCGATAGTAACATCTATGTATATGGATAGTAAAATCTGATTTATGTGCCGAGACTTATATCAATGTGTTGCTCTTATCGTCAGTAAGCTATTGGTAAAAACCATTTATGAATTGGAACCATCAATAAAAAATTATAGCTAAATCAAAGAAAAAACATATTCATATGCAAACTATCAAACACATTTATTAGTTAGTGCACATATAAGTAATATGCTATCGATTTGCGTTCACAGTAAGCATTTACGTTCACATTAACTAGTTCAGCGACACAAGGTTACGGTCGCGTGGAGAATAGCCTAATCAGCGCGCAAGCGCAGATTAGCGCTACCGTGTGTGTGTATATATGTGTGTGTGTGTGAAATACTTCATACTTCCCTGAGTAGTTACTCTCAAATCTAAAATACAATCTAAACGAATTTGAAATACTCCTTTACAACTTTGGGTACACTTGTATAATAATTATAAAATACTTCAATATGAAACACGGAAAAAAATGCCATAGAGTATATAGTTTTTAGCATATTTTGCAAATACCTTGGTATATACATCTGCTGTTTGCACGCGACATTGGACTATATTGCTTTTTTTGAAGGATATACATTGAACTATTTAAAGAAGAATTTCCAGATCTCCCTCTCAGGGGGCTCAGAGACAAGGTGTACGCCAAATGCGCCTTCTTCATCCACCAAGGCTCGTAGCTGCCGCACCGCACTGCTCGAACCAATGTAGTTCTTTCTTGCAGCAAGAACAAGAACAGCAGCATGCGTGTTAAGGCTAAGCAGGTTCTGTTTCGGGGTAGATGGCAAATTTACATAATGCATTCGTATCATTGCGATAGATGAGAGTGTGAGACGCAAGGTAACACAGAAGCAAGCTAAGAAGGCTTCGCAGTGCAGCTAACTCCAGTCCTCGGTGTATCATCTAGCCTGAGCCCTAGTAAATTTCCTCCTGCATAACAATGAGCAATGCAGAGGCACCTCGGGAGGAGCTCTCAATTCATTCTGTGTTTATCACTGTCATGGTCTGGTACTCGTAACAATTAGCTGAGCCGGGAGAAAATGCGGTTTTCAAGCAACATGATTTGGCACATCAAGAATTGGGGCAAAAAAGGACATTCGCTACTGTCTGATGAAAGATCACAAACTGAACAACTTTATCAGCTACAAAACAGAGGGGAGATCAGAAATGAGCTTCCCCCCCCCCCCCCCCACTCATTTCTGATGGAACACCAAATACCAAAAGAAACGGGCCAAAAACTCATCTCATCAAGCAATAGCGCAGCAAAGTTCTAACATCACAATAGAAGATCAAGGGAAGCTTTTACTTACTCGAACGCAAGATTTGACCCCCGGATACCAAAGAAAAACCAGAGGGGAAAAAAAGCGCAAAATGGAACCCACAAGCCGTATTTACATAACTCTATTTCTAACCACAAAAACATCGAAAAAGAACACGTGTCATCTTTCTTTGTTCCTCTACTGTGAAAGGAGCCTTCCGCGCTCCTTAACAATAATAATGACTATCCTTTCTGTGCTGCTCGTATGTAGAAGCTGCCCGCGCTAGCCTGCCTGTCCCGACAGTTCACCAGCTATGGCACTCCTTTGGCACGGAGCCCCTTCCGCGATGAGAAGGGAGTTAAATCTACAAATGGTTTCACGAATACACTAGATTTACACACAAAAAAAAGAGCCAGCTTCCGCGCTACCCTGCCTATCTCAACAACTCACTAGCTGCGGAGTTCTCTAAGCACGGAGCACATCCCATGATGAGAATAATGCTAAATCTAAAAAATAATTTCATGGATATGTTAGATTTGAAAAAAAGGATTCGATCACATGCCCTATTTTATTTTATGCAATTGATAAAATGTCCCGCAGTAAAACATCACAAGGCAATTTATTAATGACATATGTAAGTGAAGGCATTTTATCGATTGATCCCACCATGCTGGAGCTAGTTCAAAGAAGGGCCACCGATATACGACGTAATTTCGAGAGTGCCATCGGCTGCTGGAACATGCATGCGAGGCCTCACGTGAGCATGGCCCGGGTTAGCCGGTCCAGCCTACTTGCACCTGTGCGCAGTGCGCGGCGCCCATGCAACGCAGCGCCGAGACCAGCGGCCGACCACACAGCACTCGATCGATCTCGCCTTCACTTTCCCCTGAGCGTGCGCGCGCGCAGAAACGCACGGATCGAGCCGAGGGGAAGGGACTACACGCGAGGGTGCGAGCGGCGGAGACAGCAGGCATCCGCGGCGTGTCCGTCGACGACGCCATGGGTGGCTGCTCGTCCGCCTTCGCGGCCTCGAAAATGATGCGCCGCCGTGGCGCGGCCATCCTCCCCGTCACCAGCCGCGACGATCCGTGCCGCTCTCCCGGCAATACCGGCGAGGAGAAGAAGAAGGAACACGGGAGAGGCAGGAAGAACTCCGCCATCCTCGGGGCCGCCGCCGATCGGCAGACGTGCGCCGGTCCGGAGTTCGCGAAGCGGTACCGGCTGGGCGCCGAGCTGGGGCGCGGGGAGTTCGGGGTGACGCGGCGGTGCGAGGACGCGGCCACGGGGGAGGCCCTGGCGTGCAAGACGATCCGGCGGAAGCGGCTGCGGCGGTCGGCCGACGCGGAGGACGTGCGGCGCGAGGTGGAGATCCTGCGGCGCATGTCCGCCCTCGCGGGCCGGGGCGCCGGCGCGGACGCGGTGGTTCGGCTCCGAGAGGCCTGCGAGGACGCCGAGGGCGTGCACCTCGTCATGGAGCTCTGCGAGGGCGGCGAGCTCTTTGACCGCATCGTCGTGCGCGGGCACTACACCGAGCGCGCCGCCGCCAAGGTCGCCCGGACCATCGTCGAGGTCGTGCAGGTAATCCATTGTCCATTCGTCCATGTTCCAACATCTCGTGCCCTTCTTTCTTTCTTCTTACATCATTGCACGAATCACGAAAACACTTTGGTATCCATTTCGTGTTGCAGCTGTGCCACGAGAACGGAGTGATGCACAGGGACCTCAAACCAGAGAACTTCCTGTTCGCGAACAGATCGGAGGACTCACCTCTCAAGGCCATCGATTTTGGCCTCTCGGTGTTCTTCAAGCCAGGTTCGAGAATCGATAGCACCTTTGCATGCCACAAACAAACGGCAAACCAACTAGGCTACTCCACAAGTTTGTTCATGTTAAAGAGTTTTTACTATCCTTGAGAGCGAGGCACCACCATACCTCTTGGTACCTCTTATTACTAGCTTAATATATATTTTAGTACCTTCTAAGAATGGTAGAGGTCTCTGTTCATGTTGTTAGTGTGATCCAAGAAGAAACGATTTAAATGTTCAGATGGAAGCTTCTTTTTACCTGTGTAACCTGCAGGGGATCGATTCAGCGAAGTGGTTGGCAGCGCGTATTACATGGCTCCAGAGGTTCTCAAGAGAAGCTATGGGCCAGAAGCAGATGTTTGGAGCGCTGGCGTCATCCTCTACATTCTTCTGTGCGGAGTTCCTCCATTCTGGGGAGGTGCATGCTTCTCTGCTTGCTCGTTGGCATGATTGCCAGCTTCTATGGACATCTCAGCATTACAGGAGCCTCCTTCGATTGATTACCAGTGCTGATGCTCTTTTACCAAGTGCAGACACCGATGAGCGAATTGCGCAGTCGATTATCCGGGGTGGAATCAACTTCAAGAGGGAGCCATGGCCCAAGGTCTCCCAGAATGCAAAGGACCTTGTCAGGAAGATGCTTGACCCGAATCCTTCTACCCGGTTGACGGCAAAGGAAGTCCTTGGTAGTGGCAACCTTCAGTTCAATTTCAAGTTCATGACCATTCCAAGAGAAAACAATGCATTCGGAACCCACATGCTAGGATTTTGCTACAAATTTGCTTTATTATTGTCATTGACGAAAAAAAAGGAGTCTAACAATGCGTAACGATTTCCCTTAGAAAACAATGCATAACGAATGATGTTGCGTATTAAGAGCATGTTTTCCTCCTCAAAACAGAGCATCCTTGGCTCAAGAATGCCGATAAGGCTCCAAATGTTTCACTTGGAGAGGTTGTTCGATCCAGACTGAAGCAATTCTCTGCCATGAACAAGTTCAAGAAGAAGGCACTTGGAGTAAGTTGCAGAGGATCTGCCGTTATTATTCTTATTTCCTTCAAGCGTGATACACTTCGATGTGAATCATTTGCCAATGACTAATGAAGGTCATTGCCAAGAGTTTACCGGTGGAGGAGATTGACAACTACACTCAGATGTTCCATATGATGGACAAGGACAAGAACGGCAGTTTGACACTCGAGGAGCTCAAGGAGGGCCTCCAGATAAATGGTCATCCTGTTCCTGAGACAGAGATAAAGATGCTGTTAGAAGCTGTGAGTGCTTTACTACGCATTTCCATAGTGTCGTCATTCATTATTCTTATCTGATTTAATATGATTGGGATATTGGAAACTGAATTGCAATGAATCAAGTGGAAGCAGTTCAAATAAAGTGAAAAATATTATGACAAGTCTAGCTGCCATCATCATTGCAACCAAGTATAGTACGTTCTAACATACTTTTTTTCCTTTACCAGGGTGACACAGATGGAGATGGCACATTAGACTGCGAGGAGTTTGTAACAGTCTTACTTCACATCAAAAAGATGAGTAATGAGGAGTACCTACCTAAAGCTTTCAAGTTCTTTGACAAAGATGGCAACGGTTTTATTGAAATGAAGGAATTGATGGAGGCTTTAGGTGATGGTGAACTAGGCCTTAATGAGCAAGTGATTAAAGATATTATTCGTGACATTGACACGGATAAGGTTAGTTCTAAACAAATTAATCAGAGTGTTTGATCACTAAATATCGAACCACACTATATTTTGAAAAAAAGTGGGCCTCACAGATTACAAATTTCTAAGCCTTTTCTCAGCCATTTTGGATCCTGAAATTGCAGATAATCAGTACCCATTTCAATGAATTCAAGGTAGTTTTAGGCTAACTAGATCCTTTACGCTAAACCCCAAAATCTATCTACTAGGCCAGAAAACACCAAGTTTTGACCAGTTTGCAGTGAAAATGAGCACAACAGCAAGCTACCCTTTCGTTTTTTGCTCCATCCTTTTCAAAATCTACAAACTAATGTTTTACAAAATTATTACACCTGGCAATAATCAGTGTAAATCAACAATAAATCCCCATAATTTGCTGAAATCTTGGAACAATTTACCTAGTCCTAGTGTAACAAGAATCCAGGAAGTAACAGGCAACAGTAACCTGTTGCGTTTTTCCAATCCAGATTGCACAAACACATTCTTTTTTAGGATAGCTGACATTTTATACATATATTCAACAGGATGGTCGCATTAGCTATCAGGAGTTTGAAGTGATGATGAAGTCTGGATCAGACTGGAGGAATGCTTCTCGGCAGTACTCAAGAGCAAATTTCAGCACCCTTAGTCGTAAGCTGTGCAAAGGAACTTTATGAAACAAGAAAGGAGGATCCAAGAAGCAGTTACCCACCGAGTGCATCAACTAAAAAGCAAGCATCAGTGGACAACCTAATCGAGATTATTGGGTTGGAGGACATCAGGGTGAAGAGGTGAAAGGGAGACCCCATTTCCCAGTTGCATGGAGAAGTCCATCAAGCAGTAAACCCTATGGCATTGTCCTTTGTACTGGAACCAAAATATTTCATACCTAGGATACATATTCATGGCTTAGATATAGGCAGATGTAAGGGAAGCGCCAGCTTGCAATTCACTTACCAAATTTTGACATTTTACAACCGTGTCAGATTTCAAAAGGAGGAAAAAAAAAGCTGAATCCAATTGGATAGCTCGAATCCAATGGAAAAAAAATTAATTGATGAAAAAGAGAGGTCTGATCTACATTATGAATTGCCAAAAAGGAAGTATGGCAGTTTCCATCCACCATATTTGTACAGTAAAGTGATACATGGTATGCAAAACTGTGATGAACTACTATGAGAAGCTCATAACAACTGCCAGTTAAAAATTACGATGGAATGAATTAGGGTAACAGCCACGATTTGGAAGCTACGCTAAATTATTTGATCTATAATTCTATCTGTCCAAAAAAACATGATGGAAAATTAAAGAACTATATGCAATGAATAACCAGTCCTAGTTTGAGCCATGTTGTGGACAACAAATGTCACGATGCTGAACTATAGAACAAGCGATTTTTTTTTGCAAAAAGAATTATCATAATTACCTGAAAATCTGTCTTTTATGGAGAAAGGCAAGAAGTCCACTTTTCCAGGATTCCCAAGAATCATATCGGTAACCATTTCAGCAGTGCCTAGTGCCTGAAGTAAAATTGAAGCACAAAGAACATCAACTCTTGTATCTTATTAAAAGGGAAATAGAGTAGAAACTAGAAGCTGGTATCTACAGTTAAAAACGTGGACCTACAAAAAAAGTCATATTTTCTTAGGCAACACCCCTAATTGTATTTAGTCAGCCATACCAGGTGTCTACTTTGTAGGTGGGCCATCCGTTATTGTTCTATTCAATCAAGCACACATGCTTTCACAGCTCACGTGTGCAAATTCAGAGAGTGATGAAGGTATAACACAATTTCAGTAGTTTTCCCAATGCCAAAAAAAGATGCTTCAACAAACAAGTTATATATATTTGTCTAAATTTCAAAATGGTAAAAACGATCAAGTTAAATAAAGTGTATACTCATCAACGTTAGTATCTCCAAACACCAACAAACGTCTGTGTTGCCTCTGCACTCTGCAGATATCAACAGTGTTTGTTGAGCTACATCTAGGCAGGTTGGTTCAAACTTGAAAGTGCCCTAGTTTAGCAAGTAGATGACACATTGTCTAAGGTGACGTAGCTGGACCATGCATAAAACGGACAAGAAAATGCCCTTAGCCTAGTTTTATGCTAGTGGAAAATTCACCATTCTTTGCAGCATAGTAAAGCTTCATTCTGCGACCACACAAAGTTCAAAATTGCAACAGGGCTCCATAAGAAAGCAAAGTGCCTCCATCCCTGTGGACCCGTAGTTTCATCCATATCCATTGGGATATGCTGTCCCCATGCAGGGTCATTCAACTGCCATGGGTGATCTCTTAGAAGTTAGAAGTACAAAAAATACAATCAGGCTAGCACAACACAGAACTATTTCTATACTATGAATGGGAACATGCCCAGGTATGGGGGGTGGGATGGGGGCTAGTTGTCCTGTAACTCCTGTTATCCAGGAGTCTAAGGATGTGCAATGCTCAATTGCTTGACTAAATAGAAACTAATAAAAATGAAACTACCAGTAACTGGAGCAGATTTACACAATGGACTTACCAAAGCAAGTCCACTTCCTTCATGTCCTGTTGCAATCAAAACATTTGGCAGATCAGGAACAAAGCCAATAACTGGCTTTCCATCAGGCACTGAAATGGATGAGACATTTATTTACATTAGTATCACATAAAGAGCGCAAAGCTAATAACGTTGCAATGAAGAATCTTTGGGGCTATACAGTCCTCTTTCTGAATTGTTCTAAATTTGAAGGTGCTTACTATAGGGGCGGTGCCCAATTCTGATTTCTGTGTTCTGACTAATATCAAAATGAACATTTTTCAGCGCAGGAAAGAATTCCCCTGCACGGTCCCATATACACTGAAGGATAGACTTATCAACTTCCCTTGAAAATCCTTTGAATTCTCGGCTACTCCCTGTAATGTAGAAATGAGGTGACAAAACATTTAACATTTTCAAATATAGTTGAAGAAGGTTGAATGGGAAAGGTATTCTTGTCTGAAACACAAAATCTTTACTGAGAGAAAAGGGTTCTGCTCATCCATAAAGACCCATTTTTTAGGAATATACATATAAACTGGCCAAAGGTAGAACAAAGGGAGAAGCATGGTACTATATAAATTACCTAGAACTAAATTACCCTTTGTATTTAATGTTGCGGTCATCGATATGGATGAAGCACCATTCTCATCTTCGTCAGATTTTGAAGACAAGGGTGTGCTGTTTGACTTAGCAACTTGATGGTCAACATATCCTAGCTCCATTAGGCCATGATTTAGCTTAAGCTTGTCGAATTTATCCAACAAAAGCAGATGACCCTGAAATGGGAAATGTGATATTATTATTTTTTACGTTGTTAGAAGCTGGGTTAGATAACTTTCAACAAGCAGTTCTTAAATACTATACAGAAAGGACTGAAATGTGAAAACAATATTAGGGAAGAAAAGTAAAAATGTGATCAACAATATGGAATAGATTAATTGTTAGTTAGTGTGAGTATGTCATTTTTGTAGGCTCATTTTGAGTGTTAACTGCATGCCTAGTCCATGCAAAAGTATTTTACAGGAACTTTTATTTACAAAGCAGGTGAACTGTTTCGATATCAGAAAGAAGACAGTCAAGCACCCAACAGTGTCACTGAAGGTGCTACATAACAGAGTTGGTTTAAGTTTGCTATCTCAAGTAAACATGCAAAACAAGTCTGAAAAGGGAAATAAAAAGAACACATGTCATTGTCTCACCCCAGTTTGTTTGTACATACCATATTAGGAAAACATGCAATGATTTGTACTATGAGAGTGCCAGAAAGGTCAATCCAAAGATTTTTCAGATCAAAGGTCAGTCCAAGAAATTTTAGAAGTGTACTGCACCTTTCGTGGCTTGACAGGAATATCCAATGTAGAATACGGTTCTAGAAAACTATGCAATAAGGATCGAGTCCAGGCACCAGAAGAAATTACAATAGCTTTTCTGCCATACAAGATGTTCTTAGAAGTTTGGACAGCTTCAACTGTTCCAGTAACCTCTGATCTGCATAAAATAAAATCCACTATCAGTAATGCAGAAAAAGGGAAATGGCTTTGGCATCACTTGAAAAGCATACTGACAGACAAATAGACAACACTATTGTCAAGCTAATTTATGGAATGCTACTTTTCTGCAGATATAAACATGTTGGCTCAATTCCAGTATTCTGACAGCTGAAGTGTTCTTCTGTTAGCCAACAAAAGTTCTCTGAAAAGAAGAGACATCGATACCTTATTAATGACATGGCAGGATCATTATAGAGCTCCATATATCTCCCTTCTGGGGAATATGAGCTATTGATCTAATAAAAGAAAATGTTAACGATTATTGATATGCAAAATTCTGTTAATTGCACATGTTATAGAAGAAAAATCGAAATTCTGCAGAAGAAACCTTTTCAATCAAAGAGACAGCCTGGAATGCATCAATCTGGCAGTCTTCGGGCAAGAACATAGCACCACCATCATTTCCAACATAGAGTGCTGGTTCTAATGCATGCAATGATGATGCAGACAAGCATTCCGCATGTATGCCTGCCTGAGACAGAACCTTGGCCCTTTCCTCCAATGTAGCCAGCTCTTCGGAAGTTCTTCCAACTAATAAGCTTCCTTAACAAAACCGATAGTAGCATTTCACTTTCTATTCAAACTTTGGTCGAGACTGAGAAATGGGAATTAAATAGCACAGCATAGATCATGTAGCATATACAATGTTAAAGATAACTCAATATCCATTATCCAAATAGAAGGTTGTTAGTCCAAATCTTCAACAACCCGGACTCTCATCTGGCTATATAAGCCAACCCCACTAAGATATCACATCAAACGAGCATTGGGGAGCAAAGTCCATTCAAGTACAGTATTAACGGCATATAGCATCAGTAAGTAGCGTCGATTGCTTTAATCGTCAAATCTACTGAACCGTACGAGATGCCACTAATCTTCCACTACCGTTTCTAATTAAATCAACTGCTATTACAGGGATTCTAATACTTCAAGTTAAAGTTGTCCACTAGTATTTGAGAAAAACCAGCAACTCAATCATGATGACTTAGGGTGCGTTTGGTTGGGTGTATGAGGATGAATGGGATGGATGGTACAGGATAGATGGGATGATCCTAGATGAGATGGTACAGAGAAGGTGTTTGGTTGCCTGAATGGAATGATACAAGATTTTGTTTGATTGCTTTGATGGAATGATACATAATGGTACGAGATGATGTTTGATTGAAGGGATGAGATTGATTTGAGGGATGGTGCAAGTGAACGATCTGGTCCTAGACCGATTGGTTCAGCCAAATTGTCCGTACGGGATGGTATAGCATCTTTTAAGAATATCCCAAGAATCTATACCATCTTGTCCTGCACCAAATAGTTCCGTTCAGCGAACCAGGCTGAACCAAACACAGAGACAACCAGATTCTATACGGGACGATTCGGTTCACCATCATACACTCAACCAAACGCACCCTTATCGATCACCATCACATGACTTTACCTGTCTTCATCCACCCCAGCCTCTCCCGCGCACCGCCGCCCCCGAAGCCGTCCACCTCGGCCGCGAGCTCCTCCCACAGCTGCTTGCTTCGCACCGCCAGCTCCCACGTGTCACTCCCTGGTGTCCGGTGTGACATCCATATGTACCCCTGCCCTGCAGCACCATGAACCCAAATCAAAACCATCGAGGCCATAGCCTAATTCAGTTCCCGGATATATGCGCGCGCGCACGGCACAGAGGAGTGACGCGGAGGGTACCTGCACCGGTGGCGCCGGAGCATGGGACGGCGGCGTCGGCGATGGCGACGGAGAGCGGGGTGTGGAGCAGGAGGTGGCGGGCGATGGACAGCCCCACGATCCCGGCGCCGACGACGACCACGTCATGGTGGGATGCCGACGAAGCCGCGGAGGGTTGGGATCGGAGGACCGGGAGCGGGCGCCGCCGCCGTGGGCTGCAGATGGAGAAGCACTGGGCGCTCGATGGCGGCGTGGAGGAGAAGAAGGGCGTGTGGTTAGGGTTTGGAGCGGAGGAGAAGGCGATGGCGCCCATTGGAAGCGGAGAGGAGAGGCGGGGAAGCTGCCGAGCCGAGATCGAACTGTCAAGCCTCGAAGAGTGGAGTGGTAGGTACTAGACGGAGTAGGAGAAGGCCAAACGGGCGGCACGGCCGTTTAGGTACAGTCCAAACGGCCCGGCTACTAAACAGTACCAGAGAGGCGGCCTAAGCACAGCTTGCGAGACTAGAGCATCTCCAGCAAGGGCTCCTAAAACAGGGTCTTTATTTTGGATTTAGGGACTCCCTTTATTTTTTGGAATCTGTTTTTGAAAGCACAAATCAAAGAACATCCCTAAATATCAGCCCTATTTTACTTTTTTCTCCTATTTTGACATATCCGCTATGTATAATCTTCATTTGACACCACTAAAATTCAATCAAGAATATTTGTAATACATAAAACATAAGCATATTAACATTTACAATTTAAAAACATGATATTTAAAATTTAAATTTAAAATTTTCAAAACATGATATTTAAAATTTAAATTTAAAATTTTCAAAATTTTCGATGGCAGATCAGATGCAACAGATTGCAACTCATCCAAGAAAGACACGCTCATTTGCAGCGAACTAATGCAAGCCATCCTTCACTTAACTCCCTATTTTAAGGTTTAGAAATTTGGTTTAGGGGCTTCAGGAATTCAATGAGGAGGCAAATTTAGGGGCCTCCTAATTTTAAGAAATTTGGATTAGGGGCCTCTTTGGATCTGTATATTTTACTAAAGTCCCTATTTTAAGGTTTAGGGCTGGTTTAGGGCTCTCTTGGAGATCGTACCATACACAAGACTTGGTCCAACGAATCGAAACAAGCTAAGATGGGCAGTTAGAGTAAAAAAAATCAGAAAAAACTTAGAAAAATAAAAAAAAATATGAAAAAAATCAGAAAAATATGAAAACATTTTAGACAAATGGGAAAATTTAGAATAATTATAAAAACTCGAATGATGGGAAAAAACTTTTAAAAATATATATAAATTAATAAAAATCTAAAATATGAGATAAATTCTAAAATAAGACAAATAATTAGAATTAAATAATGAGCTTTATTGATGTTTGGCTACCTCGTTAAAAATTTTGCCAAGTAAAAACTCAACACGAGAAAATCTTGGCAAAGAAAAAAGAGTACAGCCTATACCTCAGTGATACAGGAAAAAAGAAGATTACAATTATTCTTCCTCATTATCTAGATAAAAAATTTTGTACATCTCCACCAGCTCAGTATTTTCTTCAGTAAGTTGAGCTCGTTGATCATCTTGTTTCCAATTTTTTACAATGAGAAGTATTTCTACCATCTCACTTGTCAGATTTGTTCTTCTCTCCTCGATTATTCTTCCAGATAGACTAAAAGTAGACTTCGAAGAAACCGTAGATACAGAAACTATTAACACATCATGTGCTAATATAGAAAGCACCGGATGTGTTATCTTGTGCTCGTGACACCACTACAAAATGCTGAAGTCCTCTTGCTGCTCTTGATAGTTGACAGTGTCAATTATGAGATAAACAGCTAGCTCCCCACCATTTGTAGTCGAACTATTTGAAAAAGAACCATCTGCACCCCATATATTTACTCACACAATTTTCTTTTTATCTGTTGTGGGTGTTGTGGAGGTCGTTGCATGTGAACTCCAGCAAACTTTCGATTATACTTATCATAAATTCGAGATAAGTTAGCACATACATTTAAATAACTAGAATAATCAATACTTACCGCATCACTTAGAAGTGAGAGAACAGTAGAGAATCCTCGAACTTTAGTTCTATGATCTAAAATAAATGCAAATACATATAACATAGGAATTTCTTGCCAATATTTTAGTTTTCATAGCATAAACAACTTCACACAAAATATTATCATTTTTCGTGGCTCCTTAAGTGAGTAGCAATTTCTAAAATATAATGCACAATTCAATGAGAGGTTGCGTAATAAACTTTAGATAAAGCAACAGTGGATTCAAAAAAAAAATTCTAAAAATGACAGTAAGTATTTAGCAATGTACCAATGTTGCTCTGGTAGTAGCGGTTGACCATCCCGTCTACGATAGTACGTGTTAACAAAAACAGAAAATGTGCTCTCATATGGTATGAGAGTCTTAAGCATCAAGTAAGTAGAGTTCCATCTAACAGGCATATCTAAACCAAACTTACGTGGACGCACATTCATTGCAATACAATAAATTTTATATGCAGCTATTCGTTGATTAGAATTATTTAAGAAATATATTGCAGTGCGAAAAGGTTCAAGATACCGATCTAACCTCTTCAAACCAGATTTAACTATAAGATTAATAATATGATAAACACAATACTGATGTAACAAGAAATATTCAACATATGAATTGAAAAGTGGAGTAAGAATGTTCATGGCAGAAGTATTTGCTGAAGTATTATCTAATGTTATTGCAAAAATCTTATTAGTAAGAACAAAATCTTCCGCAACTTTTACAATACAATTAGCAATATTTTCACCGGTGTGTGCCACATCAATTAATTTGAATCTTATAATTCTCTTTCTTAGTTGCCATTCATTATTTACATAATGAGGAACTACACTAAGATAATCCTCTTTAGCTTTACCACTCCATATATCAGATGTTAAAGACATAAAAAAAGTACAAGTACTAAATTGCTCTTTTATCTCATTATGACAATTATTATAATATTTAATCAAATTTCTAGTTGTTGTCTGTCTATAAACTACAGAAAACCTAGGATTATGAGTGGTCCTAATGTAGTTTTCAAACGCAGCTAACTCACCAAAGTTTAATAGAAGATCTTAAGAAGCAATTAAACGACAAAGAGACTCACGAGTTAATCACAGTTACGTACTGTACCGTTAGGGTTATACTGTAGCTATGTCTATCTCAAAGCCACCCCGCTTTTTTCTACAGCTCTCACCATGCCTTTTCAAGTACCTCGTTCCACCTAAAGATTTCACAGTTAATTTGTTCTTAAAATATTTACAAATAGCATACCTGCTCTAGACGCCGTCTGATGTCCCAAAAATCTGCTCAAAATCTTCCCAGACTTCCGATGTACTGCATCTTGATCTTTTCGCCCCGGTGCTTACCGACACAGTAGCACTTTGTAGAGCCTGAGGATGGTACATTTGCTGCAGCTTCTTGAACTTCATAGGATGCAAGAATTTTTTGGGTGAAATCCCGAAATCAGAAGCTAGGAAAGTCAAAAAATCCCTGTGCTCCGTAAAGAAAACTGCAAGAAATAATTACGCTATTAGTATTAAAATATGATTTAAAATACTAACAAAATAAAAAAATTAAATCACAATTATTATCTTGATTTCTTCACATAAGCCAGAAGCTAAATTTCAAATTTTTGGATTTTTGGCAAAACTATTTTGAATTTTGCCAAATTACCACCAAGAGCAAAAAAAAATTCGCAAGAGAATGAATAGAGGAGAATGTAAGATTGCTAGTGTAGAAATGAGGGGGGCAACCATCCATTTATAGGAAAAAAATTTGAGATTCTTTGGAATTTTTTAATCCTCCAACAGCTATAAAACGGCTATTTTTCTAAACGGGTCGTGCCGCTGGTAAACGAGGCGTGCCATGCTGTGTCGCTGCATCGGCCCATTCGTAATAGGCCATGCCAGGGTGTTGGCCCAAGCATGGCACAGGCTGGTAGGCCGTGCCAGCACGGCCTATTTCTGGATGGGCCGTGTCGTGTCTAGGTCGGGCCAACGGTACCGTGCCTCGAGCCGCCCGTTTGGACATCACTAGGCGTGACAAATCAACGGTCTTGCTCGTATAGGTTAGAGAGTTGTAGCTTTATTGAAAAAATTGTTTTTTCTTTTTATGCTGAAGTGTAGGTGCAGTTTTTTTATATAAAAGACTGTATAATAATTAATTAATTTTTTCAGTAATAAGCTGTAAAAATAGATCCAACTCAGTTTTCAGCTTTTAACTTTTATAGTAATAAGTTATAAAAATAGATCCAACCCAGTTTTCAGATTTTGACTTTTAGATTTTATATATGATTTCTAGATTATACCAAAAGTCATTTAAAAATTGAGTTGTTTAAAGGTGTTTATTAGATTTTTAAAAACTAAAGCCGGCTTAACCCCGGCCATAAACAGGAGCTGGCTTGGCCATGTCCGGTCCCACAGGCCCAGCAGAGTGGGCCATGCTTTGCGTTGGGACATTGGCCTATGGGCCTCAAACGCGATTGTTCACAGTTCATATCAACTGGGCCGCGCGAGTCAAACACAGCAGAAATAGTTTGGGGGTAAGAACAAAAACGAGAGAAATCATACGCAACACAATCATTCGTCACAGGTAGGGGTGAAAACGGAACGGAAATTTTCCGACCGTTCCGAAGGAAAACGGAAACGGAAGCTATTTTTCGGAAACGGAATCGGAAAGTATCGGAACGGAAACGGAAACGGATTTTTTTTTCGGAAACGGAAACGGAAGCGGAGAGTCGGCCCGACGGAAGCGAAGCAGGCGGAAATTCCAGATAACCTTATTCGAATTTCGAATGGCTCGAGCGCCATGTCCCATGCAAGGCTGAGCCCATGCCTCATGCGGTCATGCCCATTCCACCATTGAAAGGCCCAAAACTCCAAGAGGCAAGCGCGATCAAGGAAAGGAAGGCACCGAGACAAGGATCGGGCGAGACACAAAGTGAACCAAACCTAGCTAGACCCTCCATTGACCGTCACCAAACTCCTCGGTGGCGACGGAAATCCTCCACCACGTTGCGCCGCCTGCCGCCATGACGGGATCCTCCACTGCGCCGCGCCGCCCCGGCCCCCGTGACGAGAGATCTTCCGCCGCGCCGCCGCCCCAGCCCCCGTGACGAGAGCTGCGCTGCACTAGATTAGGCGACAAAGGAAGTGGTAAGCTTCTTGTTGATCTTGATTTGTGCTCGTTTTTCTTCAATTCGATTCTCTCGTGTTGTTAATTTTTTTGGTTCTGTTCTCTAGCCTAACATTGCAAATTTGCAATTGTTCACTGCTAATCTCGAGTCGACGGGATCCTCCACCGTGCTACGCCGCCCTACCCCGTGACGAGAGATCTTCCACCGCCCCATATCGATGAAGGAATCCGGACCATGAGAATTGATGAACATTTTGATTCGAGATGACATGATTATTAGCTATAGAACGAAGTCTTGTTCGAAAGTTTATTATGGTCATTCGAGATCTTGATTTCGACTTAAGAAGTATACTAAGCATAAAGCGTTGTTGATTGTATTAATAGGAAAGATGTAGCAAAGCTGACCATTAGTGTATGGAGCTTAGATTGCTTTTTGTAGTTCAGTTGATTTCTGTGAGTTAATCACCTTATCGCCTAGTCTGTTGATGTTTGCTGGAGCGATTTCGTAGCTCTAGGATGGAAATATTAAATCGATGATTGAGATTAGTAGGCTTCTGATGTTACTCCTTTTCATCAATCATGAACTGCCTGGAGCCCTGGAGTGTATGGAGGCTTGCATAATCAAATCTAGACTGACGATTGTTCAACGCTTTGGATCACTGATGGCATCTTGTTATATAAGTAGGTCTACTGGTTTTGGGCGTAGTATAAGCAGGTCTCTGGTCTAGTACTACTGAAGATTGATGTATCTGGTTTTAACATTTGTTGATAAAAGGGGAACTTATTACCAAGGATAAATGTTGGTTAATGTTATTAAGATGTTGTTCTATATAATTACAATACCATTCAAAGTTGGTATGTTTGAAATTTTGGATAGATCATGTACTACAATCTTGTGAAATTTTCCGTTTCCGTTTCCATATCCGCTCCGTTCCATTCCGCTTCCGTTTCCGTCACTATCCGTTTCCGTATCCGTTTCCGGGGTTTCCGATTCCGTTTCCGTTACCGATAAAAAATATGAAAATGGAAACGGAACAGCTATTTACCGACCGTTTCCGTTCCGTTTTCATCCCTAGTCACAGGTGACAAGAAATCAAAACCACCTCAGGGCTAAAAACAAACAGGATAATTTGATAAATACCACTCTAATTGCCTCGTGTTTGAAAATTGCCACTGCAATCCTGTGTCACTGAAAAATGCCACTTCCAACATGAAGTGCTCGTGTAGGGAAGAGGGTAGGGGAAATGGTGAAGATATATGGAAAAGATGGCATAATAGTATTTTTAAGTGGGTGTTTTTATTTTTTTTAATTTAAAGTTAACCTTAAACTAGTCATGTCCTTTGAAAAATGCCACTGCAATCGTGTCTTCGAAAAATACCACTGCGAACATGAAGTGCTCATGGAAATGCCATTACGGTCGATACCCATCCAATCTACACGATACTTGGCCCATATTTGCGTATGTATTTTCGTACGGACTGTACTACCCTTCCAAGCCAGCATAAGGGCTCTCATGGTCCGACCCAACTAATCCTCACACTCGCTTGTTTCTTGATCCAGCCCCATCCCCAACCGGGAAATTGAATTTCCTGCCACTCAATTCGCTGGCAACTTTTGAATTGGCCCCCCATTCATCGCAGTTTAATTATTCGCCACCGTGTCATCCAATTCTTTTATTATCTGCCATTTCGCCGCTTTTCTCCGCATTTCTCCGAATTTCGGCATTTTCCAACTGTTTGCCCAAGCTGTGTTCCGATTTTGCCCCTGCCCATCCCTACCTTACCTGGTTGCACCGAACCGAACCCGTCTCGATCGGGCTCCCTGTCTCATTCCCCCTGCTGTGCTTCGGTCTAGGGTTGCGGCGGGTTGCGGCGAGGAAGGGTCGAGGCGGGGTGAGCGGGAACTGCTGCTTCGGCGCCAGCGCGGAGCGATGCCGCAAGGAGACGAGACCCCGGCCCCGACCGAGTAAGTCATCTTCCCAGGGATCACTCCCCTTTTTCTTGTGTTGTGATGCGGTGTGACGGGTGATGCGGCGTTGCTTGCTGTGGTGATGGGGAAGTGGTGATGGCGTCCAACGGGGGAAAACGGAGGCGGTGATGGCGGCGGTGCTGTACATTTTGTTGAGCACCTGCTAAAACCCGTTCGTTGTATTTTGGTAGGGTTGACAACGATGATGCGAGTAGTAGTCGGATGGCACCGTGCAACAAGAAACCAAGGGGGGGTTCTAATCTTTGTGCCAATCGACCGTGACAAGGAGCAACCACGAAGGAAGTACAAACAAGGACGAGGCGATGGCGGTGTTGATTGGGACAGATCTATGCGTTTCTTTGATTGCAAAAGAACATGAAGGTTGTGCTGGTCCTGTTATACCCGAGGATGAATTCTTGGCATTCATGGGGATGCTAGATCCTGAGGAGACCACTACGGGCATGGACAACAGTGGTCAATATTTACCTCATCAGGAGGATAATAGGCCGATTCATTACATTCTTTGAGGAGACCACTACGGGCATGGACAAGAAGTGCTCAAAATTTACCTCATCGGGAGGATAATAGGCCGATTGATTCATTGGTGGAGCGAGACCACTACGGGCATGGACAACAAGTGGTCAACAAGAAGATGTTTTGCTGATTTTATGATCTTGTGAAGGAGATATGCCTGTATTGGATGCTTGTTCGAGTGAGGATGACATTGTGTATGATAAGGATGACCCCCCAATGCATGTGGGGGCAATATTTCCTAGCATGTCTGAGTTTAGATTTGCCGTGAAGTGCCATGCCATAAAGGAGCAATTTAAGATTGGTATTGAAGTCCGATCTGGTAGGTTTAGGGCTATTGCATGGCACCTGGATGTCCATGGACCATTGTGGCCAGGTTGAATCGTAGTGATGGAAAGTCAGTGAGGGTACTAATGCTATCTTTGTAGGCTAAAATATATGAGTACTACTATATCAGTTATCATTGCAATTGTACTAACTATGTTTACATTGGTCATTGCAGGTTACATTGAATGAGAAATCTCACTTGTGTTCTTCTACTGCAAGACTGGTGACAAAGATGGTTTCTTACCACTGGGTTGCAGAGAAGGCAGTCCATTTGTTGAAGGAAAATCCAGGCCTAGGAACAAAGGAGCTGCAGCAGACCTTGCAGCAGAGGCATAAATGCACTTTTGGGTATGGAACAGCATATAAAGGTAAGATGAAGGCCCTTGATCAGATCTATGGTTCATGGGAAGAGAGCTTCCATATGCTTTTTAGGTTTAAAGCTGAGGTAGAGAATAAAATACCTGGTAGTGTTGTAGAGATGAGTGTACAAGCAGATAATGGTCAAGTGTATTTTCAAAGATTTTTTTGTTGCTTTAAACCTAGCATAGATGGGTTTGTGAATGGGTGTAGGCCATATTTGAGCATTGATAGTACTGACCTTAAATGGTAGATGGAATGGCCATCTTGTACCGCCACGACCCTTGATGGGCACAACTGGATGTATCCAGTTGCCTTTAGATTTTTTGATGGGGAAACTACGGATAACTGGACTTGGTTTATGAATCAACTAAACAAGGCAATAGGCGGTAAAACACAACACCTAGCTATCAGTTCAGATGCTTGCAAAGGATTAGAGAATGCGATTAGGACTGAATTTCCTTAGGCGAGCATAGGGAGTGTTTTAGGCATCTTAGGACAATTTTCAAAAAAGTTCCAAGGGCCGATTTTGAATATGCACCCATTGCTAGAGCATTTAGGGAAGATAGGTTTGTGCACTATATGGCCAAGGTCATTTCTTTGGAAGTTGTGATGTTGTACCGTGGTTGGAGAGGTACCATGACATGATTTGGATGAGGTCTGATTTAGTGAACATATAAAATGTGATTATATAACCAACAATTTGGCGAGAATCATGGAATGCTTGGGTGAAGGACATCAAAGATCTGCGGTTCTTTGAACTTGCGAGACACTATTAGATCTAGGACTATGCGACTTTATCATAGGAGGAGGAAAATAGGTGAAAGTCTTCCTAATGGAGAAGGTTGCATGCTACCGGTGTGGTTAATCACTCAATGCGATGACTAGAGAGCTTGCTCATTTCAAGGTAGAGGAAGGTGGCTCCTCGGCAGCAGAGGTCACCGACATTGATGACGACACTGCTATTGCGTGAGGCATGTGGTTGAGCTTGATAAACATGAGTGCACATGTAGGGAGTGGCGGATATCCGGGAAGCCATGTGGTCATGCATTGGCATTCCTTGGTACAAAGAGAAATGTGAGGATGGATGACTATCTCAGCCATTACTACTCGGTGAAGAACTTTAGGCTTGCATATGCTGGGATTATTCCTTCACTAACAGACAAGTCTCAGTGGGCTAATCCAGACGTGCACGGTGTCGCTATCTTGCCTCCTTTACAGAAGAGAACTTCAGGTAGACAAAGGAAATCCAGATATGTGGGATGCTTGGAGAAAGCAAAGTCTAAAGGCAAATGGCAAGTGAAGTGCAAGGGGTGTGGTGCCATGGGCCATAGGCAAACATCATCAAAATGTCCTTTGAATGGCACAAAAAAGAGGTAAAATTATGAACTAGTTGGTTGGCTATAGCTTGTATCCATATATGAACTAGTTGGTTGGTTATGCTATAGCTTGTATCCATATATGAACTAGTTGGTTGGTTATGCTATAGCTTGTATCCATATATGAACTAGTTGGTTGGTTATGTTATAGCTTGTCATAATTAATAACATCCACAGGATTACAACTAATTGCACCTTTTTTTTTACATTTCCAGGAAGAGAGCATCCAAAAAGAAGACATCCACAGCTGCTCCAATGCCGTCCACACCTTCAATGCCATCCACAGCTCCAATGCAATCCACTGCTCCAATGGCATCCTCAGCTTCAATGTCGTGGCGACTCGAGGCGAGTCGAGGCGGTGAAGGTAGCAACAGATCACCACTCCTCCAAGGGCTCTACGACCTAGGGCAAAGAAAGACAATGAGATTGAAGAAGCTTACTCCAAAAAAGAAGAAATGAAAATTGTGCTTTGTATGGTTCCTTCAGAAGGCTCTTAGTCATGACAATGGGTGAATTGTGGTCTTGGACTAATTCGGATGTATTCTGTAAGTATTGTGGTAGTAGATGTATTTTGGTTGTGAGAACAATGGGTGAATTTCGCTAGTGGTGGAAATTCGGTGGACTAATTACATCGCGGATAAGAATGCATTCGGATGTGTGTTTAATTGCCCGGACTTGTGCTCATATGTTTTCATTCGGTATGGCTTGTTCAGTAGCGGCCAGTCTTGTTCTAGTATGAAGTAGAGCATGTTGTTGTTGAATCGAAGCCCAGACTTGTTCTAGTATGAAGTAGAGCATGTTGCCCAGACTTGTGCTCATATGTTTATTTGGCAAGTTGTATGCTCTGTGTTGTCGTCGTTCACCATTTTAAGTGGTTAGGTGACTTTGCTTTATGAGCTATGTTTTGATAAATACTGCAAGATTTTAGCAGCTACTTTCAATGTCAGGTTACTGCTAATTCTGTTCGGTTAGTCAGTTGTACTTCTTGGGAGCTAGTGGATCAATGGAATGCACCAGAAGGATTTTCAGTCAATGTTGCATCGACTAATGCCATTCTTTGGGAAAATTTCGCCATTTATAGTAGGTGATGGGCTATTGCTAACGGTGATCAGATTATTAAATGTGTGGTTACAGAAGATTAGAAGCATTACTACTTTGGGTGCTTTCCTGTTTAACTCCTTGTCAATACACGAAATACTTTCTCGCAACTACAAATTGCCCAAAATACACCCAGATGAAGTTTAGAGCATTAAGTAGAGCTCATACAACATAAAACAAAAGAAACAATGAGCTATGTTAGCAATATTCTATCACATAGCAAGGCAACCAACTCAAAGCGGCGATATGCTATACAATATCTGCAATATCATCAACATTCAAACTTGCAAAACATTACAACTTTCTACTAATATGTCACATAAAGATTACTACTTGCAAAATATTACAACTTGCTAGTAATCTTGTCACATTAACTTAAGACCTAGCGTAGTGAAGGTGCCACGAACGATCGGACTCGATTGACTCGACGAGCACTCGCTAAGCGGAGAGCAATTAGGCGCCAGTAGTCCGCCGTAATACGTCATCCGGATCTCGTCCGCGCTGGATCCTCATCAACGACGGTGCTAGGTGCATTTTCAAATTCTTGCGTGTCCAAAGACATCTGTTTCAAGCTCTCCATGATGGCCTCAACCCGCAGAAGTGCTATGTTCATGTTTATGGCCCAACGAGCATTACTGCTGCTCAAGTTGTCTTCAACCACCTTCAAGAGGTCCTCCGCCTTATCCTCCAGCATCCCTCGGAGCCTCGAGATCACGTCTCGCAGGATCTGCGCCTCCATCTACAAAATCACAAATACAAATGTGGTATGACAGGAGCATTGTACTTACATGTTCAAATCTGTTAGGTACATGTGCTTGCTTACAAAAAATCTTATCGGCAGAATTAATGGAAGGTCTAATATGATCAATCCTAGCCACGTGTTCTTCAATTTGACATATCAATGGGGGGACCATTGGTAGTGACTTGGTTAATTACTGATCAAAACAAATTTTCTACGAATTATTGCCTCTAGCGACTAGTGGCTTCGTAAACAATTTTTTCAAAGTCTAACATTAACATGTTTCATTTATAAACAAAGTACCACACCTTTTTCTACAAAACCTATTAGATGTTTAATACTCAATCAATTTAAACGTACAGAACATTTTACATTACTCGAACAACCGCTCATTCCGTAAGAAACACATGCAAAATTCATTCAGTGCATTGCAACACAAATTTTGGTTCTTTCTCTTCAAAACTCCTTCCAGTAAGATGCCAATGCTCGAGTTCGATGTCTTCTCCCTTAATGTCAGCTAAAATGCCATTCGAAACCCTAAATTGGCATTATTTGGGATCAGTACAAATACGGGATCAGTACAAATACCCGATAGCCTCTACTCGCGGAGCCGGCGCTTCACCTCGACCCTTCGTCCCCGCCGTCGCAAGGCTCGCCGCAACCACCGAAGCTCGGCTCGGGAGGAAAAGTACCGGGGGTGTGAGTGAGTGAGTGAGGAACCCTAGAATAGCTCGGGTCGGCAGGCAACCAGGTAAGGCAGGGATGGGCAGGGGCAAAATCGGAACACAGCTTGGGCAAACAGTTGGAAAATGCCGAAATTCGGAGAAATGCGGAGAAAAGCGGCGAAATGGCAGATAATAAAAGAATTGGATGACACGGTGGCGAATAATTAAACTGCGATGAATGGGGGGCCAATTCAAAAGTTGCCAGCGAATTGAGTGGTAGGAAATTCAATTTCCCTCCCCAACCATGGCTGCTTTCCCAGCAGGCGGTGGCCGCCGTGGTCTCGCAGAGGGGCAGAACCACATCGCCTCTCATCGAGCCGCTCCAATTGTACCGAATCACGCAAAGCCAAGCGCCGTTTATGCCGACCAATCTCGCGCCATCAACTGCTCCGTGGCCATCGTCGTCGACCATGGGCATATGTAACTTATGTAGAACACAGTGCAATTGCTATTTCATAAAACTTTTTTCTTCTTATACTGGGTTTTCTAGAGCTAATCAGTTTGCGAGCTAGGGCCCTTATTTGGCGAATTGCTGAATTGTGGTTACTTGAAGCTCGGAAATAGTGCCGTAGTCTCAAGAATCCATTCAAAGCTCTGAACTGAATGAAGGCCAAGGTAGAACAGGCGTCCATCTCAAAGTATTTTTGAGAAGTGGTGTGAGCCTTCGACATACAAAGAAAAGGTGACGTGAGTTGCCAACACTTATTGAGTAAAGCTGGTGGGAGTTGTCAAGTCACTAAGAAAAACTGATAGGAGTTGTCAATTTATTGAGGAATGCTAGTGAAGTTGTCAATTCACTGAGAAAAGCTAGCAAAGCCGGTGAGAGTTGTCAATTCATTGAGAAAAGCCGGTGAGAATTGTCAATTCATTAAGGGAAGCTGGTGGAGTTTTTAGTACTTAATCAAGGAAATACAGTTACAAGGTGTATTGTTGTAACATTCTATTTTTTGCTTTTTAATAATATTATAAAGTTATTCAAGCATTTGTGAATTTTTTAAATTTATTAGATTTTTTTGGATTTCCTTGTGCGTCCTAGATTAATCTGCATTATTGTGGATCTTGATCGTCAATCTCGCCAGGTGGACCGAGTTGAAATCCTGGCCGAGCCGCCGTAACTACCATGGATAGCATCTCCACTTCGTATGAACCTCGGTCTCTCACCGCAATAAAAGGGGAAGCATCATCAGTGCAAAGGCTCAAGCATTTCGGCCGACGACACTACTTCTGTTTCCTGTAGTGATCAAAACCCTAACTTTGTTGCAAGCATCGCGCCGTCGTTCACTTGGATTTTGAGGTGTCTGCCGAGCTCCGTCGCAAGTTTCAAAATCGCTGATTCGTCACCATCACTACATCTTGGAGCTCAATGTCGGCCTCAACAGTTTCACGTGGCGTCAAACAGCTTGTGCGCATGTCAGTTTGAGAGGAGCGCTGCCGGGACGTCGTCTTCCCTTGGGACCCGAAGCCGCCGCCGTTCCAATCGTCACCACCGCCATTTCAAGCCACCGCAAAGGAAACCAAGAGCATCACTAGATTTGCACCGTCGAGCTCTTGCTGTAGATGCCCTCCTTGGCGTAGATGACCCTAGGTTTCCGTGTCCAGTGAGGTGAGGTGGCACGACTCGACATGACGTGTGGAGCCTAGTCAGCAGCTTCGTCGGTGCCACATCCACTGAGTTGCTAACATGGCAGCCCAACTGGCCTTACGCGTGGTGGCCTGGTCAACATTGGTGCGGGTCCGCCTATCAGTCAAAGGCGTGTTGTGAACCGAGTTCACCGTGAGCCGATCTAGATCCGTGGACTCAGTCCATGCGCTAAAGCCTACGTGTCGATCAGGGGTTGGTTTGGGTTATGTTGACATCAGTGATGATGCAATAATCGGGATTTTACAATATAAAAATAATTCAATTAGTTCGGTATTTTCCAATTTTCTGATTCTTATTTTTTTAGGCTTTCGAGAGCCTGCTCTCCCTCGTATGAGATCTGATTGAGGCGATTCAAATTTTTTAAAAATTGTAAAATTGAGATCTATTTAATGGTGAATTTTATTTGATTTTTATAGTTTGTTTGCTCTCTATTTTGGTGTTTATTTCATGTGTTCTCTCATTACACGTAGACATCAAAGTGCTCGGAGCGTCTGAGAAGGAATCGTTGACTCAAGACTAAGGTCGAGAGCATGAATAAGGGCTTTTTTTAGGTAAGTTATACTTTGATCATATTGAACCCAGTTTACAAAATTGCTATGCTGTTTAACATTATGCATAATATTTTATGTGTATAACAGTTTCAAAATACTTTGGGACTTAGTTAATCTGCCCAGTTGAACTTTACCCTATCTTGTCATTTGTATGTCATGATTAATTGTCACTCTAGGATGGTTCATTACTAGTTGGTTAATATTAGTAATCAACGTGAGTTGGTTAGACCGTGTTTAGTATACTTAGCTATGCCACGCGTACCTCATGTCTTTGGAATATCAATTTAATCTTGACTAATGGACTATGGAACATGTTTATGAAATTGGTATATCAGATGTTGATACACAATGATGTTGAGTTGCAATAATATGAATCACGAAACGATATTGAATTGTTGATGACAGGTGGTGCATGGTAATCAACTAGGGTGATAAATAATTTTGATTGGGGCAAATAGCAAAGGGCAGTGTGCCAATGTAGGGCAAAAGGTTTGTGGAAGTTCTGCCTCGGTTATTTTAAGAACTTAACTTTGCAAGCCTTTGAACTGAGTCAAACATATAACCACATGTTTAGTATGGAACAAACTTAACTAAATAGGATTACTGATATCTTAACATGTGATACATTAGGTGGATAATCACATGGAAGTGTGGTTATGACAGAGGATGTGGTGTACTGCGGCCTCACATCAATCTGACGGTATGTCAATCGTAACCTTCACCTTCGCTGAGAGAGGGATAAAGTATGGTTTTCCAGGAGGGTCCGTGTAAGGATAAGTATTTTCTGAAAAGATTTGTCATGGTCTCCCTACTGACACATCAAAGAAAGTGTATTAATTGCATGGCAAAAAGAGAATCATATCGCATGGGTAAAGTGCATAACTTTTGTAGAGTGTTAAAATATATTCAGCTAGTCGCGCAGTATTGAGCAATGCTCGGAAATTACAATTAAGGGATAGATTTTATAAAATGAAAACTCGGTTGGGATGGCAGGATGCCATTGGAAGGATTGGAATTCGAGTTAGGGCTGGATGTTATGTTTACTTGAGAAATGTTGAAAGTTATTATTTACTATTATTTGTTTTACCGTCTTTTCAATCTATTTATTGTATTCATTTATAAATGTTGCTTCACTACAAAATAACCATATAAGTCGTTCCATTGGAATAAGCCTTGCATATAGTTATGTTAGAATTGTATTCTGTGCACAACTTGTTGAGTACTTTATGTATTCAGCCTTGCCAATAACAAAATCATCAATTGAGGAGTCTACACCAGTTCTAGAGGAGTACCATGAGATGAATGTTTAGGGTGCGAGTTTTGTTAGTTGCCTATGGTATACTGAGATGTTTATCTACGTATTCATTCCGCTGCAGTTTAATTTGTTATTCAGGATTTAACCTTGCAAGGCATTTTCATGTAAGTTCAGCCATAAGATCGGTCAACAGATTAATATTTAATATATGATGTCTATTATTATGTTTCCACTGTGTATGATTATGATATTTATTTATATTGAGCCTATGTAAACTAGTATGATCTTGGACTAGTGTGATATATATAGAGGGTCCATATTTGTACATTCGGGTCCCGACAGTTGCTTTTGTTGTAATGCAATCTTACCAACTACTCCTACAGTACAAATGGCAAGACACACGACTGAATGAACTATATTGCAACTACGGTACGTGTGTTCCTTTTAGATTAAAAATAGCATGATGGGTGTACATAGGTTCTGCGCACTGTGGCGTAGGCCTCTAAGGATCTAATGAGATACCGTACGACACTCACATGGAGTGATGATCGCTATGATGGTGTAGACGCGGCTGGTTATCATGATAGCGGCAGGCATAATTGTAGCTCGAATTGGCACAATAACAGTAAGGGCGGTAGTTGCTGCCGAGATGGATCACCCCCTCATTGTTTCTATTCCTGATCCTCTGTCTGTAAAGTTCGTTGTTGTTGTTCTCCTATTTTTGAATCCATTTGAACCACATTGATTTTAAACAAAATGTTCAATTTTCATATAATCCAAAAAAAACTTTTGCCCCCAAATGAGACTTTGCACGAGTGTCTGGTAGCACACTCGAGCGTACCTCATAAAGTAGGGACACGACTTTCACGGTAGCACATAGTTCATGCGTAAAGGTTCGCATACGAGGGGGCAATCAGAGCGGATAGGGTCAGATATCACCCATACCATATTATATTCCATGTTTTTTCTCGAAATTGAAGTCAGATATAAATAATATCGAATAAAAAATATAAATATGAATTATCCCAGTAACGAATGCGGACTGAATATGTTGAGTGGAGTGCAAATAATCTGTCACAGATATTTAGTTGAATATCACGCAAAAACATAACCTATATATGTCGCTATATATGTCGCACATATAAGAATCAACCAACCCTACTAGATCTAAAAATTGCAACTCATTAAGTTTAACAAGCAAATTTGACTACAATCATTATATTCAAAAGTAATTTTTTAAGCTCCTTATGTTCAAATGTATTTTCCTAAATTGTTTGGAATTATTCTGAGTTTATTTGCTATTTTTCTTAGCTTTTTTGGATCTCCTATATTTTCTGAAAGTAAAAAAAACTAATCTTAATATTGGAAAAAGCCTTGTAGGCCAATTTCTCTCTCTCTAGCCCACTCTGGGCAATTGAAAGGCTAGTTATGTTCTCATGGGCTTGCCTGTTAGACTGATATCTAAATATGTTTACTAGACACCATCCGATTAAATTCTCAGATAGTTTTGAATCCAACATATACTTCTATTCCGAATCCAATCCTATATCCGGAAAAAAAACTACCCGTTTCCGATTCCGAATTCAACAAAACCTACTAAATACCGACTCCCCTTTCCGAATTCACTCCGAATTAGTTCAGTCAATCGGTCGAAAAATATCCAATTCGTTTACACCCTAAGCATATGTACATGATCCCAGCAGGTGAACCCAGACTCACGTTTTCACCAACCGTTCCCTACTTCCCACTTGGCGCCGTAATTTTTTGCTCGATGGTGCCAGCCTCGGCAGGACGCTGTGCCGTTACGCATACGAGTCGTCGTTGCACTTGCTCAACGGCAAGGGCTCGGAGAATCAGACGGAGATTCAGATTTTGCATCATGAAAACACTGCTGAATTCGGCATCCAGTGGCTGCAGTCTCGGCTCTCAGATCTCCTGGAGCGAGCACGATCGCCGTGGTTGCTGTCATGTGGACGCCCTCTGTGATGTCTTTGCTGATGAGATCGACCAGGGCTGTAGCCGGCTTTGGTTGAAGTACTTCCTCTTTCGCAGCTGCCATCCTCCCTGTCTGGAGATATTTCTCCCGGCTCTCGGTTTCTTCTCCGCTTGCGACGATCGTCGTCATTTTCAATTGGGCTTCTCTGCCTACTGTAGCTGCTGGCCTCCCTATTGGTAGATGATTTCATTCTCCTCTGCGATTCTTCTCGCCGGTCATGTGTGCTTTTCCGCCTATGGCGGCTGCCGCCTTCTTCAGTTGGACTGCTTTGCCTTCTGTAGCTACCATCAGCCCTGCCCTTGCATCTTCTCCTAGGAGGTGAATCTTCCCTGTCAATATTGTCGCTTTTCCGCCTCGGTGGTGGGTGGACCTGTGATATTGAGAACAAACAGTGTTATTTTGAACCCCAAAAAAAAAATCACTCAATGGCAGTAGGCAAACATGAAATAGCCAATCCATTCCCCACAAACATAAGGTGTAAAGGACAACATATAGATATTCAAGGAACTCCTCCAAGATCATGGGATAGCAGAACGAATAACAATCCTGGCGGTGCTTGTGAACACACACAGTTGACTGCGATGGATAAGTTACTAGCGTTCCCCTCTTCCACTGCTCATGTGGGTTAAGTAAAGGCAACAGTGAGTGTATAGTCCATGCCAAAAATACGTATAAGAAACAGTATTTCTCCTTTCTTCCAAATCTTTCGAGGCAACAGTCGGTTAGTTCTGACCACTTAGTACTTGGCCAAATGTCCCAAGTTTCTAACTCCCTTGTATGCTTAAATGGTGGCTCTGGAATTAGTCATCATTAGCTTTTCATTTCTCAGCATGAGAAAGATGAACACAACTAGTTTCTGAGTTCAAATGTTATGAAGTCAGAAACCATATGAGCATAACACTTAATAGCTCGTGTCAATATTGAGCAATCCTCCAGGCAAAAATTTTGAAACTAGAACAGGAAAGACCTACCTGAAAACGTGTCATATACCACCCTACTGGTGGTGGTGGGATCCCAAGACTTTTCAGTTCGTCATAAGGAATAGGCCGCCTGTTTTTTTTAAAGAAGCAGAATACTCTGTTAACATACATCTACAAAATCTAAAGCACAATTTCTTCAAATGTCTTGTCAGTTGTCATAAGAAATACTGGACTATAACAAATGTTTGGGTTCATACAAGGGAGCACGAAATGGCCTCTCTCGACCTCCGAATCGAAGCTGACCATATTCTTTCTTTCCTCCAAGTCCTATAAAAGGGACATTTCAGGTACTATGGCAGAGAAGAGGACGCACATAGGCCGGCGCTGGAGCAGAGGAGGGCGCGGAGGATGGCATTGTTTTGGTGGGCGACGTCCGTGCCGTCGATGCTGCCAGCCTGGATCGGGTGGTACTTCTCCGCGTAGAACACCGCGCTCGTGCTCCCGCCGCCTCCGCCGCCCATCTCTCCCCATCAGAGAGCCGCCGCCGCCGCCGGTGCAGAACCGGTGCAGTGGCAGCTACGCAGGGAGGAGAGAACAACAGAGGCGCGCAGGCAGGTTGGCTCGGTCGGTCCAGGGTTGCGGTCAAAGTGCGGTGCGGACCTGGTCTGCGCCGGTGCCGGATCAGGTGACTACTATCTAAAATTTACATAAATATTAAACATAGATAAAAGAAAGATGACGATTATTTGCTTTAAGGTTTAGTACTCTTCGGTTGAAATTCGCTTGTTTCAAGATTTTTATAACTTATTTTAGAAGAATGATAGGTCAAAACACAAACCTTGTTGTAAAGTTTCGAGGAATAGCAGCATCCGGAAGCTGGGGCGCGTACCAAGTTTCTGGACATAATTCGGGCGGCCAAACAGATAATCTAATTAACGAGAATGCGAAAAATGTCACTAACACAGGCAAGCACACGCTAAAAGCTCCACGATCAACAAATTATACAATTGACGGGGGGTCAGCTCAAAACTAGACAAGGGCAAACCCATAAACATCAAGCCATGAACAACTCGAATTTTCCCATGTTACAGTATAACCCAGAACACGATTATTTGGTGATCACGACCGCTGGCCAGCCAAACACTTCTCGCCCGGCCAACGAAGGCAGCACAACACTCAGCATAAGGCATAAGCACAGAATGACAAAGGAAGCTTCCTGCCATAGCATCCTATATAATGACCAAGAATTCAAGAAATGCGTTAGTCCACAATACCATACGCTAACCAATTGGCAAGCACGAAATAGTACTGTAAAATGACGCACGCACCGAGGAGGAAATGTTATCTCTTTACATCCATGTTGAACTTAGTTAGGCATCTGACGACGTTGTGTTAGGAGCAGCGGCTGGTGGTGGCTGCGGTTTATGTTGAAGAAGTGGAGAGAGTGCCTTGACAACAATGCTCATGCTGGGTCTGAACTCAGATTCGTATTGAACACAGAGTGCCGCTACTGCTGCAAGCTGCAATAGATAAAAGAAAACCGTTGAGTTCAAATTTGGTTTAAGCTGTTGCTTACCTGCTCATAGTGACCATGCAAGAGAGAGAAGGCGTGCACATGGAAGGGAGGGACAGAAAGAGGCATACCTTGGCAACGCCTTTTGGGGGATACTCGCCCTTCAATCTTGGGTCAACACATTGTTTCACTGTATCCTCAGTTAAACGAGGTGTTGCCTGTGTTTAAAGAAATTAGCAAGAACACTGAACAGTTCCGAAATATGCAGAGCAGCTAGTACAAACCTTTAAATGGTTTGTCATATAAAACACTAGTACCGAGCACAAAGTAAGTAGTAAGCACCCTGGACAGGACATAGATCAAGAAAACGATTTGAATTGTGGTTCAAATTCTAATCATTTTCCCTATGTATGTTTTTCTTACTTTCATGTGCAAGTCTAATCTGAGACTCTTTAATTTGATGTATCATTCAAAACCTTGAGTTTATCAGAGTTTATGCTCCAGCATCATGTTGTTAACACATGTTTCCCTCGTTTCATTTAGAACAATTTTATCAATTGGGAAAAAAAAACTATGTACCACTAACTGTAGTTGCCAAACAGCTCGTATGTTGAACACTGTAGTAAGATTGTTAGGAACCAAATGCTTACCCATGTAACTAGACTCTGCTGACCTCTAGGCATTGTATGATCTACTGGTTTCCTTCCTGTTAGAAGCTCTAAAAGAACAACTCCAAAGCTATATACATCGCTTTTCTGAGTTAGCTGGCCAGTCATTGCATACCTGAATTGTCAATAAAAGGCTCTTCTTAAATGATGCAAGAACAAATACACAGGAATTAATAAATATAGTGCAATAGCAGATCCACATATATAAAAATAACAATTAAGGGGAACTTCAGTTGTTCATTCAACTACAGGTCTTGTTTCAGAAATGACAGTCTTGTTTAGCTATAGTGAAAGTTGCCTGGATAATACTATTAGTCTATCACCACTACCTAATATTAAAGGCATTAAACAGGTCATCTTCTAACAATAATTAGGATGTAATATCTTTATAGCAGAAAGGATAATTTAATATTTTTCTTGGAGCAACTAACTAGAAATACATATAATATTCAGGTATTTGAGTTGAGAAATTACTCGGGAGCATGATAGCCGAAGGTTCCAAGGACACGGGTGGAATGCAAACGAGCAGCCATATCAGGAGACTGGTTTGAAAGATTAAAATCTGCAATTTTCGCTTTATAGTCTTCAAATAGAAGAACATTGCTAGACCGTATGTCCCGATGGACTATAGATGGTTGGACCTTCTCATGAAGATATTCTAGCCCTTTAGCAGCATGTATAGCAATCTTGACCCGCTGTATCCAGTCAAGTGCTGGGCCAGGCTGTGCACCAGGGACACCTTTTCTTCCTTGTGTATGGTGAAAAAAAGGAGAAAAGGAATCAAAATGGATCAGAGCACTGTCAAATATGAAATGTATTTTGATCATGAGGTGCTAATAAAGAAACAGGCAAACAGCTTAAAACCTTGAATGCAGTAATCTTAAGAGGGCCTGTATGCATTCACTGAGATACATAACAAATCACACATACCATGTAAAATATCATGCAGGGAACCCATTGTAGCAAATTCATAGGCCACCAGACGTTGATTTCCTTCCACACAGTACCCAAGCATTTCCACAAAATTTTCGTGTTTTAATCTAGACACAATGGAGACCTACGGCCAAAGGAGGAAAAATAAGATCAAATTAAAAAGTTAAATTTACTATGAATAGATCAAAGAGTAAATCTACCATAAGTGGTAAAAGCTGCATATTGCTATGCAATCATACCTGTGTCAAAAATTCATTATCAGGCTCAGGGTCTGCTGTGGTATCAAGTTTTTTAACAGCAACATGCTTGCTGCTGTCTAGAATAGCATAATACACTCTTCCATATGATCCTTCACCAATCAAAGCCTTTGACCCAAAATTGTCGGTCTTTTCTTTCAGTTCATCAAATGACAACTCAGGTATTTCAATGGGAGGAGGTGCTTTTGTTGGATCACTTTTGGAAGCAAAACCATTTCCTGGTAACCATTTGTTGACAAAATAACTTCAGGCCCCAGCAGCAAAAGCACAACAAGCAAACAAAGAACAGCTAGGAAGCAATCAGGGATGTATGGCACAATCCCTATTTAATAGATATTCTTTTATCATTGATAAAAAATAAAATATCAATACCTAGCCTGTAATGGAATGTGACAGAGTTCCACTGTTAAGGGGAAAAAAAACTGAAATGCTGCTGACAACTATGCTGAAAATATACTACAATGTAGATAAACAGCCTTGCATAAACTAAATTTACTTTGGTTTGCATCAAAGAGATTGGTGTGACCTTATCAAAGTTTTCCTTCACATGTAACATTAAGATCATAGATCCATTCTGGTGCTAATGCTTAACTTGTTCTATGTCAAAAGGTCATGAACACAAGCTAGGTGAAGATGCTACAGATGTTTGTACATGGATTTGGTCTTACTAGAGAAGGATTTATTGTTGAGGGAACACTAGTGTCTGATGTTTCACAAATTCTGATGCCTGCCCCACCATAAGCAATGTTTTTTTTACATAACAGAAAAATATCAACATTTTGATGTAAAATTACTGAAAATGAACAACATGATTCTGAAGAACCCAAAAAGGCTACATTTAAATGTGGCAACTAAAGTAAAGTTTCCACAAGGAGTTTCAAACTCATCTCTGAGCGGCATTATAATTTGAGAGCATAGGCCTCGTAACAATAATCTTGAAGATTAGCTGTTTAAACACGAGACATAAAAAGGGTACTCAGTAAGAAGGATGCCTTCTCTCTCATCTGGGCTGGCAGGAAATTCATTTTCATGTTCACGATATGGTGCGTGAAACTGAGTGCAGCAAAACCACCGGCGCATAATGGCCTTTCCTTTTACTTTTTCCTGCCTTTATGCCTTCAGTTCCTAAGAAAAGGGGAGAAATGAGTACATTTGGAATCAATACAAAATGTTAACTAAGAGTATTAGTACTTCAATTAGAACACTTGTAGCCAGCATGGAAATGTTCAAATGAAAAACAAGAAGCTATTACAGAAGAATATAGGCACGGTTCATGGGTCAAATATTACATATGCACTGACTGGGAAAAGAAAACTAGGCTTGCATCCACTTGTGCCAACCACCCATGCAAGTTTACTATCATTGTCGAATTCTACCTTTCTGTTCTTTTCTGGATTTCCGATGTTCATCGCGTGACGAGCTGCAACATTTAAATGTATATGTCCTAATCAATAACAACTTTGGCCCTACTCTTTTCTTTTTTTTCTTTTTTTTTTCTTTTTTCTTTTTTGCTTCAGTTCATGCACAGACTCATGCACAAGGATGCTTAACTAAGAAGAGCTAGACATCCCCATCTACAATTGCATGGAGGGTTAGGCCAGACTCATCTATCACATTGCTTGCGTGTTCCTTTTCAGATCTATCATTACCTAACGACCAATACTGCATAAACCTTCATTACCATAACCAGCACCAAAACAACAAAATGAAAGCAGAAAATAGAGGCAAAGAGACCTCCCGGAATCATAAAGACCTCAACATCCCCATCGGCACCAAGTTCTACATGCAAAGACAATACTGCACAAACCAACCAAGACCACCACAGACCAGGCTCAAGCGATGAGACGCAGATTACGGCCTCCCCAGCGCAAGCAGCAGCACCTGAAGATGGCCCCACGCTGCTCCCAGCCCCAATTCACACCGTACGTTAACCCCGGCCGCGAGCCTAGGGCACCCATGCGGTCATGCCCGCATCCCAATTCAGGTCGAAACTGACTGGCCCCTCCTCAAATTCCCAGAGCCCTACAACGCAAGGCCGCAACCCCGCCTCCGCAAACGCGACCCCGGCACAACAGCTTTGCGTCGCCCCGACGAACCTTCCCACACCGAGATGAACACGGCATCGCCGTATCGAAAATCCACCGAAGCACGTAGCGCCAGGTTTTCGCAATCGGCTCTCGCATCGCATTCCACGAACAAACCCGCCAAGTGGAAGGAGATGGAGGGGGCGTCACCTGAGAGACGACGCGGCGGCGGCCTCGATCCGCAGGCGGAACGGGCTGGCTCCGGCGGCGAGGAGAAGCGGTGCGGGCGATGAGCTGGGGGGAAAGGAGAATGGATGATTCCGTTTCGCAGGGGGCGGGGGGTGATTTAGGGGGCGGGTTTGTTTATTTCGCTGGCGTGGCGTCGTGGGCAGGACACGAGGCGACAGCCGTCACGGCGCAGCGCACGGAGCGGGGACGCCCTGGCGTGCCGTGTGCCGCCCGCATTTACCCGACTTAACTACCTGCCCACTATTCTGGTCCAGTGCTCACCGAGTAATTGTACGCATGGTACACCGGTGCCCAGCGTCCATAGTAGGGGTGCAAACGGATCGGATACGGACGGATTTCGTTTATTCCGTATCCTATTTCAAATTTTTTCACGGATATAGAATCGGATACGACGATTCGGATTGAATCTGAATCTGGATTACTTGATTAGCGAATACGGGCGAATCAGATCGTTCAGGATATGGTTAGTCTCGGTTATGAATAGTTAGTCGGATAATGCGTGAAAGCAGAAACCATATATGTCGCACATATTAAAATCAATTAACCATACACAAAACTTTACTAGAACCTTGGAGACATATAAGTGTTTCAAATTCAATAATAGTTGCCTTCCCTATATAAGAATAATATGCAGCCAAGTATAATTCCAACTAACATATGAACTTATATGAAGTAGAATGTTTATGTTTATCGGATCATTATCGGATATCTATTGCACTCATTTACACCGATATTTTTCGGATATCTCGGATATGCGGATATAGATCGGATACGGATCGGATACTTCTCTTCCCATATCCTACCCCATATTTTTTTTGGATAGGCGATTCAATTCGGATCGAATCGGATATAACCGGATATAACCGGATATCATTTTTTGGATTGAATCGGATTTTAAACGAATTCGGTCTTCGGTCGGTCGGGAAGTATCCGCTCCGTTTGCACCCCTAGTCCATAGCTCAGAGTATATACTGTAGTATAGATGATAACTATCTATAATATATATTTATATTATTTAAAAATAGTTTATATAATATATTGTCTATATAATTATCTATAATGATCTCTCATTCAATTAACAGACTGTCTATATAATGGCACACAAAATAGAAAGCTATTTATAAGACTATCTGTTAAATAGTAGACAATAGGTCTCTCTCTTCTCATTCTCTCTCCTTCACATCATCTAAAATTCTACGTGGCATAGTCTTATAGACAACTGACATATACCATTGCACATGCCCTTAAAGATTTTTTCAAAGAAAGTATGGACATCTTTGCCCTGTTGATTTTAACCCAACTTCAGTTTTTGAAAAACCAGTGTGCTCTTCAAACAGCTCAGTTTTAAGTGATTTTTTATATAAGCTAGAAGCCATACATAACTAATAAAAGCTAAAAACTGAAAGTTAGGTTGCACCTACTTTTACAGCTTATTGCTGAGAGAAATTAGCTATTTATCAAACAGTCTCTTATAAAAAATTACAACTGCTTTTTAGCAAAAAAAAAACAAAAAACAAAAAACGGCTTTTTTCAAAAAGTTGTAGTTCCCTCAAACAGACTCTAAGATGATTCCGTAGAGCCCGATCGCACCAAAGATTGGTAATTGCATAATAGCCCAAGTCTACCAGCTGGTAAGAAAGGGAGCCATGAATTGTGGATCAAAGATAAGAGAAGTGTTTAAGCCGTACCAAGCAGGCACTTCTGCCGCCAGCTCCCGCTAGGTTGACAATTAGACTAGTCGGTCAAGACAAGACAGATATGCTAGATAGATTAGACTGGAGGGTATTACCTAGCGCATAGACAGGCTAGGCAGCCGTCTAAAACATGCTCCGGTCTACTTTGCTTAAATCTGTCATGTACCGATTGTTTTCTTGTTGCTGTGTCGACGACAGCTTTCGCTTCTTTCTATAGCTTTAGATCGGATGTGGTATGCGTGTTTCGGGATCAAGCTTGCTGCTTCTGCTGGAGCTTTTTTTTTTTAGCTTTTGATTTGGTTGCGTAGGTGTTGGAGTGGGGTTTGGGCAGCTCGACCTATCGTTGACTTCTTCAGTTGATAATCTATTCTAGATGGTTATGAAATATATTTTACGCGTAAAAAATATGCATGTTGGCAATGTATCCTATCCATTCGCCCTTTGTGGTGTACTTGTTCAAACGCTTTTGGTTTGGGAACCAAACTACCATGAAGAATTCCCAACTAAAAGTCGATGATTGTTTTCTTAAGACAAATGCTATCATTCACAACAAACTTGTCTTTTTTTCCCCTTCTCGTACATTTTGAAGTTGAAATTGAAAATTTTAAGGTGCACTGGAACACTCCCCAGTCTGCATCATCACATCTCTCTTAGAAATTTTCGTGTTGATTCAGTGGCCAAAACAAACAGGGGCGGTACCGGGGGTGCCGGGTATGCTCCAGTAGTCCCAAAATTTTGAAAATTTTATAAAATCATATTTTTAATATGCTAAAATTGTTTATTAAATTGGTTCTAGTTTTAGTGGTTTGGGATTTTTAAGACCTTAGAACTATTTATATTATGCTTATAGCAAATTTTAAATATATGTGTTGGATTTACGGTATTATGAAATAATTGTAAAAGACTATAATATTGTACATATGAAACATACATCCTCAACAAAAAATTTCTGGCTCTGCCGCTGAAAGCAAAGTTTTTGTTTTTTTAAACACGAGAAAGCAAACGTTGATTGTACGAGTCTGATCACCATGAATGGTACCGGCCATTTTACACCAAGGATGCACCGTCAGTTTGCAAATAAAACCCCGGGTTGGAAATTTGTGGAGAGGTCCCGAACGATTTTTCACAAAGGCCCTCAAAGTCTCAAAAATATATGAAGAGGTCCTGTGCCGAAAAAAAACGGCGCGGCCCAGCGGGCAGTCCCAACCTAGCAGCAATAAGGAAACAAAGATTCCTCGCTTTATTGCATGATTAACATATGGAGTAAACTAGGAACATAAGCGCGGCGCACACTGCGCGCGTGAGCGGGAAACGCTTTCCTTTTTTTTTAAAGAAAAAACAGGCTGAGATGTATTTTCTATTTTTTTTAGGGTCTCCTGGTCTTTTTTTGAAAAATGGAACAAGACGTTTTTTTAAATCTTCGTAGAATCTTTCTATCTTTTTTTTTTGGGAAAATGGACCGGAACGGAAAAATAGACAAAGGCGTAGCTCCTAAATCTTCAGAGGATTTTTTTTGTTGTGGCACTCGGACACTCTCTAAGGTCCTGCAACCTCTCAACTTTAATACATAGTATATATTTTCTCGGGAAAGACGGAGAAAGGATCTTCTTTTGTCGAATTTAACACTCTATACGTTCAACCGTCAATAATACATGCTTCGAAAAATACTATAGATCGAATTGCAAAAAAAAGCCTATAAAGATACAACCGTACACATTTTTCTCTCTCCGTGAAATAGCAGAAACTGAGTTTAGGGGGGGATAGAGAGATAGAGTTGTAGAAATATCTCTTTCGGCGAATTATTTGGAAAATATTAGAGACCGAGGTGGGAAAATAGTCTAGAGGAAAAAGAGTGAAAAATTTAACAGGAGTTTTTTTCCGTAAAATGGCGCATGAGGGACCCAAACACGTTTTAGAAAAAAATATCTTCCCCTCACAAAAAATTACGAAGGATCTATTCGTAATTTATGTAAGAACCAAAACACAAAAAAGGTTTTTAAGCCGACGGCTCAAACGTTCACGAGGCCGCAAATTCTTCCACAAATAGGAAAGGTAGTATATGTGAGTGTGCGATCTTAGTCTTTGTCGAAGAGAATAACGCAAACTAAACGTAATTATGTAATACCCTGTACTAAAGACCAATGGTTTCCAACGTGCTGACGTGCAATGCATCCCGTCTTTAGCGCCACCATTTTACATGAAGCATCGGTGATAAACCTAAATACAAGTTGTATAAATCTAAAAGCAGATAAAAAGATAACTAATTATTATCTACCTTTTATTCTATTTTAATATTTATGTAACTTAAAAAATATATAAAAGTACCGCTCTTGAATACCTAGGCACGATATTTATCGTAGACAGAATATATACACACACATATTTTGCCATGACGTCTGAGGTTCTGTGTTTTTTTCGGAGAAAAAACGGACCACAAAATAATTTTTTTGGAAAAACAAGGAAAAACGGACCTCGAAAACATTTTTCCTGGGAAAAACGAGGGAGAGCGGACCACGAAAACATTTTTCCGGGGAAAAACGAATTTGCGTTTTTTCCGGAGAAAAAACGGAAAAACGGATCACGAAAACATTTTTTCCGGGAAAAACGAGAAAGAGCGGACCACAGAAACATTTTTTCCGGGAAAAACGAGGGAGAGCGAACCACAGAAACATTTTTTCCGGGGAAAAACGAATTTACGTTTTATTCCAGAGAAAAAACGGAGCACAAAAACATTTTTTCCGGAAAAAACAGGGCATGAAAATATTTTTCCGGAAAAACGGAGAAATGACCTGTACGTAAAGAGCGGAGACCTATTTGTTATATTTTTGGACCCAACCGCTATCCCGAAAAATAAGAAAAGGGCTCGCTCGCGATTCGCATTTAACGGGCGCATCTTTTCGTAAAGTAACAAACCAGGGACCCAAACGCAATCTGGGAAAATTTTTCTTCACCTCACAAAAAATCACAAAGGACCATTTTGTAAATTCACAGGGACCTATACGTAATTCGGAGGAACGGACGGACTTTTTCGTAAAATCGCTGGCTTGACACGTGGGTAGCCTCTCTTTGCCGGAACCTTGTAAGGTTTAATAGGGGATATGATTAGCGGACGGTTCACCTCCCATTAAAAATTACTAGCGGGCTATTCCTGAGAATAACCGAAGCACCACGCAAGACGGCTGCAAATGCATAAGATTAACATGGAATTCTTACTGTGAAACTGACAGACACTGTTTGGGGCTCTGGGTACTTACAATTAAAAACTATTTTAAACAACATCCATTGTATTATACTCTTAATAAAAAAATCCATTGTATTACACTCGCAAAAAAATCTATTGTATTAAGGACAGAAGTACAGAACCAATGTATTATACATCATTCTTTTGCATCCTGATCTTTTTAAGATTTTCACTCCGGATCCTGCATTCTACATTTCTACTCTATGCAAGAAGATTTAGTGCTTTTCACTTATTTCAAGATTTGTATAACTTATTTTAGAAGAATGATAGGTGAAAACACAAACCTTGTTGTAAAGTTTCGAGGAATAGCAGCATCCGGAAGCTGGGCGCGTACCAAGTTTCTGGACATAATTAGGCGGCCAAGCAGATGTAGCGTATCACATGCATGCAGGCTCTCCAGATGTACACACGTGCACACCAACTAAAAAAGTCGTGAAAAATTCTGAAAAAATTGTAGATGTACTTCATAGATTACTCTACCTATGTATGAAGTTTCAAAATCAAATTCATTATATATCAAGAGTTACAAAAAGAAAATTCTGACAAGTTTTAAGAATTTAAACTCGTCAGAATTTTCTTTTTATAACTCTTGATATATAATAATTTGAATCTAATTTATACATAGGTAGAGTAATCTATGAAGTACATCTACAATTTTTTCAGAATTTTTCACGACTTTTATTAGTTGGTGTGCACGGTGTATATCTGGATACTGTGCATAGTGATACGTTGCCCAAACAGATAATCTAATTAACGAGAATGCGAAAAATGTCACTAACACAGGCAAGCACACACTAAAAGCTTCACGATCAACAAATTATACAATTGACGGGGGGTCAGCTCAAAACTAGACAAGGGCAAACCCATAAACATCAAGCCATGAACAATTCGAATTTTCCCATGTTACAGTATAACCCAGAACACGATTATTTGGTGATAAAGACCGCTGGCCAGCCAAACACTTCTCGCCCGGCCAACGAAGGCAGCACAACACTCAGCATAAGGCATGAGCACAGAATGACAAAGGAAGCTTCCTGCTATAGCATCCTATATAATGACCAAGAATTCAAGAAATGTGTTAGTCCACAATACCATACACTAACCAATTGGCAAGCACGAAATAGTACTGTAAAATGACGCACGCACCGAGGAGGAAATGTTCTCTCTTTACATCCATGTTGAATTTAGTCAGGCATCTGACGACGTTGCGTTAGGAGCAGCGGCTGGTGGTGGCTGCGGTTTATGTTGAACAAGTGGAGAGAGTGCCTTGACAACAATGCTCATGCTGGGTCTGAACTCAGATTCGTATTGAACACAGAGTGCCGCTACTGCTGCAAGCTGCAATAGATAAAAGAAAACCGTTGAGTTCAAATTTGGTTTAAGCTGTTGCTTACCTGCTCGTAGTGACCATGCAAGAGAGAGAAGGCGTGCACATGGAAGGGAGGGACAGAAAGAGGCATACCTTGGCCACGCCTTTTGGAGGATACTCGCCCTTCAATCTTGTGTCAACACATTGCTTCACTGTATACTCAGTTAAACGAGGCGTTGCCTGTGTTTAAAGAAAGTAGCAACAACACTGCTCAGTTCCGAAATATGCAGAGCAGCTAGTACAAACCTTTAAATGGTTTGTTATATAAAACGCTAGTACCGAGCACAAAGTAAGTAGTAAGCACCCTGGACAGGACATAGATCAAGAAGAACAACGATTTGAATTGTGGTTCGAATTCTAATCATTTTCCCTATGTTTGCTTTTCATCATTTTCCCTATGTTTGTTTTTCTTACTTTCATGTGCAAGTCTAATATGAGACACTTTAATTTGATGTACCATTCAAAACCTTGAGTTTATCAGAGTTATATGCTCCAGCATCATGTTGTTAACACATGTTTCCCTCGTTTCATTTGGAACAATTTTATCAATGGGAAAAAAAACTATGTACCACTAACTGTAGTTGACAAACAGCTCGTATGTTGAACACTGAAGTAAGATTGTTAGGAACCAAATGCTTACCCATGTAACTAGACTCTGCTGACCTCTAGGCATTGTATGATCTACTGGTTTCCTTCCTGTTAGAAGCTCTAAAAGAACAACTCCAAAGCTATATACATCGCTTTTCTGAGTTAGCTGGCCAGTCATTGCATACCTGAATTGTCAATAAAAGGCTCTTCTTAAATGATGCAAGAACAAATACACAGGAATTAATAAATATAGTGCAACAGCAGATCCACATATATAAAAATAACAATTAAGGGGAACTTCAGTTATTCATTCAACTACAGGTCTTGTTTCAGAAATGACAGTCTTGTTTAGCTATAGTGAAAGTTGCCTGGATGATACTATTAGTCTATCATCCCTACCTAATATTAAAGGCAGTAAACAGGTCATCTTCTAACAATATTATGATGTAATATCTTTATAGCAGAAAGGATAATTTAATATTTTTCTTGGAACAACTAACTAGAAATACATATAATATTCAGGTATTTGAGTTGAGAAATTACTCGGGAGCATGATAGCCGAAGGTTCCAAGGACACGGGTGGAATGCAAACCAGCAGCCATGTCAGGAGACTGATTTGAAAGATTAAAATCAGCAATTTTCGCTTTATAGTCTTCAAATAGAAGAACATTGCTAGACCGTATGTCCCGATGGACTATAGATGGCTGGACCTTCTCATGAAGATATTCTAGCCCTTTAGCAGCATGTATAGCAATCTTGACCCGCTGTATCCAGTCAAGTGCTGGGCCAGGCTGTGCACCAGGGACACCTTTTCTTCCTTGTGTATGGTGAAAAAAGGAGAAAAGGAATCAAAATGGATCAGAGCACTGTCAAATATGAATTGTATTTTTATCATGATGTGCTAATAAAGAAACAGGCAAACAGCTTAACACCTTGAATGCAGTAATCTTAGAGGGCCTGTATGCATTTACTGAGATACATAACAAATCACGCATACCATGTAAAATATCATGCAGGGAACCCATTGTAGCAAATTCATAGGCCACCAGACGTTGATTTCCTTCCACACAGTACCCAAGCATTTCCACAAAATTTTCGTGTTTTAATCTAGACACAATGGAGACCTACGGCCAAAGGAGGAAAAATAAGATCAAATTAAAAGGTTAAATTTACTAATGAATAGATCAAAGAGTAAATCTACCATAACTGGTAAAAGCTGCATATTGCTATGCAATCATACCTGTGTGAAAAATTCATTATCAGGCTCAGGGTCTGCTGTGGTATCAAGCTTTTTAACAGCAACATGCTTTCTGCTGTCTAGAATAGCATAATATACTCTTCCATATGATCCTTCACCAATCAAAGCCTTTGACCCAAAATTGTCGGTCTTTTCTTTCAGTTCATCAAATGACAACTTAGGTACTTCAATGGGAGGAGGGCCTTCATCCTGCTGAGGACCAACTGGGCGCTGGCTCTCTAGTTGCTCTTCAGAGTGCCCTGTACAGTAGTCAATGATAAACATGTTAGTCTTGTCTCCTGGCCAATGCAAGCCCTGGAAATCCTTCAGAAAGTTCCATGGGACTGACCATTTGTTGAAATATACTGTGCAATTTCAGATGCCAAAGGATGAAGCCCGGCAAGAAGTGTTTCCCTATACCGTCGAACCTGATGTAACAAAGCATCCGTCTAGTAACAGAATTGGAGTAGCAACCCCTTGTGAAAAAAAAGATATACTGACCTTTGGATCACGTGTGGTCCTTGGTGCCTCAATATATCTTTTAAGCATCATGCGCACACCATCTATTTTATCTGCAGCAGGCCCATTGTTATCTGCATCTTCAGTCACTTCATCTTGAGTCGCCTCATCATCACTAAGATTGCCAGGAGTAATTACCTAGGTCGCAGATAAAGTAACAGCAGTGTATATAAAGTAACATGTCATTTAAAAGTAACAGCAGGGAAAAAAGTTCCTTGCTTGTTACTATTCTGTAATAGCATACCTCTTCATCTGGCTCAAGAGCGTTCAAATCAGATTGCTCCATTAAGTGTATCAATGGAGTATCAGATCTGACGTTCCAAGTTCCTTGCTTGTAATCAAAGTAAATGAGCTGATAAAGCATATAGTGGTTAAGAGCAAAACTTAAAGGGAAGGGATAACCAATTAGATAAAAAGGATAACCTACATGCAAGATGTGCACACACCCGTGCATATAACTTGCTCTTTTCTCTCGAAATTCATTGATCCCAGAAATTAGATATTCAGCAACAAATTTGCTCCAATCAAAATCTTTAATTTTATCGACACATCGAATTGTTGTTAAATAGTCTCGATTGATTGTGACAGTATTATTTGGTGCTAGATAAAAACATAAGGCAAGAAGAATGAAATATTGACAAAATAAATCTCTGTCTTCCACACCCTTTAGATCCTCCAGCATTTCAGAGGCAACCAGCCCTCTGCCTTTGTTACCATTGGTGAACTGACGCTTTAGTTTCAACAGTTCTTCATCTTTTTCTCCATCAAGGATTCTTCTAGGCCAAATTACTATACAACCCTGGGGAAGCCCCAGAAGCCTGGGAACCGAGGCTTCGATGTTGAAAGACTCACCACCAAGCATCAAAGCACCTTCTTTGAGGTCCACTTTACTGACTAACCACCAAGTCAGGTATTGTGGAAGCTTATTATCCATATAAGGCTTCATTGAGAGAAAGTTCTCGAACCGGATATCCATTACAGATGTTTTCTGAACTTCGGAAAGATTGGTCACAAGTTTGGTCATACAATGCAAGTGACATTGGGTTCTTCCCATTTTGACATATTCTGCCATGCCTACAAATCAAAGATGACAACCATTTTAAATGTACAACTAAAGGGCATCACAATAGAGACCTAGACATCCCCATCGGCACCAAGTTCTACATGCAAAGACAATACGGCACAAACCAACCTAGACCGCCACAGACCAGGCTCAAGCGATGAGACGCAGATTACGACCTCCGCAGCGCAAGCAGCAGAGCCTCAAGATGCCCCCACGTTGCTCCCAGCCCCAATTCACACCGTACGTTAACCCTGGCCGCGAGCCTAGGGCACCCATGCGGTGATACCCGCATACCAATTCAGGTCGAAATTGAGCGGCCCCTCCTCAAATTCCCAGAGCCCTGCAACGCAAGGCCGCAACCCCGCCTCCGCAAACGCGACCCTGGCACAACAGCTTTGCGTCGCCCTGACCAACCTTCCCACACCGAGATGAACACGGCATCGCCGTATCGAAAATCCACCGAAGCACGTAGCACCAAGTTTTCGCAATCGGCTCTCGCATCGCATTGTCATGTCCCTTGGCCGTCGACGAGGGAAAGTCGCCGTAGCGTGAGACCAAACTCTCGATCGAAGCGTGAGGAAGAAGAAGACTATCCCGTGGCGACCGACGGAGAGTTGCCGTGACGTGAGACGAAGCTTGGAGAAGAAGAACAGGAAAGGAGAAAAATCTGGTTCAGGTCATTTGCTCAATTTCTTTGGTCCTGTTTTCCCAAAAAAAATAATTTCAAGAAATTTTGAATAATGTATGGGTTTAAAAAAAAACAAAAATCGAAAAATCCTTTCAAAATTTTTTTAAGGGAAAAATTTTGGATTTAAAAATTTTTAAATTTTCAATTTAAAAACTTTTTAAATTTTTAAAATTAAAAAAATTTGTAACAAAATAAAATTTTTAAAATTGGTAAAAATTCAAAAAAGTAATTTAATCTTTAAGGAATAAAAACCATTTCAAAACTTTAATTTTAAAGCCCTTTTAAATTTTTTTTAAAATCTTTTTCTTAAATTTTTTTCCCCGGGTTTGGGGTTCCCCTTTGGGGAACCCCTTTTAAAAAATTGGGGTTTTGGTTTTTTAAAACCCAAAAATTTTCATTTTGGGGTCCCTTTTTTGACAAAGCCCCTTTTGCAAGATCTTTTTACCCCCTGGGTTTTAAATTCTGTTAAAAAATTTTTTCCTAGAAAAGGAATCGAGGTATTTGGTTTTGAACCAAAAAATTTCCAAAGGGAAAACTCCGCTGCCCAAAAAATTTGAACAACCCTTTCAGGGATCCCCTTTGAAATGCCCTAGGGGCCTAAAATTTTTGGCCCAAAATAAATAAAAAAAATTGCCAAAAGCCTTTAAAGGGAAAAGTTTCAAAAAAGCCAAACGCTAAATTTTTTAACCCCGATTTTTAGCAAAACTTTAAAGGTAAAAAAAAAAATTTCGTTTAAATAAAAAAACCAAAACAAGGGAAACCTTTAAAAAGGTGGAAACAAATTAAGCCAAATAGGAAAACCCCCAAAAATTGGGTTTAAAAAAAGAATATTTAAACAAAAAAAAAGGCCAAAAGCGAAACCAAAGTTTATAAAAAAAATTTTTGGGGCCCAAAGAAAAAACCCCTTTTTGGGGAAAAAAGCCGAAAAAAAGGGGGGAAACCCGAAAGAAAATCCAGGTTGGGGGAAAATGGGAAAAAGCCCGAAAGAGGGCCCCTAAAAAACCCGAAAAGCGGAAAAAACCAATTTTAAAAAAAAAGGAGGTTAAACGCCCAAACCCAAGGATGAAAAGGCCAAAAAAACCAAAACCCCACAAACTACCGGGGACAGAGGCGGCAGGGCCCCCCAAACCCGGGGGGCCCATTTTGGAACCGAAAATTAAGGTCTGGTGCCCGAAAAACCGGGCGGGGGTCCAATGGGGGCGGCAACCCCACCCCCGGGGGAAACCCATGGTCCGGTTTGGATGGAAGATGGGTGGAAAACCCCCAGGGCCAAATCCCCGGGAAAATCAGGGGGCAAACCCGGGTGTCGGGCAAATGGGGGGGAAAACTGGTGGGTAAAACGGGGTGGTTTCCCCGGGGGGCCCCCCTTTAGGGGGGCAAAAGAAAGGTTGGGAAACAACTGGAAACAAAGTTTTGGCCAAAAGGTGGAAAATTTTTCGCCCTTTTTTGAACTTCACCCGGGCATTTTGTTTGTTCCCAAAATCAAATCTTGGTTTCATTTTGTTCCTTTTTCTTTAAACCTCCCCTTTTTTTTGGGCATGGGGCAAAAGACTAATGTTTTTATTTTGGGAACCCCACCGAGCCTCGACTTTTTCAGGAGACAACACCCGGGACAAAGCTTTTCGTCCAAGAAAACCCAATGAAAGTTTTTGAGGCAGAGAAAATCACGCAAAACCCGAGCCTTTTGATGAGGGAAACAAAAAGGTTTCAATTTTTTCAATTTTGTAAATAGGTAATATGGCCTTTTTGTAATGGGCCAATCAAAAAATATTCTTTAAACCCTTTAACATGAAAATACTTCAAAGGAAAACAAAGCTCCAAACTTTTCAAAAGGGCATCTCCAAAGAACTAAGTCAAAAACCTACTTCTAAGGAAATGCCCTTGTATTATTGAGAGACAAAATCTGATTTGAACCTTGGGGTTAAGGGGGAAAAGAGAACCCTCCCGGGGTCAAGCCTTTGTAGTTTGGCCCAATCTTCTTGAACGTCGGGTTGGTAATTTCCCCGCATCTTATCGATTTAAAAGTTATTCAACGCCCTTTATTGTTCTAGAAAGGGGTTTGTTGAACGCAATTGGGCCGGCTCCTTCCATAATATTAAGCAATCCTTTGGGTTTTGATTTTAGGCGCCTTTCTTGGTTTTAAGGAGGTAATAAGGTTTCCTATATGTGCCATATTAAGAAACCCTCCCGGCCATTCCAGTTGTTTGTTTGGGACGATTTTTATTTAACGTGAGGGAGGTAAGGTGTGACTTGTGCTTAAGTTGTTCCCATTTTCTTTTGAGGTTAATCGAAAGATTAATGAACCCAATTTTTCAAAGTGAATAAGTAGAACAATATTCCATTCGTAACCTTTATGGGTTTATAATTGATAAAAATTTTCCTAAAATCTTAGGGAACAAAAAGCCTAAAATGGGTCCGTCCCTCCTTGGGAACTTAACCGAAAAGGAAATTTTCCATTCCCAAGGGTTTGGGTTCCGGGAAAGGTTTTAAAGTTGAAATCCCCCGTGTTTTTCATTTGTTAGGTGTCAATGATGGGGTTTAAATTCCATATGGTTAACCCCAAAGGTGGGTCAAACTGAATTTAAATTTTGCTGGAGGGCTAGAATTACCCAAGGGATTGGACGGTTCAATTAAGGCCCCGTTGCTAAAGTCCGACATTTTTCAACGATTGCTGTTTCGCAAGAGCAATTTAACAAACCCTATTGGAAACCCAAATATTTTTTATTTTGGAAACCTGTATTTCACGTTGGCCTTAAACTTTTAAAACTTGTAAAGCCAAATTTGTCTTTTTAAAACATGGAGGGTTTGCTTTATTTAAGGGTATTTGCCCCAAAAGGGGTGCTTTTCTTCTCTAAATAAAGGTTTTTGCCGGAAACATATAAATGAAAGAATCCCTGAGTACCAAATTAGGAAGATTTTGGATAATGGACCAGGGCCAAATAAAGGTTCATTTGTAAGATTTAAAAAAAAATTTCCCCGCCTTTTTTGTGGATTGCAAAGACTTTAATAGAATTGTTAATGATTCAAGTCCACTTTCATTATTATGAATTTGTGCATTGAAAGACTTATCTAAAAGATAAACTTAAAATTTGAAATAAAAATTAAAATTAAAACATATAATTAAAATGGACAAAATCGCTTTCACTTTTTACGAAATTTTAATTGTGGTTTTTTCGAAATTCCAATTATTTTAAAATTTTGAAAATGTTTTTTAAAATTATTTAGAAGGATTGTAAAATTTTACTTCAAAAATTCTGCAATATAAAAATCCCTAAAATCCCAGTATACTTCAATAAACCCAATTGCCCGGTGAAAAAAAAAATTTAAAATTAAAAATAAATTTAATTTAATTTCTAAAAAAATCAGGTTGATTAATTTTCCCAAAATAATCTAAAAAATTTTCACTGAATAGGTCATCATATTTTTCATTTAAAACCCGAAATTTTTTTCTTTCCAAACGGAAAAATCAAGGTTTTTCATTCGATTTTACGAAAAAGTATAATTAAGTATTTCAAAAATTTTTTCCATTATTGAAGTCTTTCACCTTTTCCCCGTTTGTGTTTGGAGAGTTTTTTGCACGAGGCTTATGTAACGACTGCGGATGTTCTTTTTTTCCGATTGGAAAAAAATGGGTTATAATGCTTTTTTCCAGATTATTGTTATCCGTCCACGCATTTTCTCGAACATGATTGTGATATTTTACGAAAAAATGCTTGTGCCCATTTTACCATTTGAAATTTTCCTTGCCTATACAAACGGGAAAATCCCATTTTCAAGGGTTTTTTTCCCAAAATTTACGATGAAAGTTTTTCGGGTTTCCAGTTCAAAGGTGTTTTTCTTTGTATATTTATTCTTGGCAACTAAAGGACAAACATTTATTTTTTTGGTTTTTAAAAAGGGCAAACAATGGGTCCTATTTTGAATTTGGATTATGTTCCCCGAACTTTTTCCCACTTGGGCATTTAACATATTTTAACCGGCGCATGAAAGGTATTTCCAAAAGGGACCAACCAAAAAGGTTTTTGCCGAAATTAACTTTTTTGCTATTTTGAATCCACTGGTCCAAATTTGGCATTTGCATTTCGGAACACAGCAAAAGTTAAAGGGTTTCTTATCGAAGAAAAAGAAAAAATTTCAATGGTTATTCCCAAGCCTTTAATGGTGGAATGAATCGGTTTCGTTAATTTTAAAATTTTTTGGGCAATAATTGTCTTTCAGATTGTAAAAATTTAAATTAAAATCATTTACTATTTTTTAAAATTGGACTCTCCCACCGTTTTGGTTGTGTTTACGAAATCCAAAATTTTTAATTTTTGTTTTGTTTTCAAATTTGAGAAGGACAGAAAAGTTTGCCTTTTGCAATTTTAAAAAATTTCTAAACTCGGTCACTTTTCAACTGTCGGTCTTGTTTTAAATTTCAAATAATTTTTAATTTCTAAAATTAATGTGGTTATTTGGCTCCTGTAACCCACCGGAATAAGCATTTATTTTCATTTAATTTCAATTTTACCTTTTCCCGGAAAAAATCAAGGAAAACCGGTAAAAGGCCTTCCCGCCCTGTTTTCATTAAAGCCTTTCCACTTGCCTCCCGGGTTTTTCAAGGGGGTCCTCCTCCCACTTTATGGCCCATATCCGGACCGGAGGGGCCATGTCCCCTTCGGGGAAATCCGGGGAAAAAATTGGCCTCCACCCAATTCCCTGGTTAACCAAAAGATCCCTTGGGAGGGGGTCCCCAGCGGAAGGGGAAGTGGGGTACCACCAGGGGGCTGTTAACCCCAAACCCTTGCCCGGACCCTCCTGCGGGAACTTTTGGGGGCGGCCGGACCGCAACATGCAATTTTAATTTGGGAGATTAAGCCTTTCCCCCTAAAGGCCACAACCCTATCGTTTTCCACCTCGGGGCAAAGGCGGGAATTATTTTCCCGGGAAAAATTCGAACTTCCCATTAAAAGGGTGCCATTAACATAAAGGGTATAATTGGGCCTTTCCAAAAGACCAAAACAACCCAAATTTGGCCATTCAAACCCTAGATCGCTACCCCATTAAATGGCCCTTTTCACAATTTAAATAATTAGGGCATATTAAAATTAACCTAAACATCTTCAAAATTTCCCCTCCAACCCCACAATATCCCCCTCAACCCTCATTATTTAAGGGTACCCTTGCCTTAACATTCAAAGTTCGCTATAATGTATTAAGGCCGCCCATTTCCAACACCCCCAAACCAAATTAGATCCAAAACCACTTTTTTACAATAAAAAAGGTTTCGTTACCCCCAAATAAATAAAATTTGTGCCTTTTAACAAAAATATGGCCCTAACCCTCCAAATGTCCGCTACCAACCCCACACAAAATTTAATCCTATAACCAATACCATAAAATAAGGGGTCCCCCGCCTTTCTTTTATTGCTCCCATCCATGTTATTATTCAACTTTCCTTTGTCGCCCAAACATCATTAAAACTAGGTGGCTACCCCCCAAATTTAAATGTGGCAACCTAAAATTTTGCCCAAAAAAACCCACACCAAAATAAGTTTAAAATGTTTAACAAATACGGACCCCAACAATTTTTCTAAAAAAAAGGTCCCAAATTATTTAAATTTGTTTGCTAATTCCCAAGTTCCCAAAAAAAAGGGAAACCTTCAAATTATTCTACAAAATTTATTTTCTTTATCGTAAATTTTAATTGTCAAACCATTAGAAAAACAACTACATAAAATTTCCTAATACCTACAAAAATTTAATCCTAAAAAAATTTCCTAAGTTAAAAACAAAAATTTGTGTGGTATTACAAAAAAAATTAGGGAAACCATCTACCAAAAATGACAAAACTCAAAAAAAATTCCCTACAAAACAATAAAAAACCACCCTCATAAAATAATGCCATAAATGTAAATTAATGGGTTCCTCCCTTTTAGAGTAAAATACTAAATAAAGTCGTTCAAAAATAAATAAATTAATTTTTCCCTAAAAAATTTGCCGCTAAACCAATTACACAAAAATAATCGCTCAAAACACCAAAAATTAAGTTACAATCATAAAAATAATCCTTAAAAACCAAAAAAAAATTGTAACAAATAATTTTTCGCAATCAACTTCAAAATTTAGGAAAACACCATAAAACAAGTGTCAACAAATAAACAAATTAATTGGCATTAATAAAAATTACCCTAAAAAATCCAAAATGCTCGAACTTACCAAAATTACGCCACAACAATCATTAATGTAAACAAATAATAAATTAAGTCGCTTCGTTTTGGCGGTTAAACGCTTTTCTACATATTATTATCAAAATAATTTTATGAACTATAAACCTTTTCAATATTTTTCAGTACTACTGAATATCAAAAATTTCCAAAGATTAAAAAACCTGGGAATTAATGAAATAAAAGAAAAAACCCTCACAATCCAAAAATAGAAGCTGAAAATTCTACAAAACATAAACACTCATAATTCCATTTTATTTTCTTTTTCGGGGGTTTTCTTTCGGCTTAAAATTCTTTTTTTTCCCTTTAATTGCCGCCTCCCGGTCCCGTTTCTTTCTGAACCTAATATAGTTCTCACATCCATAAAAACGAGGAAAAACGTACAAATTTTTCGATTCCTCCTCTTTTGGCACCCAAATCAATGGTCATTTCCTCTCCGCTTAAAACATAATTTTTCCCTTCGTTTCAACGTTTCTTTCGCTTCTTAATTCCGTGGCCGATTTCGGTTTTTTCGTTTGCAATACCCTTTCCTTTAAAAAATTTGGAAATTTCTCAATTTCGGGCTGAAACGAAACAATATCCAAAAATTGAAACCGCAAAATGAATTCGTTTGAAAATTCTCTAAAAATTCAATAAATTGCAAGGGTAAATTCTAAAATCCGGGTTTAAATTTAAAAATTTTCCATCTTATTTTCTTGGCTTGGTTTCCCAACGCCTTTCGCTTCTGGCCCTTTTTCTCCCGGCTTTCGCAAAGTTGTTGGGTTGCGGAGGGGGAAGTGGGGTTTGGGCGCCGACTTCACGGTCCCGACCCAGTTGTATTTTCCCAGTGGGAGAAAGTTTCGCTTAAAAATTGGTTTGATTAAACCATGCCCTTTTTGTTTCCTTTAAACCCGTTTGTTTTGAAAACAAACCTAACCTTTGAAAAAAATTTTCCCAAAACTAAAATTGGGATTTTTTTAGAAAAATGGTAAATTTCCCAAAAATTGTTTTTTTCTTTCCGGTTTTTGATAAAATAAAAATTTTTTAAATTGCATGACCACTTTTCTCCGAGCACTTTCCTTTTTCAAGAAATTTTCTGTTGGGATCAATTGCCCCACACAGGGGGATTTGGGCAGAGTTTCGGGTTTCCCAAAATTTTTAATTTATAAACATATTTTTAAAAATATGTTAAAATTGTTTTTGATGTTCAAATTTTGGTTTGGGAAAATTTTAAGAATTTAACTAAAATTATATTTTTTTTAAGCAAATTTTTAAAAAATTGTTTTTTTTTTCCGAATTTTGAATTAAATTGAAAATTTTAAGGTTGAACATTAGTTGCAACCTCAAAACAAAAAAAAAAAGGGGGTCCGGGGCCCTTTTGAAAACAAAAACTTTTTAATTGTTAAAAGTTTTTGAATTACCTAATTTGGTTTTGGGGGATTTTAACAGAATTTTAAATTTAGTTTTGCAAATTTTAAAAAGGTTGGAAATTTATGAAAAATTTTAAAAGCTAAAGTTTAAAATATAAAGTGTGCAAAAAAAAAAAAAGGGCCCCGCGGCAAACAACAGCGCAATAAGGAAACAAGGATCCCGCTTTGCAAATAAACCCCGGGTTAAATTTAGGGACCGGTTTTTCACCCCCAAAAAAAATATAGGGGCCTTCCGAAAAAAAACCAAGCCCCAGCGGGCTCCCAACCTGAGAATGGAAAAAAGATTTGTTTTGATATTCTAAAAATTGGGACTTAAAAAAAAAAATATATTTTTCCTAAAGAACAAAATGTCCTAAATCAAGGGTTCTTTTGATTTTAATTTTAGCTCTCTGTCGTAATTTGAAATTTGACATGTGTGTAGAACTGCTGCTTTTATTTTCGGCATATTATTTCTGTAATTTTTCATTAAATATATATTATTTTAAACAAAAATTCTGGAATTCTTACTGTGAAACTGACAGACACTGTTTGGGGCTCTGGGTACTTACAATTAAAAACTATTTTAAACAACATCCATTGTATTATACTCGCCATACAAAAAATCCATTGTATTACACTCGCAAAAAAATCTATTGTATTAAGGACAGAAGTACAGAACCAATGTATTACACATCATTCTTTTGCATCCTGATCTTTTTAAGGTTTTCACTCCGGATCCCGCATTCTACATTTCTACTCTATGCAAACAGGCCCATTGTGTAATTGGATTTTATTGTCTCTAAGCTACGATTTCCAAAGGAATTGCCTGGTTCGACCAATCTACCTGTCCAAGCAGCCCTGTATGAAAGTTGGGCCAGGTGCCCTTCAAGTTTTTTTTTCCTCTGGGCCATACATTTAACATTAGGAATGCATGTATTAAATATAAAAAAACATAGGATTGCATATTCACGAGACCCAATCAACATAGGGTTACACATACCTGCAATGAATAATCCACTGTTAGGAAGAATTGCACCGAGCTTGACGTTTCATTTGGCTTCGTTCTCCTGCAGTAGATGGGGATTTGTTTGTTTTTGTACAGCACGTTGTCCAGAACTCCAGATTCACTTCAGTCTGTGGACGCACATCCCGTCTTTCATTCACTTCCCTGTATATGGTTCCCGAATTGTTCTCACCAATCTCACCAATCTATAGATATCAATATTGTTTCTGTAGTGTTCATGCTACAGTATTTTTCATGTTTATCTTTTCTGTTGTCTTTTTTTCCTCTTGCCATGTGTGACGTGTATTAAGGGTGAAGGGTCTAACCTATATATAGTTCTTCAAACTGGATGAACTGACCTAAGAAATTTGTGAAACCAGTAAAAACCAAAGCCAAAAGTCGACTTGTAAGCTCGTAGAAAGCAATCTAACATAGATAGCATAGCCCCCCGGCCAGGATCCGGCATTAGCTGCTAAAACAATTACCGAAAAGAGTATGCCGTAAGCTGCCTAGCTTTACCTAGCATCTTTAGATGCCGATTTTCAAAATGATAAGGTTGCACTCCATTAGGATAGATTCAGCTCTCACCTGGATTAGATCAACTTCAGCACCATTTCGAGCTGGTCCGCGAAGAGTGTAGAGGGACCATCCACAGAAGCTGGGTGTAGGTAGTCTGTGGTGCCTTTTCCTGCTTGTGATTTTCATGCAAGAACTTTCAACAATTCAGAGTTGATCTCCTGCCTTTCTGCTAGCAACGTCCCGGTGGAGATGCCCATCTGATCTGCAAGACCGCACCTTTATGGCTTTATTCCAAGAAGATTGTTATTAGATGTTGAGTAAGGTTCCCTTTACTTACAAAAAGTGGGTTGTGATCTCACCGTATATTATTGGCATGTCACCAAGCAACTTGGTATCAGTACACGTGGAAAGTAGTTATCTAAATGTCGATTGTCAAATGGTTTTTACTATATGCAATTATGTTTTCTGGAGACTAATGGCACCGAGTTAGCGTGTAATTTCCTTAAGGCCCCGTTTGGACGAAGGAATTGGGTAGGAATTTTGGAGATTTATATTGTTCTCTGCAAAATTTATGTAAATTCCTGTATTCGAAATAGGCCTAGTATTGTCTTACACGCTGACCAAAAAGATGAAAAAAAAGCCTTGGCACAGTATGGAGTACTTATTCTGAAGTTTACGCAAACGCAAAAAAGGTGCAAAATGTAGCGGCTAGTGGTCCTCACCTTTTATTCCCAATTGAAAATATAAAATCTGCATGTATTCTTTATGGCATTCCCGATATTGATGTTTACGTGGAGAGTCTGGGTGACGCCCCGTTGCTACCGATTCCCCAACCGGAGCGTGAGTTCGTCGCCGACACAGGAAGAAGGAAAGAAGGAGATAGAATTGAATTTGGGGATAGAATAGAGAGCAAGCGGTATCTATTTCATTTCTTCATCACTTACTACCTCTGTAAACATCAGAACTCCCAAAACGACAATCTCTTTACAGCCACAGTAAAATACTACTAATGGTCACAACCATCCGATCATTCTAATCGCTTAAACTCACTAATCCTGACCCTTCCTCACCAATTACTGAATGCGCCTGAGTCGATACGATGCCGACTTCACTCATCTTCTCCAAATGTAATATCAGTCAAGTCTGTTACAGTCCAGGCAGCTGCATGTGGTGTTCTTGCGGCCTATAAGTCACACCTACACTTCGCAAAACTACTGTACCAGTGTCGAATATGTAGCTATTGAGAAACATAGATAAAATTTAATATTCAAAATTAATAAAAATAATATCGATCCTTCTTTGATACTTGTGATTAGGGATGGCAAGAGGGCCTCATGATCCGTTCCCTGACGGGGAATTCCCCTATTAGGAGGCGGGGATGAGGAGGTTTTGTTCCCTGTGAGGATGGATATGGGAAAAATCCATTCCCCATCGGGGATGGTGGGAATGGGGATAGGACGGATTTCTCCTCGCGGGGACCTCGATGAGGACCTGAAAATGTATATTTGTCAACCAAATTTCTAAGACTAAAAAATAATGTATATTTATTTATTCATTGTTGTTGTGTTGAACTATTTCCTATGTTGTGCAAGAAAGAATATTAATGTGCTTTCAACTGGGAACTTGAAAGATTGTTTTTTTAATTCATTCATTGGCAGACAACAACTTAGAATAGTGTAATGTATAATCGGGTACTAAACGGGGAATTTTCCATGCATACCCAAATGAGGACGGGGAAAAACAGTCCCCACAACCGGAGACAAGGAACAGGGAATTTTATGTCTTGCGGGGACGGGGATATATTCTCCGCGAGGAATTTCCCCGTTGCTATCCCTACTTGTGGTACTTCTAGGTCCAAAACACAAAGCTAAAAAAGCCCAATCCAAGTCAACTCTCCTAACCCTAAAATCTCTTGCTCTCACTCATTCCATCTGGCTATCTCTCCTACCACCAACTCCCATAAAATCCTTAGACCTAACAACCACCCGCCTCCACCCAGCCGACCAGCGACTACTACTTGCAGCCACCACCCCTCCAACCTCCACCGAACTTGCAGACTACTGCCGCCACCTTCATCTGCAATCTCCTTGTCACCATCCTCCCTCACTTCCCCCTCTGCAGTCTCACTGCTGCCGCCACCCCTCCAGCCAACCTATCAACCGCCGCCACCGCCTTCTTCGGCTGCAAGCCACCGTCACCTTCCCTCCCTTCTCCATCTACAAGTTGCCGTCGCCTTCTCCCTCTGCAAGCCTCCGTCGCCTTCTTCCTTTGCAAGCCGTCACCTTCTTCTTCTTATTACATTCTTATATATACTTGCTGGATCCTTTTTTTTGGAAATTGCATATCACCGTGCTAGTATCGCGTATCAGTGATACATAACTTACGGATACAATTTGAACGCGAGCTATATAGCGTGATAGTATCTATCCTCTGTTGCTTGGGTAAGTCCAAATGTACATTCGTAACATCAAAGCTGAAATTTCTGCTTGCAACCAGATTTTAAATGCTACGAGGAATCTGGAATATGGCCTAATTCTGATGATATCAAGACATTGATGCTGCAACTCGAACCGGGAGAAGCTTCTTTGGTTCCTGTTTGGTCTGAATGATCCTGTACAGGCAGTAAAGCTGTATCTGTGGACAAGGAGAGAGGTATAGCTACGCATGAATGCATGATGATGGTATGAAAATGGAAATAGACAATAAATGATCAGTTACATCTTACATGACGCCATATGGACATATCACAGAATAACATAACCATGGCAAGAAAATATACCACTGGATAAAATATGTTACTGTGGTGAAGTCCTGTGCAATTCTCACCTCTAACATAAGTGTCTACAGCGAATAGCTTGTTTTACACTCTTCCCTAATAGTCAAATGTCAACAAACCTTATACTTTAGCTAACAAAATATTTTTTCCGAAATATATGCGCATCAACATTTTTTCTTTGAGTTCAAAAAGAGATACCATTTTAGGGAGTCTTGTACAAGAATCGTATTCTCATCTCATGGTCCATCAGAAACCATCTTAATTTGTCAAGCAGTTGCATAGATTTTTTTTTGAAAGCTTCTAGAAGATAGTCTTAATCATTATATTGAGTTAAACTGAACACTGCAATTGGATATAAAGAGTTTCCAAACCCATTAGATTAGATTGTGAATTACCTCCATAACGAAAACGCAGGAGATGAGTGAAGGACCAATTCTCCATGAGCAAAATCTTTCAAGTTTCAACAAGTACCAATCATAACAGTTGCCATTATATTTCCGTCATCCACTTTGTCCTGCTGATCAAGACTTGCCACATTCTCTAGGTACCACCAGTACAGCTTAGAAGAATTAGCTATCCTCGGCTCCTCGCCATGTCAAGCAGGATACATCATGGTATCCAAATATTGGAAGGTTGAGCTTTCCTAATCTGATTATAAGATGTCATAGTCCAAAAGGAGGTCCAATTTAAGTTGAAATTGAATCACAATAAGACAACCCGCTGTTCACAAGAAAACAAGAATAGCCGCATCCTGTTAGTTTCATTTCCATGATCTGAAGTTTTGAACATTATACTCTCTGTCATAAAGCATCCCTGACTGTCCTTATGATTCATACGAACCTCAGTAGGTGACTGGTTTGAACACATACCATACCATATATAGAAGCGACTCCAACTACTCAGCTAGCATAAATGGGAGGTAAGCACGTGAACAAGGGGGTCTTGTAGGACAGATCCCGGGAATAGTTTACCACTCATGTTTGAAGTAATAGATACTCTAATAGCCATAAAGTAAACGCATAAAAATGTTATGAATAGCACTTGTATTCAATATTAAGCCAATAAACCAGAATATATAGAGTACATGAGGGTACAAAAGGAAAGCCTATACAAGACAATATAGTGAATACAAAAGAAAAGCCTAAACAAGGCGATATATTCCTTAACACCCCCCTCAAATGTAATGTGTATGCAATAACATTGCATTGGAAGGGTTCAAACTAAAATAGGAAAAATCCAAATTCCTAGTCTTGAAGTAGTCATCGTGGCATCCAACTTTTGAAAAATCGAGCTGACGAAGTAAAACTAACAAAGGAGCCAAACCGATAGAACAAGCCGAGCTGAAACTGGCCAGCATAATGAGCCGAAATCAACGGAAGAATGCCGACAAAATGTGTTGAGTTGACAAAAAGAGCCGAGCTGATGTAATGAGTCGGAAATCGGAGTTGATGGAATGAGCCGAGCCAACGAAACAGACAAGATGCTGAGGACTTGGATGGATGCAACAAAAGTGGACAGATTGGCAGGGGCAACGAAAGGAAGATGAAGCCAAACTCCTTTTTTTAGAGGGAGCCGAAAGCCAAGCCGAAGAGTCGACAAATGAGCCAAGTTGACCAATAGCCTATGAAGGAGTCGAGCTGACAAATGAGACAAGCCGCTGAGCTGACCGAGAGATGATGAAAAAGCTGAGCCAGCGAAAAGAGCCGGAGCCAAAGCCAAGGAGCCTAGACAATCTAACCGAAGAGCTGAGCCACGAGCCGAACCGAGCCAAAAAAATTGGAGCCAAATCCAACAAACAAAACCGAGCCAAGCTGAGTTACATTGTAGCCGAACCAGAAACCAGAACTGGATCGAATTTAAGGGAACTCCCAATTGGAATGAAATCCAATCGATCTCCCGGGGACTGACGGGCGGTGGGCGGAGACTGCAGAAGCTAGGTGGGTCGGAGGCGGTCAGCTGCCGAGGCACCCGCGCCTCGATCTGGGTGGTGCAGCCAGAGCCCATGCGCTAGCGACCGGCTAATAGATGACGTGGAATCTGGCAGCCTCGGGTGGTGGCGCTGCAACCGCGACCACAAACAGCGTGGCGGCTTTGCTGCTGCTCCGCAGCGGCTCGAGGAGACGGCGCAACGAAGCTTCCCGATGTCAAGGCGGCGGTCAGATCGGGGATGGCGGCAACATGGCATCCTCAAGGATCCGGAGCTAATTGGATCTAGAGATGCCAGATTCGACAAACTCTGGTGGCGGCATGATGGCGAGTAGCCTCTGAGAGGAAGAAGGTCTAGCGGAGGTGCAGCTCATGGCATATCAAGCAATGATGAGTGGCGAGGTCATAGTGATGATGGAGCAAAAGACGATGCCGATGACGAGATGATGAAAGGTGTGTATGCTGCTGCTATTGCTTGTGGCCGGCCCTACGAGTAGAGATTGCTATTCCCAGAGGCAGTGGTAGCAGAAGACGAGCCGGTTCCGGCCAGGAGCCAGCGAGAGGTGGCCAGCCCCTAGAGCGGAAATTGCTCCTCCTGGGGGCAATGATAGGGAGTCGGGGCCGGCGGAGAAAGACGGAGGCGAGGTGGCTCGAGAACCGGCGGAGCAAAGCCGGAGAAGGAGGAGAGGTCGGGAGGGCGCAAGTGCAACACCGGTAAAACTCTAGCCAAGTTGAGATACCATGTTATGAATAGCACTTGTATTCAATATGAGGCCAATAGGCTAGAATATATAGAGTATATGAGGGTATAAAAGGAAAGCCTATATAAAGTAATATAGAGGGTACAAAAGGAAAGTCTATACAAGGCAATATATTCCTTAACAAAAAGAAGGCAATATATTCCTTAACAAAAAGAAGAATTCTAATGGCCTGCTTCTACCTCCCCAGGTTTCATACTCTTGCATCCTGATGTTGATCAAAAGATTCTTTCTCCAGCTGAGTGCTCACCACTCAGAGGTATCATTGAACATGAAATGACTCATTGCAAACCTTTGGCCTAGCCCAGGCAAGGCGCTATGCAGGGGAGGCTAACTATTGGAGCTTTAAACATACCTCCAGATCTTTGGAGAATATATGCAGGAAAAACTGACCATAGATATAATTCACAAAGATCATACAGCTTCAACTACAACTAGGCCATCTGGAGGTTGATAGCTGCTCTACATTTCCATGCAATAAAGAAGCAACTATGAGGGAAAATAATATTATATGAAAAGTTAGATTCCATTTGCTCATAGTGCTCAATGGAATGTTGTGAACATAAAGTGGATGCTTCACTCCTAATATAAATTTACGATGAACTGCTCTGTTCTTCCCACACACACAAAAAAAAAATTATTAGCTAGCCCTTCCACCATATTGAATATTTCCCATCCCCTTGTCAACGAAGGATCACTAAAATTCTCTTCTATAGCCATCAGTTGAATAATTGTTCCAAATTATGTCGCAAGGCAGGGATCCTTTGGCATTGAGTCAAGTAATTGGTGATGTGTTGGATCCTTTCGTAAAGTCAGCGGTGATGAGGATTAATTATGGTGAGAAGGAGATTACAAATGGCACTGGGCTACGATCATCTGCTGTGCTCAATGCACCACAGGTTGAGATTGAGGGTCGTGACCAAACGAAGCTCTACACACTTGTAAGTGACATAATAACTTGTAGGATCATGATCTGAGTAGTGTACAAGTTTTTTGGGCATTATGTTATGTAAGGTGACAGATGACTGATGACCTTTGATTCAAGCAAAGCTTCAACTAAAAATATTACTCTTGTGTGAGAAGAGGTAATGCCTAGAATAATCAGATAAGCTCTTAGAGTGACTCATGCATACCACATACTAATTTATACAAATTCCTTACCCAAAGCAACCTACGTTTTAAAGAACTTATGGACAAGTCTAAATGCTGTTTCAGTAAAAACAAGCTACCTAACTTGCACAAATATATGTTATTTAACAAATCCATAGGTGATTTTTATAATAGAAATAAGAGATATAGTTAATTAGGTTACACAGAATATTGTAGTGAGAGCAAAGATAAACTATTACCCCAGACGGTATTTGTTGGTTATACATGAACATCACATAATAACCCTTTGATAATGATTAAGTACATCTGTACATGTATGGTACATGCTGCTTTAGAATATGCGTCTGCACCCTATCTTGTTTGTACAGTGTGGTACAAGGATATTAAATAGGATAAGGCCCTACTATGTCTGTTTTGCTTAAAGTTGGAGCGCAAATTAAAGCTCTATCGTATTAAAGTTTGCAACTCGCTGCCTACGAATATCCTCTACACAACTGAATTTGTGACACAATTACACAGAGAAAATAATTAGACTATCCATGGAATATCACGTGTGCAATTCTCCAGCCCAGACCCACTATAGAAAAGTAGATGAAAGACAAAAACTGACCCCCTCACATCCTCTCTCACTCTCACAGTCACAGGCACATCGCGAGCATGCACACGCATGGCCATAGGCACTTCTGAACTTGGATTTTATCACAGGCACCTACATATCCCACTCAATTTCTTTGAGAAATTTCAGGACAGTTTAAAAGTGTACCGAGTGTATTAGCATGGAGAGGAGGGCTCTCATTAAATGCATATACACCCCAGGGTACCAAATAACCAAATTAAGAGTAATCCTATATTTATTAAAGAAAACGCTGTAGGCCAAAAGGCCAAAATCATCTTACTTTTATGATCTCTTTTTTTGCACAGCACCATAGAGTAAGGTACCAACGTCACTTTTTTTTTTCCTTTTTAGAGTCATGTCCTAGCTCCTCTATAAAGTATGCCATATGCAAATGCATCCTAGTTTATCTATATCTAAATGCTAAAATTCAAATCTTCCTCTTATAAGGTTATGGTGGATCCGGATGCACCAAGTCCAAGCAAACCAGAATACAGGGAATATTTGCATTGGTGAGCTCATTAAATTTATTATACAAGTAAAATGTTGCGTAGTGGCTTCCATAAACTCTCAATAACACCACATTTTGAAAGAAACCAATGAGCGCTACTTGCAACACTATTGTTATGTTTATAGTGCAAGAACATTACATGCAGGATTGGAATGCAGCCCTCTCGAAAAAGGAGGGGGTGTTTCTTTTCCATCCATCTACAGCTGAAGAACTCTCGTTCTATATGCTATTGGGTAAGAAAGTACAGTTTCTGTGATGACCTAATTTTTTTCTATCACCATAATTCCCTTAACCAAAGGCTTCGTACTGATTGTCATTTCTTATCAACATTCACTAGTCTTTCAGTTAGATTGCTATTCTGTAGCTGAAATAAAATAGCCAATACTGCACCTTTTTTTTATAGAATCTTAATAGTTTCTACAGTCTTCAAGAAGATATTTTACCAACTTTTCATGGACAAGGTACTCTGTAGATTTTCCTATTAATTAGTTCGTGGACAAACTAAAAAGAAAACATTCATAGACCTGAGTACTTTAAGGACATCATTCTCAAGTGCTACAATCATTCAACATAAAATGGTGAATTGTGACAAAACATTAATCAAAGAAGGCATTAAGCATGATAACATGAAAAGTATAAGAGAGACATTCATGCTGTCTTGGAATGGACTTGTATGTATTCCATGGGCCTCAAGGCCACATATAGACAGAACAAACAGCATAAAATACCCTATACACTATACATCTAACCCCCCCCCCCCCCCAAACACACACACACACACACACAAAACTCATGGTGGATCAACAACAATGTGTTTCGAAAGATATAAGCTATGTTGAGTCCTAGTTATGCCTACGTGAAGAAGTCAACTAGCTAAAGCTCCGAAATCACATATTGAAGCACGACAACCTGTTGCTGCACTTGTGACCGCATGTAGGAAGCAGCAACCCCAATGTGCTTGGTGAGCTCATGCTTCACCGGATCTTGAGCAATGCTAATCACCCCAGTGTTGTCTGAAAGTGACACGGTGCATGAACCGAAACACCAAAGTCCTCAAGAAGGCACCGTAGCCAGAATATCTCAGTTGTCACAGATGCCAAAGCCCTCAGTTCAGCCTCAACACTCGAACAGAAAACTACAGTCTGCTTCTTAGTCTACTAAGCAACCAAGGAAGAACCCAGGAAGACACAAAAAGTAGAGAGAAATCGACAATCAAAAGGATCATTAGCTCAGATCACATCAGAGTACGCCTAAAGCTATAATGAACTGGAGCAAGGGTAAAAGAAGCATGGAGTAATGGTACCACGAAAATATCGCAGAACTTGAAGGTGATTGTAGAGGAGCTAGGTAGAAGCAGAAAGGAGCTGATCAAGAATGTGAACAACATGAGAGATATTAGGACAAGTGACACCATAATAAACCAAGCTCCCAACAAGGTAGCGATAGCGAGAGGAATCCTCAAGAGAGGTACCGTCAGTAGAACGAAGTTGATGGAGAAGCTCCATAAGAGTGTCCACGTGCACTAAACAATGAGACAAGCGTGATCAAGAAGATCTTGGATGTACTTCTGCTAGGAGAAGTAGTAGTCATCAGGCATAGATTGAACTCAATCCAAGGGAAGTAGCAAAGAGGACCTAAATAAAACATCTAGAACTACTCAATGAGACGGGTCTTCACAAAGTCGATGTACTGAGGGTCATCTCCAATGATGAGCATTTCATCCATATAGAGAAGAGTCCGACCACGAGAGAAGGTGTGAACAAAGAGAGCAGGGTCATGATCACTGGCGGAGAATCCGATAGAAGTGAACAGAGGTGAGATGCTCCACGAAGCACAAGGGGAATGTTTAAGCCCATAGAGAGAATGACAAAGGTGACAAACCTAACTGTCGAGAACGGAATACCTAGGAGGTGGGCACATGTAGACCTCTCAGAGCTCGCCATTGATAAAAGCATTTTTAACATCAAGATGTGAGATGGTCCACTGCTGAATAGAGGCAACAACAACAAGAGTACAAACAGTGGTCATATGAGCAATAGAAGCAAAAGTCTCATCATAGTCACGCCCATACTCCTGCTGAAAACCACATGCAACGAGACGCACCTGTAGTGCTCAATGGTACTATCTGAATGAGTCTTGATCTTATAGACCCACTTGTACGTGATAGGAGTAACACAAGTAGGAAAGGGAACGAGTTCCTAAGTGCTAGTACGCTCCAAAGCAACAGTCTCAACCATAGTGAGTTGCCGCTCAGGATTTGATGCATCTTCGCGAGAAGTGGTACGCTCAGCAAGAGAAGTGGTAGAAGCTGCAAAGCCGTAGCAACCAGGACGTGGAATCGCACTCCAGTCATGAAGAGCACACCTTGGAGAAGATGCTAGAGCAGGACCCAACAAGGATGGACCGATGGAAAAGCAATGGGAGCCAAAGGGAATGGAGCCAAGGATGAAACCAGAGGAGGTGGTGACAGAGCCAAGGAAGCGAAACCAATGGAGTGGGGAGATGAGGATCAGGAAAAATAAAAAAGGAGATCGACTCAGCAAAAGAGTCCGGACTGGAAGTGGTGTCACGAGGGTGTAAGGTTGGGACTAATTGAAGGAGACATCATGCAAAATGCACATCTGACGAGCAATAGGGTCATAACAACGGTAGCCCTTGTGCTCAGCATTGTAGCCAAGGAAAACACTCAACTGACTGAGTAGTTAGCTTCATGCGCTCACAGGGTGGAAGAAGAACAAAGCAAACAACCAAATGAATGAAGCTGACTGTACTTAGGAGATCTACAGTAGAGATTCTCAATAGAAGTAGAACCCTGAAGAGCAGTAGAGGGCTGTAGATTGAAAAGGTAGGCGGTGGTAGAAACAACCTCAACCTAGAAATGCGGTGGAACGGAAGAGGCTAGCATTAGAGCATGGGCAGTCTCAAGAAGGTGATGATGCTTGAGCTCATAAACACAGTTCTGAGCGTGAGTACTAGGCATGAGTACTGAGGAAGAGTGCCCTGTGTTGAAAGAACCTAACGAAAAGTAGTAGACGGGTACTCACCAGCAGGATCAAGACAAAAAGCATGAATGGCTAAATCAAACTTCGTATGAACCATAGTAGCAAAAGACTGATAAATGGAAGCAACCTAACTACAAGAAAACATTAAATAAAGCCAAGTATGGCGAGAGTAGTCATCAATGAAGATCACATGATGACTCCCTTTAGAAACAAAAGAAACCGGACCCCATACATTGGAGTGAATCAAATCAAAGGATGAGCGAAAATAGAATCACTAGAACCATAAGGGAGCTACAACTGCTTAACAAGCTTTCAACTCGTACAAGATAAAGAAATATCACCGAGAATATATCCAAGAACACAACTATCAACTAAAGAAGAAAAGCGTGAGCCACATGATATAGATGGCCTAAGCGATGATGCCACTAAGCAAAACTGATGGAATGGTGGCGACGGAAGCGGTGGCAGTAGTTGTTGACTGACTAATGGAGGTAGCAGAAGTGGAAGGAAGGCGAAGCTAGTCAAGCTGGCAGAAATGCTGAGAATCAAGGTGACGTGGGCTAGTACCAACCAGAGTCCCTGTGCGACGGTCCTGAACACAGCACAAGTTGGGCTCAAGAATGACACAACAATCATGATCAATAATCTGATCTGCATACATAAGTTGCATAATAAGCCTAGGAACATGATAAACTATAGGAACATAGAAGCTAGGAGCGGAAAGAGTGCCTCGACTAGTAATGAAAATAGGTAGAACAGAGGGACTCAAAGAGGTGAGGTGAGTGGAATCTGGTGTCATGTGGAAGGAAGCACCAGAGTCCAGGATTCAAGGACATGATATAATTGAAGTAGAAGACTAAGACTGGTAGCACCCGAAGAGCTTGAGGTAAGATTGACGACGAGACGCTAAAGGAGAGAGATCAGCTGCTAAGTGGTGTCTGGCTAGCGAGGAGCATCAGCACCTCTTGGTTAAGCAAAGCCATGCTAAGTGCGACCACCTCTGCGGCCCTTGCTTTGCCTCCTGGAGTAATAGGTTTGGTAGGTGTGGCCATCATGCTGACACCATGTACAGTAAAGGCCAGCAATAGGAGCACTCGCAGCAACCACCAGTGCTCCCACCGGTGCTGAAGGCGCAATAGTAGAAGCTACCACCACAAGAGATGTAGCAGCAGTAAACGTACGAACAACCATGACAACATGAGACGGTTACTGAGTCATACCATGAAGATGAGCCTCCTCAGAGCAAACAAACATGAGTGCCTCCACCAGGGACAGTCGTGGTGAGCGGGCAAAAAGATGAGCACAAACCGGTGCGAACTCTGGTCAAAGAAGCACCAGGAAGTCGTAGAGACGATGAGTCTCCTGGTGAGCACAGGTCTATATATAGCAGGAACAAGTCCGACAGACATCTGATCCCAAAGAGTCAAGCTAGCACCACACTCCAGTGATCTGCTGATCGAAGTCGTCAATAGTGGCGTCAAGCTTCTAGAGAGAGTAAGCCCGGTGTACCATAGAGAGCTAGAGGGCATCACTGCTTGGCTAATACTGTGCCCAAACACGCTCCTACATCAGCTATGATATTTATAGCATAGCGAAGTCCATAGAGATGTTGACTACCATGCTCCCAATGAGGATGACGATGGCACGAGCTTCGTCACCCTACCACCTCTTAGGCATGAAGGTCAGACTAGTACATCTCCACGACATCCTCAAACGTAATGACAATATTAGGATCAACAGGAGCAGTGCCCACACTGACAGGTGGCCCGGCTAGCGAAGCTAGTAGAGGCTCGCAAGGCCGCTCACTAGTGAGGTGATATCAAAGATGTTGTCTCTTGAGGCAAATCCGCAGGTGCATAGATCACTCCTAGAAGTTTGTCCCATTGAACACGACCTTCGGGAGTGGGGCGAAGACAAAGGAGCTAACAGTGGCCATCAGCTAAGAGGCTGCTCGGATCTAGAGCAGCCAATGTCGATGTCGGCAGCGGAACCTAGAGAGGAGCCAACGACAAGTCACAGGAGCTGTGCAACTCTGAGTTCTCCGCCCACCTATAAGGCCAGGTCACAACTCTAAGCTGGGAGCTCTCTCACATGATGTTGCGGTTGGGGGTGACGACCGAGACGGAGTGACTCGCGGAGTGGCCGGCTCAGCCAAGGTTGTGGCGGTGAAGGTTGAGGTGGCAACGGTGGTGGCAATACGAAGAAGAGGGAATCTCAGTTGGTGACGTCGGAGGCCAAGGCAGCGGTGATCTGGAGAAGAGGGAGCTGAATCTGGGAGTCGAAGAGGCATATCCAGCCTAGATCCATTCAGCGACGTCAATGAGGTAGTTAGATCTGGGCTCAGGGGCTTTGGATCCTGCGTCAGCAGCTTCGGAGTTGTTGATAGTGGCGACGATGGGCTCGCATGGTAGATTGGAGATGATATGAGATCAGAGGAGAAAGGTTGAGGTGGTCTCGGATGGCTCGGGTGACTCGTAGAGCAGAGGAAGAGGAGTGGAGGGTGCTCAGGTGGCGGCAACCTGAGGAAGTAGAGAACCTCGCTCTGATACCATGTTTTGAAATGGACTTGTGCGTATTCCATGGGCCTCAAGGCCATATATAGACATGTACAAATATCATAAAACACCCTATACAATATACTTCTAACACATGCATGATGCATGCAAGCTAAATTATACAACTATGGGCAAACTATGGAAAAAAGACTGATAATCTTAGAGTTCAAAGAAACACATCAAAAGAATCAAGTGCTAGCATCAATGCTTATAAGTAATGGCATATATTGCTAGTAAAACATTTATGAATGTGAGAATCACAATTGTGGTTGTTTATTTTGTTTGGAAACAAGATAAATGCAATTTGACTTTATAAACTTTGAGATATAGTGGCTAGGAATATCTAGAAGACAACCAAGTTAGCAGAATATATAACAACCATTTCTTATGACAGTAATATAGAAGAGTCATAACATTTCCCAATTCCCATCAAATTTTTTTTAAAGAACTAATTTTATGTACCAAAAACTCTTGTTTCAAGAAAAGGACGGCCATGCACAATACCAGAGTTCTCTGTTTGGTTGATTGATCAGATCCCTGTCACTGCTTGCTATCAAGATTCAAGAATGTGGCACCATAATCTATCTCTAAATATCATACAATAGACTGTTTAATGTGAACTGTGGTTGTGCAACTCACCAGTCCTTACAGAAACTCCCAACTTGACCATAGATGAACATTTGGTTAATTTATATATGATTTACCACTTATGTACTTTATTTTGAGATATGTATAGTAGTTCTGATGCCAATCAAAGATCTAAAGGTGGGGTCTGGTTTCTTCCCTTCTTGGTTATTTTCTACAGGTTGGTTACAGACATCCCAGAGGCAACTGATGCACGTTTTGGTGGGTAACGTCTTACATATTCTCCAATAGTTGATAACTAAATATGACATATAGTGATCGTTCAACATTGTTGTTACAATAACACATCAGCAAATGACTCAGATTATTTTGCTATTACAGTCTTTGTTCAATTGTTCCAAACAAAAAAAACAATGCTATTTATTGTTCTATACTTTGATATTCATTTGATCCAAAAAATCACATAACCCATGTCAATGTTATCCTCCACTAGATGTAAATGTTTAACTGGCACTCTTAGCAATGTAATAAACCATGTGGTTAGTAAAATCTAAGTCAAATGGCGAGCGTATGATGTTAGAAACAGAAATAAGTAATTATGGCAACACCATTGCTTATGTAACATGCTTGACAAAAAGAAAACATTGCTGTGAACTAAGAAAATACCTGTAATGCTTTGATGAAACTGTTTTTGCTAGGCAAGTGTTTGCACAAATTTCTAAGATGCTAAGTAAGACATTTACAATGCAAGCCTTAATGCACGTATTTGGTGTAGCAGGCTTGTGTTTTAGAGTCTCAAGCTAGAAATCTGCAAGGGAGATTCCTATGCAACAACTCAAGAGAGTTCATCACTCTTCATAGTTATAAGCCTGATATCCATGCCAGCGGTATCGTAGTCAAATTTTGCTTTTAGAAGATTAATGCATCTCGTGCTGAACTAAAAAACTAGGATCAAGTCAATAATTGTTTGTCGTCCCAAACAAAGTGCAATTGGTGTCATATACAATATCATTTACTGACATCTGCATCAGGTGCATTTAGTAGGTTATCATACCATATGCTGAAATTCTTTGTCTTTAATCAGACATTCTGGTTCAATATCCCTATGTTTGTCTTATATATGTGTGTGTGTGCATATACATATGTATATATACATATACATATCTATATATAAGGTGGCATTGCAGCAATTGATAAGAGTAAAGATTACGTAGTAGTAAAGTACACAGAATCATGTTAAGTACACATACCTGTGGATCAAATGCAAAGCACCTTAGAGAGAGGGGGATGGGCCCCGCTCTAATATGTGACTGCACCTATTTTTGATGCAGGCTAAGCAGTTGGACGGTTGTTATCTGCCCAACAGCACATCAAGTTAAGTATCTGACAATCTGACATCATGTAACTTTCTGTGGGCCCCAGTTAATCACATTAGTCAGTTTGGTGAGACTTCAACTGGAAATCAAGTAGATGGACAGATGTTACCTGATTCACTGCTTGACAATATAGAGCGCTTGACTAATGGTATCTTCTGTGTGGGCCCACAGAAATACAATATAACGTTGTATACAAAATATGTGGGACATCCTTCAAAATTTTCAAACATGGGAATTTCCATTTCCAAGTGATACCAAAATACTAGAATGGGCGTAGCGTTTAGAGGAAAATCAGGTATTTTCAATGAAAACAAAATACCAAAGAAGCTGCACTACTAGAACTCACAAGTACATGTTAGCATGAGCAAACAAAACATAGTTATGGCTGTCATAGAATATTAGTACCGTGTTCCCATAGAAAAACACTAGTATTGCGACTTTGCCACATTATCTGTAAAAAATGGCATGGCAGACTTCTTTCTAGCCAGGCAGCATTATTGGAGTTATAAACATACCTTCAGTAAAGCATGCACAGTATATTAGCCCAATCCTCTGGTCTGGCTTTGCCAGTTTTGTTTAGCTTGGGCTAGCAGATAGACACACTTCTCTGCTAATCCATCAAGATTGAAAGTGAATTTTAAACAGAACTTTTATGTGAATTTTGAACAACTTAAACAGAAGTAGCATATCATTCTAGAGCTCATGCGTTTACTAATTTTGTGATTCACATTTGATGGTAGGCACTGCAAATGATCCACCACCCTTTTTCTGTCTGCTGCTCACTAAAGGAAACATTACACCTGTACATAATCTATTTTCAACTTGGATATTTACTTTTATGTTTGGACACTATGAAGTTTATGCAGCTCATGTTATTGGTAGCAATACTTCTATCTGCAGTGACCAATACAATAACTAATCCTTTAGTTAGTAAAGTATCACCGTGATCCATCATAAATATACATTAAGTTCTAGTTTTCATTTTAAAAAACTGTACCACAGGGTATTTTCTATCTTCATTGAATTTACAGTGAGTAGCGAACAAGGTGAGGGGATGGGCAGTAATGTCACCCAAAAAAACAGGAAATTTCTATATCACAATGTCAAAGGGCATGTAGTCCAAAACAGTTACAACAGTCAGTAATCTTAAGTGATGAAAGCTAACCTTCACCTTTAAAAAATTGTATCACAGCAAAGCAAGTCTAATAAGGAATACACACTGTTTCAGGCAATGAAATAGTTCCATATGAAGGTCCACGGCCACCAGCCGGAATTCATCGGATTGTTTTTGTGCTATTCAAACAGGAAGCACGGCAAACAGTTCATGTGCCAGGATGGCGGCAAAATTTCAACATCAGAGACTTCACAGCATTTTACAATCTTGGACCACCAGTTGCTGCATTATACTTCAACTGCCAAAAGGAGAGTGGTGTTGGTGGCAGGAGGTAGGAAAATAGGAAAGTTCGTATTTTACTTAAGAGTAATAAAATCATAGATATTTAAATACTCACAAAATCACACAGCAGACAAGAGGGCCTTCTCTCAAGATAGAACTCACGACATTGTAGTTGAAAAGTAGCAGACTCAGACAGATAGTTGGCTCATTAACATCTAATCTATCGCAACCATGAGGTTTGTAGGTGCACTGGAGAGTAGATTCTGTGGATTGCTAAAGTGACAACATCAACACATATATTCAGAAGAGATAGATATTAAATCTAAAATATAAACATTTCTTCCCAAAACATAGTGAAAAGAATTTGAGCTTAATTTCCTTAACTTGGGATAGACATTTTTACGATGGGAGAGTGCTTTCTTAACCCTCTCCAGGGCTAATAGGCAAGCTTCCTGTGTTAAGCTCACACTATAACATTAATTAGGGTATCAACTCTTTATTTATGAAAAAATAGGCTCTTTCTCATCATTGTAATAATCAACAATTATTCTTACTACTGCTGTTTCAAGAAACAAGGAATAAAATAGAACAGTACAAAGAAGGATAGCTTAATCTCCACTCTAGATATATGCAAGAGGCACACAGAAATTCACTAACAATACCAACAAAACAAGAACCCTGTCCCTCCCTTTACTCTCTTCTACATTGATAAGAGAAATCAGGCATGTTATTTCTAGGAGAATAGCTTTTCATTTATCAGTTCTTAACAGTTTTTTTTTATTACTAGGTTTCAAGGACCAAGCTGAAGGATGGATGCAGAAAAATCTCTAGAAACAGGCAATACCATTCATGATATAGAAATTATAATCCACACAACGCAGCTCACAACCTATATAATGTCAGTTCACAATCAATTAGCCCAGTAATCGACATATATGAAAGTATGAAACAAACTAGCATTTTGAGTTCTTTATATGTCACCTATGACCTATCTCAAGAAAAAATTCCTGATGTTCATATTAGCAATTATGAGAAAAAGTGTGATCATTCAGGTGCTAACACCACTTATTTTGATGAGCATGGATGCAAAACAGAGTCTACAACATTCAATTCTGAAGTCCTTTTAGCAGTAACTTATTGTGAACAAGTTTTTTTCTTAAGGGACAAGAAATCCATGGTTTAATTCGTTCATAATGGCATATATCACCATGGAGACCATAAAGTAAGCTAATAGGGAAACAATTATCTGGGCCTGATTTAAAAGAGAGCGAAGGGAACAAATGCATGTCAAGATAAGATGAGTCAAAGGAAACCCAAAGGTGACAAACCACCATAATAAATAACCTGTAGAAATACAGCTAAGTCTACACATGGATAGATGAAATAGATCAATAGTGTAAAAATAGTAAAACTGTTTATTGTTTAGAACAAAAAGGATAATTGCTCTAGTCAGATCTTGTGATATTAAAAACTTTCAAGAACAGTAAACAAAATATCTTTTGAAGGCTTCACCACATCCCCCTTTGTTTATACACCAGTAATGGTGATGGAAAAAATAACTCAAGTATCAAGTATGCGATGAACAACGAACTGGAGGAGGATTGAAAATTACAGACATGATGGTATTTGTACTAGACACGGTTGAAATACCATTCCATGATAGTATTTCGGGATAGTCCAAACTAGACAGCTCGAGCTCACTAGGACCATACAGAGAAACAACATGAATAAAGGAAGCAGAGCATTCACACCGAGCAACGATGAACTTGAGTGTGCAACTGCGCATTCCAGTTTCACTACAAAAGACAGTCATGCTGCACTCCGAAAGGTCATCTAGTACTAAGAAGCTCCCTCCGTAGGGACCATGAGCCATCTAGCGTGCTGCTAATCTTCCATAGCACACCATACAATGCATACTCAAATAGCACCATTTCGCAACCAACAAATTAAATTACTCCAGCTCCCTACCAGCTGACCTCATTTCAGCAATTAGGCCGCATTTAGTGACGATCTACAACATTCCGTGCAATGCTTCTACGGAATTTAAGCGTGGAACAACGAATTACGCTTTTGAAATGCACGTGTTTCATCTCAAGGATGCACTGATCGTTCGGCACTACAGCAGTATAAAAATTACCAATACCAATCGCGCCTAAACAATCAGATAATCTCACGGAAGCGAGAGGGTCACAGGAGAGGGGATCAGGACAGAGACATTACCAATTACGCGGTTCGATGATTCGACCGACCAAGACGAGCACGTTTTTGAATTTTCAGTTGCTCATCAGGATCGCAGGAGGATGGGAGAGGCGGACGCGCAAGAGAAGAGCAATCGCTTCCCTTCGTCTCCGGCTTCGGCGCTGCTTCCGCGGCGTCTGGGGTTCGGTTGGGAGGGGAGAAGCTGAGGGGAGGAGACAGCGGAGGACGACATGGACGCCGACGAGGAGGTGGCAACAGTGGTGCGAAGTGTGGAACGGGCCTAGCCTCCTGAACAAAACTAGGCCGGGCCGGAACTTCACTATGAATAATATAATAGGTTGGGCCCGAATATAACTCTACTACTTCTAATTAAAAATTGATAACGGTTGTCCATTTTTCTCCAGAGTTTCTGAACCATTAGATTTAATATGCACGACTGAGATAAAAGAGGATTTAATCCGTTCCATCCTTTCCACTGTCGCCTCTCTCTCCTGCCTTCATCCATCGAGTTGTTGAAACTTCAAACCTTCTCTCATCTCCTTCCACCTCCTCGTTTGGCGACTACTCATGGTCGTCTTTGCCTCCGATCCCTCTCGTGCGCTTGCTCCCCTCCAAAGCCTAACACCTTCCAGAAGCTTCTAGAAGGTCTGCCCAGGATATGCGGGATCATCCTCGAGGTCCTCTTCAATAGCCTCTGTCACCACGAGTACCATGGCTACGATTCCTCCGGCATAGCCCTTGACGCGGACCTACCATCTACTGCAGCGGCGTGCGTGGGGGCGCCCCCACTCGTGTTCAGCGAGGAGGGCAAGATCGAGAACCTCGTGCGATCCGTCTACTTTGGTGAGATCTCTTCGCTTCGATTTTGCTGCAATTTGTCTCAATTTTCAGCATTTAGATGGTTCCTGGGGCAAAGCAAGGATTTTATATGTCTTTTTGGACTGGGTTGGCTGTTTCACGCGTCAAAAAGGTTCAATTTTGATCAGGTTTGAGATCACATTTTGGGGAAATATCTTATGTCGTGTACTAATTATAGATTTGGTGGTCTTTTGGCTAGGTATTCTGCTATTCATACCTTGCATTTTGAGATTGGAATCTCATAAGTCGTAACCCCCAAAATTCTGGATCTTAGAAAAGATTCATCCCATTAGGATCAAATATACATTTTTTTGGAGGGTTTATGCCATTTGCCAACCTTTTATGCAATTTGGTGCTTAAAGTTCCTTGCTTTTGGGATTTCTGACAATTTTACTATATCCAAGTTCCCTTTGCAAATTTTGCTACTTCTCTTGGTACATAGGGCTCTTAAATTTAAGCACAAAAGCTAAAACTTACTCCGCCTTTCATTGTTGTGGATTTTTATCTAATTTTCAGAGGTTGATGAGATGGATGTGAACCTAGATGCCGCATTCAATGAGCATGCTGGAATTGCCCACACCAGGTAGGCCATGCACGGTGTGCTTACCCCGAGGAACAGCCACCCGCAATCCTCCGATGCTGGTGATGAGTTCTTGGTCGTCCACAATGGCATCATAACAAACTATGAGGTTTGCTTACTTTGTTCTTGATGTTGCATATAAAATTTTTGTGAATTATTTGTTCCTTATCATCTTTACAATTGTAGAATGTACATGCTTTATTGCAACTAAGACGAACTTATGTTAGTGGCGACTATAACAACTTGCACCGCATGCCAGTCTCATGTTCCGAGCCCTCCAAATGGGCTGTCTACTTATCTGCCGTTGTGTTTTTCTTTGAAGAAATAATCTGCCTTTTAGATTAAGTACATTATGTAGAAAGTGGAATATCAACAACTATTATTTCAATTTGGCGGGTTGTTTTCACCATATTGCAAAAACTTGTTATCTTAGTGTTGATAGGGATGGCAATCCAGAATATCAGATATCAAAAGATGATCATTGTTTATCAGAGATTTATGACTCAACCATCTGAAACTTGAATGCGTGATCATGTGAAACTCCCGATACCATCTTGGACTAATGTGGCATCATATGGTTGCATGTGATATTTCTATTCTAACTTTTCTAACTTGGTCTTTCCGATGTATCTGTGCAGGTTCTGAAAGAGACACTGATTCGGCATGGGTTCGAGTCTGATATTAAAACAGTAGTCATTCCTAATCTAGCAAAGTTTGCTTTTGATTTTTTTTTAGATAATGGAAATTTGTATTTCCGGCTTCATCCCTCAAAGAGAGAATCAGACCACACTTATTACAACCTTTAATCAGAACACCGTTTCAACAAGAGACCAAAACATCAAACAGGATATCTAATTCTAGAAAATCTTTTCAAAATTTTTCCCTTTACAAAAAATTTTTTTCCTTCAAAAAATTTAATTAAACCTTTCCTTTGGGGGCCCAAAATTTACTTTATTTAAAAGTTTTTTTACCCCAAAATTTCCCAAACAAATAATCCACCAAAAATTTGGGCCCTAAAAAAGGGAAATTGGGAGGGAAAATAAAAAATAAAAAACCCCTTTTTAAATTAATGGAAAAGGACATAAAAATTTCCCCAATTATTTTTTAACCCCCACCAAAAAAATTTTTGAGTTTCTTTAAAATTTTTTAAAAGAAAAAAGGGAAATTAATAATTTTAAAAAAATTTTCATTTAAAATTTTGAAAAAAATTTTTTGATTTAAATTAAATAAAAATTTTTTTAACTTTCCCCTTCCCCCCAAAAAATTATTTGCCCTTCCCTTTAAATTATTTGGTCGGGGGAAAAAACAATAAATTTTAAGGGGCCCTTAAATTTATTTTCCAAATTAAATTTCCTTAATTAATAAACCCAATTTGGGAAAAAATTTTATTTTAAAAACTATTTTAAAATTGGAAAGAAATTAAAAGGTTTCCACCCTTTTGGGAAAAAGGGGGTTTTTATTTGGGAAAATTTTTAAAGGGTTTTGGGAAAGAAAATAAATTTAATTTTCTAAAATTTTTTAACAGTCATTTCTTTTTAAATTAAGTTTTGTAAGGTAATGGGAAAAATTTCCCCTTTTTGTTTGGTTTTTCAAAAAAAATTAAATTTTAGGGTTCCTAAAATTAAATTAAAGTCTAAGAAAATTCAAAAACCCCAAAAAACTAATTTTACAAATTCCAAAAAAAGCAAAAATTTTTAAAAAAATTTTAAATTTGAAAAGTTAAAAAATTTTTGTTTTCCCCTTTTTTAAAAAATGAAAAAAGGGAATTTATTTAATAAAATTAAAAAAAAAAAAAAAAATAAAGGGGTAAAAAGGGTTTTAAAAAGGCATTTTTTTACCTAAAAAAATTCCTTTTAAAAAAAAGCAAGGGCAAAAAATTTTTCTTTACCCTTTTGTTTCCAAAATAAATGGTAAGGGTTTTTTTTTTTTTGCTTAAAGTTGCCAAATTGCCCAAAAACCAAATCTAAAAACCCAAAAATATTTTGGCCAATTTAAGTTTGGGTACCTAAAAAACGTAAATTCTTGGGCCAAACCCAAACCCAAAAAAAAGGGAAAAAAAAAACCCCCAAAACCCTTTTGGGTCCAAAACAAAGAGCCCGGGGGGAAAACAAAGGTCCCCAAATTGGGAAAAAGGGAGCCCTTAAACCCAAAAATTTTTAAAACCAAAGGTTTAAAGGCAATTTCCCAAAAAAGCTTTCCCAAAAATGCAAACCAGGAAAAAACAAAATTAAAAAATCCTAAATTTTTAAAAAAAATACCAAAAGGCAAAAATCTTTTTTCCTTTTTTTCGGGCAAAAAAGAAAAAAAAAGGGTTTTTTTTTAGGTTCAAAATTTCCAAAAGTATGCAACCCAAAGGGCATTAAATGAATTCCTTGGAAAGGAGAAAAGAAATATAAAATTTTGAAGTTAGAACATGACTCACTTCAAAATGACTATAATGTGCTTAAAGAAAATCATGAAAAAGTTCTTTTCAAGGAATTCTCTAAGTCTAGTGTGGATAGTGCTATTCAATGTAATTTAGTAGATGAATTGCCATGCTCAACTTCAAATTCTATAAATTCATCTAATAAATGCATATCCACTTTTAGCGATGTTTTACCTTGTTGCTCTAATTAAATTGCTTCTAGTTCCTCTATGTCTTTAAATGCCAATCTTGTAGAGGAAAACAATGAGCTCAAGGCCCAAGTCATTAAGTTGGAAAATGACTTGAAGAGGTGCGTTAAAGGAAAAGCCCTCCTCGACGAAATCTTGAGCAAGCCAAGGGCGCCTCAAGACAAGCGAGGACTCGGCTACAACTCCAAGAGGGAGAATAGCAAGACAAGACACAATGCACGCCACTCGAAGATCGTCAAGTGTTTTGCTTTAAACAAGAAGGGCCACCTCGCCTCCGTGTGCCCTAATAAAGTGGAGATCAAGCCACAACCAACAATGAGGCATTCCGGCAAGGAGCAAGTCAAATCGGTCAAGAGAGGGCCAACTAGCGTGACATGCTTCAATTGCCGGGAAAAGGGACACTTCGGTAAGGATTGTCCCAAAGGTATAACTCCTAAGCCTATTCTTGTTAATGAAAATTATTTGCTTAGGAAGGACAAGAATGGCAATGTGTTTGCCAAGCTTGTCAAGTCCCCTATGCCGACTAGAAATGATATTCATTTGCATAGGAAGAGTAATTCTAGAAATGTGTTTGCTCAAAATGCTAGATTTCCTAAGAATAAGAAAAATCATGATGATCATATGCTTAGGAAAAATAATTATAGCAAAATATTTGCTAGAAATGCTAGATCCTCTAAGCCAATGTATAATTTCAATAATCACATGCTTAGAAGAGATCAAACTAGAAATAATTTTGCAAAGTATCATTGCCCTCCTAAGTCATTTCATAAAAATGCAAATTATTTGCCTAGGAGAAATAATTATTGCAATTCTATTTCTAGTCATGTTAGTCAATTTAAAAATACTAAAATTAGGACCATTTGGGTTCCTAAATCAATTGGGACTAACATTGTCGGACCCAACAAAGATTGGGTACCAAAAACCGCTTAAAAAGAATTTTAGGCAATAAAGAGATGGATTGGACGATTGCTCACCAAGAGGAGACGGACTACATTTGTCTACAAGTGGTGTCAAGCAAAAAAAATTTATCAAGTCCATCATGAGCCAATGCCATCTCGGTAACAAGCAATTTAAGTTGATTGCCATTTAAACTTATAGCCTTGTGTAGGTTATATTGTAATATTCATGCTAGAATCAATTTAGATTGCTTTGTATAGCCACTTGCTCTTGCCTCTTATCTATTCTCTTATTGCAAATCTTGAGCAAGTTTAGAAGTGGCACATTTAGGGGGAGTGTTAATTCATATTCATGTGTATCACATCCCTACATGTGCCCATATTAATATAAGTGCATATATATTTTCAAAATCAACCATTTAGCCAAAAGACAAAATTTTGTATACTATTACTAATCTTGTGAAAACTAGTTGAAAAATGTATACAAATGCTTTCAAAAGGTTTTCCAATGGTTTTGGCTTTACAAAAACTAATTTCAAAAGAAAGTGAGTTTTAACTTCAAAATCTAGTTACTAGTATCTTGATTTTGATTTAATCTTATAATTTTCATAGAATTAAAAGTAAAAGGATTTTGAAAATAATTCCAAAACGAAAATCCTAGAGTTGGTCATTCTTAATAATTTTTGTGTTCAAAAGATTTTCAAAAGACCAACTAGTCAAAAGTTATTTGATTTTGAAACTCGACGAAAAACTATACTTGACCCATAACGGTCATATTCTTGCACTTAGTGAGTTTCTCCATTTAGATCCATTCTTGTGTAGAATTGTGATTCAAAATGGTATTTTAGACTCATACACAAAATTCAAAAATCTATATCTTACCCCTTGCTTCATTTGAAGTTTTGTGTTAATTGGATTTGACTTTGCTTCTTCATTTGGACTATTTAGGTCAAAAGTCAAAATACATTTTCAAAAGGCCCAAATTTGTAAAAAGCTTTGAAAAAGTATCCTATTAAGTATTCCAAAAGTTTTACAAGTTCTCAAAAATGAAAACTCTATGTTAAAATCGAATTTGGCTCAAAAACGATTTGATTTGATCCAAAAAGGCCTATTTAGGCATATAGCTCAAATCATGGCATTCAAGTTGGATTTCATTATAAATTTTGGCTATAAACAATCTTGACACACCTATCTAATCCATGAAAATCAAAATTGCATGAAATCCAAACTGAAGTGCATTTTGAGGTTTTTCGTGAAAATCGATTTTCGTTTATGCCTCAAAGCGCATATTGCCATATCTTTTGAAATAAATTTCATTTTATGGAAATTCTTTTTGCAAAACCTTCTAAATAGTCCAAAGTTCATTTCTGAAAAGTTTCAAATCAATTGGACTTCATTTGAATTGTTTTTGCTATAATTTGCAAAAATCTGAAAGTTTCAGTCGTCAGAGCTGTAGCACCGCCAAGAGCATCAAGAGAGCCGAGTCGGTACTACCGGCCATGTGGGAGCGGTAGCACCGGCCCAGACAGGTCTGCTCTGAATTTTCAGAGTTTTCAAAATTGCTTTTGGGATATCTTTTGATTGAAACTTTCTTTTTCAAAAAATTCTTTTTGGAAAAGTTTCTTGTGATCCCAAAGTTCATTTGTGCAAAATTTCAAAAGCTCTGGAATTTATTTGAAAGAGTTTTCTTGTGGTATCAGTTTAAGAGCATTTAAATGACTTAAAGAGTGTTTTTCACTTGATCTTTCGAAAAGACAAAACTTGTGCAATTCAAATGCAAATAACTCCATAATTCATTCGTTGAACATCTTGGGGAGTTTATCTATTGCAAGTTTTGGGCACTTATTGGCTTCAAGTGATATCATATCTTTATTTTGCTCGATACTAAATCTTTGTGATTTTATTGATTCTTCTTGAGCCTTGCTCTATTTTGATACCCGTGAGTATATTGCTCGAGAATATTGCTCGATACCCATCGATATTACCGATAATTCTTTCAAGTGGTATCAATTTCGTGTGAGTTGATCCTAAGTGGTATCAAATCAAGCGCTTATTCATTCCATATGCTTACAAAGTGGTATCTTTGAGTTTCTCATTTCTCCAAGTGGTATCATGGTTATTATTGATCTTCTCTCATGTGATATCCTTGATTATGTGGATTTCTTTTAAGTGGTATCATTGAATTCAATTATTTCCTACAAGTGGTATTTCATTGCCTATTTGTAGTATTATTGCGATACCCACATTCTTGATTAAGATTTTTCCTCTCAAGCTAAAATTGTAAGTTCAACCACTTAAGAACTCTCTGTGAGATTCTTTATGAGTTGAAATACTTCAAAGAGGAAAACCTCATGTTGAGCATTGTTCTTCATGAAAATTTGAAAATGCTCATTTCTTTTGGATTTTCAAGTTATGCCCTTGAGATAGAATTAAAGTGATATCTAACTTCTCAAGTGGTATCTATTTCCCTTGGGTTCCTCGTTTGACCCTATTAGGCAATTTATTGGATTCTTCAAAAGAATCATATTGAAAAATTGCAAAGCCTAATAAAATGAGGAGTGATTTATTTGAATGTATTTCAAATAAACCGTGTGATACCCTTACTTCGTTTTCACGCTTATCTTTACAAGTGATATTTGTTTTACAAGTGGTATCCACAAACTCAAATATGGTCTCTTTTCGAGCTTTTCTTATTTTTAGACCATATTTTAAATAAAAAACTTGTTTTACTTCTTGTTTGATCCTTCAAGTTTTTATTTGGCTTAAGTTCTTCAAATTCCACTCCAAGGTCATAAGTATGCATTCTAATTCTTGTATGACCCATCAGCGCGTTAAGCCCACGAGGTCCATTAATTACGGATCCAATCCGAATTAATGCGTCCCAGCCCGTTAAGTATATGACCCTATAGGTTCATGTACATTTGGACATAGATTCGGAAAACCCTTTTCCAATCCAATAGCTGGTAGCGGTTCCTTGCAGAGCATGCCAACTCCCAAACATATATGATCAAATTAGATAGAACCTTTCAAAAGTACTCATGTAATAATCCCTTTTACCAAACTATATGAAGATCGAACTCAAGGCGAGAAGTATGTCATCCTTTGACAGTTCAATTCATCTCTCGTATCCGTGATATATTAATAAGTTGTGTTTGACTTCTCAATCACGGCATGACCATGTACTTCCTTAATCATATCACACGAGTGGCCTAGACATATATCTCCGTTACACTGGAGTGGCAAATTCCATCTTGACTGCTCATTTCCCTCTGCATGTTTCATAGCAAACATGAAAGCTACCTTTATAACTATCCAGTTAGGAAATAGCGTTTGGTGACCCCAAGGTAAACTATTACACATGTAGGAAATGTGACAATCTCAGGTCTAAAGATCATACATTCACTATGTATGAGATACACTGATAACACATAAGAATGTAACATTCTTGCAATGTCCCATTGGGTCTATCTAACCCATGTTCTTCATCATAAGTTCACAATGTATTGATAATATCTCCATATCCCATGATCTATGAAACATGATCATCGATCAATACATGTGCTGATCTATTCATCGTTGTCCTATACGATGATACCCGATCAGAGATACTTACAGAATTATATCAATAAGTAGAGAGTTTCATAAGCAAGTCATATACTTGCTGATCAATATAATGATATACATTCATTGGACAATAATCATATTATTATTCATAAATATAATCATGTTACAATCATCTATATGATTGCCTCAAGGGCATAACACTAACAGAGGTAACTTAATGAATCAAGTTGGCTTCTTTCACAATTGAGCATTCCTCAATCCACTAGAGGTAGCTCTTTCCTGCTCTGGATAGGTGAGCTCCACCCTTCATATGATATCAAGCCACTTCACAAAACTTCTTGAAGTGATCATCGGTTTTCACCTCCAAGCCGTCTATGAGTCAGCAAACTCCAAGAGTAATAGATCAACAATGCTTGCTTGAAAATGATCTAATAGATCAACAATGCTTGCTTGAAAATGATCAAGTGTCAAAAATGGCTTAAAATCAATGCTCACACTTGAATGCTCTCAACAACCTCAAAATATGAATTTAATGCTCAAAGAATGAAAAGAGGCTTGCAAGGGCTCTAAAAGTAGGGAACATATCCTGTGCAATCAGACAGTTCGTGCAACCACGGTGCAACCCAACTAGAAAAAGTTTCAAAAAATTCTGAAAAAAATCATGGATGTACATCTCAGCTTACCCCATCTACATATAAAATTTCATGATCGTCCTATGATAAGAGTAATAAAAAAGACAAACTTGATCATGAACAGGACACTATGATTTTTTTCAGAATTTTTTGAAACTTTTTCTAGTTGGGTTGCACCGTGGTTTCACCAACCTGTCTGATTGCACAGGATATTTTTTCCTAAAAGTATTCAATAGGGTTCCAACAAGTGCCCATGCTATATGAGAGAGGGCATTTATAGCCCCCAGCAACTCAAATAGCCGTTATGGCTGTTTAGCATGTTTTTCTGCAAAATCTGGTACTACCAGCAACTAAAGCTCGGTAGCGCCAGCCTTAGAGGCAATGGTCGGTTTTGAGCATTTAGTGTATAGGTACTAGCCATTGCTATAATACCGTGGTACTACCACCATGTAGGGGTGAAAACGGGTAGTAATAGAATCCTAACCTATATTTTTTCCCAGATTCGGAACCAAATACGGGCTAGCCAGATACGGATACGGATTTGGGTTATTCGAGATATGGATATGGGATAGATATGTGACGGATTCAGGTCAAAAACGGATAAAGATATATGGATAATACACGCATATATAGAGTAACATATATTGAATTAAAACCATATAAGTACATAAATATAGTAACAAATTATATATCAATCAAACTCAACAAACGTCATAGAAAGAATATGCTACTTAAAGATCGATACTACCAACTAATTGTTAATATAAATGGGCTGACATGGAAAAATATGATGAAAATGAGCTGGGCCTTGCTGATATCTGAATATCCAATCCGAATATCCGATTCGATATCCGAATAGGAAAAATCCAAATATCCGGATCCCGTCCTGTATTTACCGGATATTGGATGCTTCAGATCCTATCCCGAATCTGGATTCAAGTACCCGGATCTGGTCTCGGATCCGACCGGATAGTAAAATCCTGTCCCGGATCCGGTCCTGACAGGATCGGTCTCGAATCGAGCGGGAGATATCCGACTTGTTTTCATCCCTACTTGACCATCAAGAACTCGATTCCCCCTGAACTAGCCCCGAATCTCAGTTCCTTCATGAACCTAGTTCCAGTCCCATCATCAGCCATGTTCGTCCTCGAGCAACACCTGCACATGAACAGACACGAAAACCGTGTATGAGTACAAGTCCACGACTTGACTCGAGATCAGTCCATGCAACCACTCACACGAGCCCATTGCATCAAGCAAAATCATTACCATGCTATCACAAACATATTAAGTAATCATATGAAACTGCACATGCACAAAGCACTGCACATGCCATGAGCACAACCACTTTGCAATGCCAATATTATCACTAAGCTAATTTTTCAGCATATGATTTCACAATTTCTAATTCGAGCTAACAAGTCACTGTCAAGTCGAGCCCCATTAACCTTTTTTAGCTCAAAATAGACTCATTTCAATTTTAAACCCATTAACTACAGTAATAAAGCAATTTTAATTCGATCTCTAACGAGTTTTTTTGCCGGTCCTAAATAGGAGCTCCACTAGGGGTGGCGACGGGGCCATTCCCCGCCGGGGAGTGCCTCCCCGTCCCCGTCCTCGTGATCCAAAATTTTCCCCGTCTCGGGGGAGAAAATCCCTCCGTCCCCATCCCCGTTCGGGTATCGGGGCCCCGTCGGGGACCCATCCCCGCAAAAATTTCACACAAGAGAAGAGCTCTTATAGCCATTTTAACTCTAAAATCATATCAACAGACAAGGAAAAAAAGAATGCATGCATTCATTGAAGATTATGTTGTCCCGTTTATGAAAATGTGAATATGATGGGCTAGAGAATATGTTTGCAATCTAATAACTAAATTGGACTAAACTAAATTTGGATTCCCAACCGGATCCCCGCGGGGAAAAAAATTCCCCGTCCCCGTCCCCGCCATCCCCGACGGGGGAATAATTTTCCTATTTCCATCCCCGCAGGGGACAATTTCTTCCTATACCTGTCCCCTAATAGAGGAATTCCCTGCCGGGGATCGGGGAACGGGTCCCCATTGCCACCCCTAAGCTCCACCTCAAGGGCATCGCAGGGTGGCCGAGGCCCGATTTCATGGCGTTGCAAGGGCTGGAACGCGGAGGGGGGGAGGCGAGACCAGGGGGAGCGGTGGCAGCGTGAACGGTGTTGGAGGAGATGTGGGCAGTCGAGCAGGTGAAGTGGCGGCGGTTGGTGCGAGAACGGGAGGGAGAAGGGGAACGCGACGTGCGGGGGTGTGCACGGAAGGCTGGATCGGCTCGATCAAATTTCCTTCCGATGTGGGTAGTCGAGGAGAGGGAGGCCGCAACAGTGGAGAATCATCCCTTATTATATAAGATATCGTATCTCTTAGAACAAATTTGTTTTTGCCGTATAGCTATGTCCATTTATGCCCAGTTCTGAACGGACAAACTGGAGAATTCCGTAGGAGTTTTGGAATAATTGTACCGGTTCATGTAAAATTAGTACCCGAAAAAAGCCTTACTTAAGTATTGGCCTGTTCGCGAACGAGCTTTAGCTCGTTTGGTTGAGCCGCTCGGTGACGCGGCCAGCCACCCGAGTTCGAGCCCTGAGCTCGCTCGGTGCGCGCATGGGTGAGGTGTTGGGCGCGCGTGAGGCGCGCGTGAGGTGTTGGGGCGGCAGGCGTGCGTGTGGTGTGCGTGTGGCGTGCGTGCGTGCGTGCGTGGGTCTTCTTCTATACTGAATACCAGAGCTCCTGACCAATTTCAAAAAAAAAAAAGTATTGGCCTGTTCAGGATCCACCTACCAGCGGTACAAAACAATGGTAAAGTAGACATTACAATACGAACTAGTGATAAAAAAAAAATCCTTGCAACTGTCAACAAAGATACTCTCTGATGAGAGGTTATCATATGAACTAGAGTGCAAACTAGAAATCAAATGCCAGTTTACATCGAGACTGGAGAGTACAATCACAAGTTACGAGTACTGGAATGGATATAGTCACAAGTTGGCCGAGCCTGCATGTGAACGAAAGTGACGCCGTGTGAGAGACTGAGAGGTGGCCAGCATGCATTTCATTCCGAAGATTTAGCGAACGGATTGCAATGCTCATCGCTTTGTGTTTTCTATTTGTTGGCTTCCAAGAACAAGCAAAGTTCATAGAAATGTTGTATTAGACAGTACACAAGTAGCACGATGATCAACGATCGATTCCTTTAAGTAAATATAATGCACTTGCAGAAAGTGGCCGATAGCTCCCTCCTTGGATAATCACAAAATAATAAAAAGAAGGGTTCTTGATGAGTTGTGGTTTCAGTTTTGCTGTGCCTGCCTTTTAGTTCATAAGGTCTTCATGCTTGGCTTAGACACCGGCATTTGACTTTTGGAAAGCTTGAACTGCCAAGTTCGCCTTATCTTTTTTTGGGAAGAAATATATTTGGAAAGCATACCGTGTTCAGGTGATAGATGGTTGTGATTTGTGAATGGAAGTTTGCAAAATTATTATAGTGAGACTGAAACTTGAGGTTTCTTTTCAGGTGTCAATGCGCCAACATCGTAGTCTCTGCTGAATTACATTTTCGTGGCACTTGTTTACGGAGGAACATTGATCCACAAAAGTCGACACCTGACGGTATGCTTCTGTGCTGCCTTTTGCTTTCAAAACAAATGTTTGAATGCTACTTTGGTTGAAACTTTGATATTGGGAAATGGTGAACAGTCATAACTTGCTCTTCAGCTCTTGGGCTAACGCTAGTGAAATTTCTATGACAGAATGAAAAGCGACACAGACAGGCTGAATGTCATGTGGGGCCGGTATTATCAAAGGCGGTCCCACGCTCGCGACGCCGCCAGGAGCTCGGCTGCCGCAGGGATGCCACCTCAGCAGCCACATGCAAGGAAGGCTAGAATTAGGGAGTTTGTTTCCTTCTACTAAATAAGCATGCAGGGAAAGCTTTAATCTAGGGATTTAGGGAGTAGTTTCCTTTTAATTAGCAGTCCTAGTGCCTTTTTAATGGCTGTACTCAGCACCTTTTGGAAGCAAGCAATAATAATCTATTTCCTAATCCTCCTTTCTCTCTTAATCTCTCCTCCTTCACAATTGCGCGCCCAGGACAAGGTCCTGGCGCCTCTACCAACTCCGGCTACGAATTACGTAGTCGTGGTCCAGCCACCTTGGGCGTTAGTGCCCTTGACAACCTGGTATCAGCTTCCAGGCGCTCCTCACCCAACCCCAGCCCCCCACCAAGCCCCACAGTGCCACCATTCATCCCCGCCATGGCCGAGCCAACTCTGGCTGAGCTCGCCCTGCTTCTCCGGACGTTGACAACCACCGTCGACAGCCTCCAGGCGAAGGTTGACACCCTCCAGCAGGAGCATTCCCCGTCGGGCTCTGCGTGGGGCTCCAAGGCTCCACTCACCGGCGAGCACCACAACGATCGACCTCCGCGCTTCCAAAAGTTGGATTTTCCCAAGTATGACGGCAAATCCGATCCCTTGGCGTTCATCAATCGCTGTGAGTCCTATTTCCATCAACAGCGCATCGCGAGGAGGAGAAGGTATGGATGGCTTCCTACAATCTGCACGATGGCGCCCAGATGTGGTTCATCCAAGTCCAGCAGGAAGAGGGCACTCCACGGTGGCGCCGCTTCACTGAACTCCTCCACCTACGTTTTGGCCCACCCCTGCACTCCAACCCCCTCGGCGAGCTGATGGCATGCAAGCAGACGGGCCCCGTCGTCGAGTACCAGGACCGCTTCGAGGCGCTCCTTCCTCGAGCGAGACACCTCACGGAGACGCAAAAGGTCCAGATCTTCACGGCCGGCTCAAGAAGCCGCTCGGCCTCGACGCCGAGCTCCACAACCCATGATCTCTCGCCGTCGCCATGAGCCTCGCCCAGAACCGGAGTGCAAGCGATCGGTGAAGCAGCAGCAGCAACACCACCTCCACCACAAAGATCGCCATCCCGGCGGGCCTCCTGCCGACGCCTCTGCTGCTTGGCGCCGCGCCGCGCCGCCTCCGCCTCGACTCGACCACCGGTGACCGTCGACGGCCGGCCGGTCAAGCGGCTATCCCAGGCGGAGATGGAGGAGCGGCGCCGCTTTGACTCGCTTCAAGCGCAAGAAGTTCGGCGCGGTATACAACCGCGTCTGCCAGTGCATCTTCCTCCTCGATCTGGCAACCGAGGACGACGAGGACGACCCCGAGCCGGAAGGAGCCGCGGCCGACGAACCGATAATTTCGCTCCACGCCATCGCCGACGTCCGCACCAACGAAACCATGCAGATGCGCATCATCCTGGGCGGCGCCTCTCTCCTCGCGCTCCTCGACTCCGGTTCCACCCATAACTTCGTCTCCGAGGAAGTAGCCGGCCGCACCAACCTCCACCTCCTTCCTCGCGGCAAGATGCAGGTCACGGTGGCCAACGGCGAACGCGTACCTTGCCCAGGCATGTACCGTGCCACGGCATTCACCATTGGTGACGAAGACTTCATCACCGACTTCTTCGCCCTTCCCTTGGCCGGCTACGACGTCGTCTTGGGCACACAGTGGCTGGCGTCTCTGGGACCGATCCTCTGGGATTTCGGCGCCCTAACCATGTCCTTTTGGCGCCATGGTCACAGGGTGTGTTGGCGGGGCATCGCGGGCCCCTCCAGCCCTTCCCTCAAGGCGTGCACCGGCGAGGACCTCCTGACGACCGTCCTGGACGAGTTCGCCACCATCTTCGCCGAGCCGACGGGTTTGCCACCACCTTGCTCCAGGGAACACTACATCAACCTCCTCCCTGGGTCGGCACCAGTGGCTGTCCGTCCCTACCGCTAGCCGGCCTCCCACAAAGATGAACTCGAACGCCAGTGCGTCACCATGCTCGACCAGGGCATCATCCGGCGCAGCGCGTCGGCATTCTCCTCACCGGTTCTTCTGGTCAAGAAGGCCGACGGCACATGGCGTTTCTGCATCGACTACCGCACCCTGAACGCCATCACCATCAAGGACGCCTACCCTATTCCAGTGGTGGACGAGCTCCTCGACGAGTTGCACGGCGCTCGCTTCTTCACCAAGCTCGATCTCCATTCCGGCTACCACCAGGTACGGATGAACGCCGCGGATGTCGCAAAGACCGCTTTCCGCACTCATGACGGCCTCTACGAGTTCCTGGTCATGCCATTCAGGCTAGGCAACGCCCCGGCCACATTCCAAGCACTCATGAACGACGTGCTGCACCCGTTCCTGCGCCACTTCGTCCTCGTCTTCTTCGACGACATCCTCATCTTCAGCACCTCGTGGGCGGATCACCTCCGACATGTCCGTGCCGTCCTCCACGTCCTCCACCAACACCGCCTCTTTGTTAAGCGGTCCAAGTGCGCGTTTGGCGTCGACTCCATCTCCTACCTCGGCCACATCATCTCCGCCGCCGGCGTGGCCATGGATCCGACCAAGGTGCAAGCCGTCACCGCCGGCCCATGACCACGCCTCGGCTGCTGGCGGCGGCGCTGCTTCCTCGGCCTAGCCGGGTACTACCGCAAATTCGTCAAGGATTACGGCACGATCGCCGCGCCCCTCACAGCTCTTCTCCGCAAAGAGGGGTTCTCATGGACGGACGAGGCTGGGGCGGCTTTCGCGGCTCTCAAGACCGCCGTCACAACAGCGCCAATCCTCACCCTGCCCAACTTCACCCAGTCCTTCATCGTCAAATGCGACGCATCCACCTATGGGTTCGGGGCTGTCCTGTTACAGGGCCAGCACCCCGTGGCCTTCTTCAGCCGGCCAGTAGCACCCCGGCACCGGTCCCTAGCGGCGTACGAGCGGGAGCTGATCGGCCTCGTCCTCGCAGTCCGTCACTGGAGGCCGTATCTCTGGGGCCGCCGGTTTCTGGTAAGGACGGATCACTTCAGTCTCAAATTCTTATTGGACCAGCGCTTGGCCACGATCCCACAACACCACTGGGTGGGCAAGCTCCTCGGCTTCGACTTCTCCGTGGAATACAAAGCAGGCAGCACCAACACGGTGGCCGATGCTCTGTCCCGGCGCGACACAGAGGAGTCCGCAAGCCTCGCCATTTCCGAGCCTCGGTTCGACTTCATCGACCGTCTCCGCCAAGCACATGACTCGGATCCAGCTCTGGTGGCGCTCAGGGAGGAGCTCGCCTCCAACCATCGCGGCTCCGTGGTCCCTCATCGACGGCCTCGTGGCGTTTGACGGCCGCCTCTACATTCCGCCAAAGACGCTTTACTCCATGAGTCGCTCACTACTGCGGCACGACGACTGCCATGAGGGCATCCAGCGCACCCTCCACCGCCTGCGCCGCGATTTCCACTCCCCCAACCTCCGCACGGTGGTCCAGGACTACATCCGCTGCGGCGCCGCCACGCGCCGCCATAAATCCGAGCACCTACACCGCCGGCCGCTTGCTCGCCTCTACCCGTATTTCCACGTCGGTGCCGGATCGACATTGGGCTCGACTTCATCGAGGCGCTGCCTCGCGTTGGCGGGAAGTCGGTCATCCTCACGGTGGTCGACCGCTTCAGTAAGTACTGCCACTTCATTCCGCTCGCCCATCCCTACTCGGCCGAATCAGTGGCTCAGGTCTTCTTCACCGAGATTGTGTGCCTCCATGGCATTCCCCAGTCCATGGTCTCGGACAGGGACCCCGTTTTTACTTCCATCTTCTGGACGGAGCTCATGCGCCTCACCGGCACCAAGCTGCACATGACGTCGGCTTTCCACTCGCAATCTGACGGGCAGACGGAGGCCGCCAACAAGATCATCGTCATGTACCTACGCTGCCTCACCGGAGATCGGCCTCACCAGTGGCTGCGTTGGCTTCCGTGGGCGGAGTACACCTACAACACCGCTTTCCAGACCGCCCTCAAGGACACACCGTTCCGGGTCGTCTACGGCCGTGACCCTCCGTCCATCCGCTCCTACGAACCAGGCGAGACACGCGTGGCAGCCATGGCCAAAAACATGGCGGACAGGGATGAATTCCTCGCCGACGTCCGCTATCGTCTTGAGCAGGCCCAGGCAATTTACAAGCGCCACTACGACAAGAACCACCGTGAGGTTCGTTATGCGGTGGGTGACTGGGTTTGGCTTCGCCTTCACCAGCGCACCGCAAACTCCCTCCGGGCTCCAACGACAGGAAAGCTCAAGCCGCGTTTCTACGGGCCTTTCCGCATCACCGTCATCATCAATGACGTCGCCTACCGCCTCGAGCTTCCGCCCCACGCTCGCCTCCACGACGTTTTTCATGTGGGGCTTCTGAAGAAGTTCATCGGCACTCCTCCCGCGGCACCGCCCGCTCTGCCGCCCATTCACCACGGCGCGCCAGACTGAACCAATAAGGTAGACCGTTCCGCCCGCCGGTGGGGTCCGTCAGTCCTAAATCCCTGGAAAGGCGAACCCGACGCTTCTGCTACTTGGGAGGACGTCGACAGCTTCATCGACCGCTATCCAACCTTCCAGCTCGAGGACGAGCTGCTCGTCGAGGGGGGGAGAGATGTCATGTGGGGCCGGCATTATCAAAGGCGGTCCCGCGCTCGCGACGCCGCCAGGAGCTCGGCTGCCGCACCAGTTTACAAATCTCAGTTGTGATTTTCTTCGAGAGATACTATTTTGAGTTTGAGGACATGAGAATAATCATTTTAGCTGAAGTCTTGCTTGGATCAAAGGTTGAGATGCTATTTCGGGTTTGAGTGCATGCCGACCTTTAGATTATCGGAATTGTTATGAGCCGGACGTCCGATTTTTCTGGACGCTGCAATATTTTTTTTTACTCGTGAAACATTTTTTTTCCTACACATGAAATATTTTCCTTCGATAACAGTAGAAATGTTGCTCCGAATAGCTGCAACATTTTTTCTACGCGTGAAACATTTTTTCCTATGCGTGAAACATTTTCCTTCGATAACAGTAGAAATGTGTGCGCAAAAAAAATATTGTATACATTGAAAAAATATTGCAGACGTAGAAAAAATATTACACTGAGCATCTGATGTAACATGCTGAGATCGAACGTCCGGTGCTAGTTCTTCCTCTTAGAGTATTCCCTTGGGCTAGTAGTTTGGGATGTACGATTTCTCTTCTTGTATTATTGACGCGTGTACGTTGCATGTTTAACATATCTTATCCCCTTAACTAGGAAGATGACCGGTGCCTTTATGTTAGCAAAGGGTATTTATGCTTATTCTGATTCTGTTCTTGACAAGTTGCTCAGGCTGTTTGATTGTCGCCACGGTGTTTTATGTGCCGATGCAGCAATGTGAATATATTTCTATCAGCAGGAAGACTGGAATATTTTCACGTTCTATTTCTGCGGATTAAATGGTACTACCTTGATCCTTGGCATAGTTGATGTGGAGGCTAACTACATCTGTGAAAACAATGTGATCTTATTGAAATTTGAGGCTTTTTCATTGAGCTCTTTTACAGTGGATTAAAATTAATATAAGCCGTCTATTTCTTTGAATCTAATAGTCGAAATTAATTTAGATCTAGTTATACTACCACTTGTAGTATTGGTAGTAAAATTCAGATGGGGTAAAAGGGTAAAAAAACTCTGTCATACTATTTGTCCTCTACGGTAAAACACGTCCTGTGATCTTGATGAATGACGGATGAATAGATAAGAGGTCTCTAAAAATCACTAGGTATTCAATGAATCCAAAACTGTGAACTAATTAGCAAAAATCTAAAAAACCCATGATGAATGGATAGGAAAAGTCTAAAATACCTTCAAAGAATGGATTATTAGATTTGATTTTTACCACCACTACTTATTACCTATGTTATACACCGTAAAATTTCTCTTTTCATTTCTTATGTAGATGCTAGACTTGTTTTTGTTCACACAGTTGTGAAGGCTTATCAGTACACATCCTTGACGAGTGTTAAGCTCCTGGACTGCTGGTCGATTCCATGTGTCGTTGTCCTCACTTGGATCTTCTTGAAGACAAAGTATGGTTTGAGGAAATTCGTTAGTGTTGGAGCGTGTGTGGCTGGCCTTATATTGGTTGTGTTCTCTGATGTGCATGCCTCCGATCGAGCAAGCGAGAACATGCTTCCTATGAAAGGTCTCACACAGTTTAGACATCTGTGCACCTATATATCCCTAGCTCAGCATGCCATTATCTGTTCAATGTGTATACTAAGTTTCAATCTGGTGCTGCACTACTCAATTTCTTGTGATTTTAATAGTGGATAATATACTTGATCCTCCACACATCAGGCTCTGATAGTGCTAGGACATGTCAAATAGATAAAACATCTGAATTTTGCACATGTCAGAAGCATCACATGTAAATGATTTTCACCTTACACTTCGGAATGCCTTGCAGAAGGACCCAACCCCTTGAAAGGTGATTTGTCAGTCATTGCTGGATCCATTCAGTATGTTGGGTAATGTTACCGAGGTAACAATCAACTACACCTCAACAGTTTACAGGTTTTTGTCTACAGGTTTCTGTCTACAACATTTCAGGAGTTTTTTTGTCAAGAGAAGTAACAGAGTTGAGGTGATGGCGATGCTAGGTGTTTTTGGAGCAATTGACAGTGGTATGCAAATGTATCCTTGGCTTAATGCAATTGTGACTGATTACATTGTAGTTTCTTTTGAGTACTTTCTTCTGTGGTGCTTCTACGTGACAAACGAAAGAAACAAATCAGATTTTGTTAGCAATCGACAGATTCAACTGCTTCACCCCATAGTGTTTGACAATTTGACATGTCCTCGCTGGGCAGTAACTCATATTTATGCTAATAACTGGTTCTGCATGTCATGGGGCCTCAACCTATAGGCTATAGCATACTATGCTCTTGATTAAACTATAACAATAATATTCCAAGAGTGTCCCTTCATGTTGAAAGAAGTCCACAATTTTAAATCATTCATGATTACTTGATTAGTGATTAGATCAATACAAGGAAGTAGTGAAGCTGGAACGTTTTCAACTAGAGCTCTTTTATAATGGATTAAAATCAATATAAGCTGCCTATTCCTTTGAATCTAATGGTTAAAATCAATTTAGATCTAGTTATGCTACCATATGTAGTATTAGTAGTAAAATTCATAAAGGGGTAAAAAATTTCATCATACTATTTATCCTCTCCTGATGAATAGCAGATGAATGGATAAAAGGCCTCTGAAGATTACCAGGTATTCGGTGAATCTAAAACTGTGAACAAATTAGAAAAAGTCTAAAATACCCATGATGAATAGATAGAAAAAGTCTAAAACAACTTTAAGAAATAGATGGTTAGATTTGATTTCTACTACCACTATTTACCATTCTGAGTTGACATAGGCTCACTACACAACGTCAAAGTATACGTGTGTCCTGATTCATTCTACTATTGCTTTGTAAACATGGAGTAATAGTGACATTGGTTAAGGTTTAAGGAGCTACATATAATATTTATTGTTCATACTACTATGCTTCGTGTGTGGCTGATTAAAGAGTTGAAAATGCCAATGGTTCAGAGCTTTCTGTCAAGGATCTGCTGTGCATAGTGACAATGTGTTGGATTGAAGGTTTTCAGAGTCGTACCAAGGAAATCTTTTCGTCATGTGTTTAGCCAGGAATTGTGACAGAAACTTCGGTATGGAGTACAAAAATTGAATCATCGAAGGAACTTGCAAGTCCAAGCACCACCATAAGGTGACATTACAGATAGGGGTAGAAAACGAGCCAAATAAACTTTTTTTCGAGCTTTCTTCGACACTAATTTATTCTTATTTATTATAGTCTCATGTATTGTTTGAGATCCAATTTCGAACCGAGTCAAAGTTGACTCTTGTTCTAAATCAACTAAATTTTATTTTAAAAGAAAAATGAATGTAATCGGAGCAATTTTGAAACGAGCCACCGAGCCAGCTCAACGAGCTTTTTTTTTCCAGCCCTAATTACAGAAGACAATCGATACACATCTAGTGATGGGAAATCCAGAAAGTAACAAAGCAGACACCCCCTGAACACTATTGCATTTGTTAACAAACCATGCCTTCAGTAACCTCTCTGTTTTCCTAAAAGAAACAAAATAGGATCTCTGACAAAAGTAGAATTGTAACAAGTCACTCACCAAAACTGCGTTAGTAACAGTATCTGAACATAGTGAAATGTCATTTTTCCTAGCTACAGTATCCATCGAGCAACTTATTCTAAGGAACAGAAAGCTGACCCTTCAAACTGATCATAAAACATAAATCCCTGAAAATGACCTCACTCAGAGCCCACATCAACACCCTTCTTTGCTAAGAATTCCTTTGCCTCCACAATATCCTGCATAGTCAGTCAAGCTCAAACAAGTTAAAAGTGAGAATAAACCAAGCATATAGTTTTACAGCAAATTGAAAGTTTCAATATCAGTTCGCTTGGCTTTCTTTGTAATGGCCAGTATGAAGATTGATACCACATACTGTAAAGAGTGCTTTAAGAGTTTTCAAAGTTCCTGTCCTTTATCTTGCATAGTACCTTGAAAATCATCTCCCTCTTATGCCAGCAGAAAACCGAAAGAAAAAAAAAGGATAATGAAATTTTACACAGGCATATAAGTAAAACAGAACAAGTCTTGAGTCCTAACTATATTAGTTTCCAACATGGCAATAAGATCCCATCAGAATTTTAGGCTGCTATGACTAGAACAGCTAACCTGCTGTAGCAGTATAGCTTCTTGAGGACAAGTTGGGAAGAACATCAGTCCAAATCCAATCATAAAAAGGCCGTAGCATCCAAGTGCCACTACCAAGTAGATGGGAAGCTACAATAACAACAAAAGTGACAAACAAACACCTTAATCACCTCGCACTGTATTCTTCGAGAAATTAGCATGTGAAAATTGATGACACTGACCAACCAAGTGTAACTTCGAGGAACAGTTGAGGTTTCGAGGAGGGCAACCCAGACAGCTGAGATTGCCACCAGCATTGCAATGATCTTGAATATGTGCTTCATTTGATGTTCTGCCATAAAAGAACAAATGAGAATGAGAAACAAAATGTGTCTGAATGCATGGGTCCCAACAAATGATTAGAAGTTAATTGCATCGGTACGCTGACATTGGGGCGGATCCAGGACAAAAAAAAATTGTCAGGGAATACAATGTAACTACTGTTGCTAGTTACTAATTACACCAACCAAAGCCAAGTTGAACTGCAACATAACCTGGAACTAATTTATCGGTCCATGAACTGACTCGAGTATCAGCAAGCATGCACAAAATTGCAACTTCAATGGATGCTCAAGAACAGGGGCGGACGACCTAACGTGGGTCATGGGGGTTCAGTTGAACCCCCAAAAATTTAGGAAAATAAACCGCTACTAGTACTCCACCACGGAGCAAACAAATCCGCAACAAACTCCATGGACTGACCTATCCATCCCAGAAAGAAAGATCTGGATGAGATTGCCCACAGCTAAGAAAGGATCCCCAGGACAAAAGCACTCTTAGAACAACAATCGAAGCTAGAGCTTCCTTACCAGCGAAAGTAGGGATCAATCCACGCCCGGATGGATCTCCACTCCACACCAGTCGGTAGAGCGGAGGATGATGCCTACGAGATGAGAAGTCCTCCTCTTCAAGGTTGAGGAACGGGGAGCAACCGAGCAATAGCCATGACGAGATCTGGAGAAGAGGATGGGCTAAAAGTAGACCTGATCAAGGCCGGGCCGGGCTCAAAAAGCTCGGACGTAAAATGTCAGGTGCGAGCCAGGCCTAAAGCCTAATAAGTGTAAACTTTGCAATCCTAAAGCCCAGCCTGATCAGGCCGTGGTGCAGATTTGTAGTGGACAAAAAGAAAACAAAATTTGAAGTAGGAGCTTTTTAAAATAAATTAGCACATGAATCATTGTAACATGGAGTCAGACGTTTTTTATTTTTGCAAAATCATCGATCCAAGAATAGTGGTTACAGCAACCACCACCAAAGTCAAAACATATACTAGGCTTTCTCACTACTCTCAGATACGTATGATAGGTTTGTTGGATCTAACTTGTTGTTTGCAATTTCTTTATTCAAAAGACTAAGTATGTGTGGTGGTGGTGGTTATTGGGTTGGACGTACGATGGGCGATAATGCAGGCATAAATCACCAAGTAGAAACAAAAATTAAGGCAAGTAGGGCAAAAGGCACTTAATTGAACCCCTGTTTATCTTATTTACTAGTAGTCTATCTAAGTAGCAAACATATAAACGTCTAGTAACCAAGCATAATGGGAGCGTGAGGAGGAGGATGACTTGGGGGAGCTACTGCAGGAGGTAAGGGTAGGGAGGGAGGAGACGAAGGTGATCGAGCGATCATTTTTCAATTTTCGAGTGATTTTATTCAATTTTCCATGCATTAAAGGAAAATTGAAGAAATTCAAGAAAATTAGAAAATTTTCAAAAAATCTCAATTAATCTACAAAACTCCTTAGAGAAATTTCAAAATTTTTAAATTTATTTAGCGCTTCTGGAAAATAAAAAACAATAATTAATGAAAGGGAACAGAGACACTGTCAGATTTTTATAAAAATTTACAAGCTTGATAATACTCTTAAATTTTAATGGTACGGATCATATATTAAATTTTTCAGAAATATTAGACTTCGTTTAGTGCCCCTAGAAAATAAAAAAATAGAAGACTATATACAAAGACAGTAGCACTGTTAAAATTTTTTAAAAATACATAGGTCTGATCATCATCTAAAAATTTTACAACATCATTAGCATTGCCTCTCAACCTTACACAAAAATTTTCAGAAATACTAAACTTCATTTATTGCCCCTAGAAAATAAAAAAACAGAAAAGTATATATAAAGACAGTATCACTGTCAGAATTTTTTAAAAGTACACAAGTCTGATCATCATCTAAAAATTTTACAACATCATTAGCATTGCCTCTGAACCTTACACAAAAATTTTCAGAAATACTAGACTTCATTTATTGCCCCTAGAAAAAAAACAGAAAAGTATATATAAAGACAGTAGCACTGTCAGAATTTTTAAGAAATACACAGATCTAATAATCATCTGAAAATTTTACAGCACCATTAGAATTGCCTCAGGACCTCTCACAAAAAAATTCAACACATTTGGATAAATTTTCCTATTTTTTTGAATTTGCATTTGAATTCCACCAGTTTATCAAGTGGTTTCAGATGTCGAGTGGCTCAATTCGCTTGATAATCGACGATATTGTGAATCGTGGCTGCCGGTTTCCGCTTCCCACACACTTCTCTGATTACTGGCCTTTTGTCGCGCTATCGACGCTACGTCGTTGATTTGGCTATGTGCTTTGGCTCTTACATTGCAAGTGACGGCGGCGATGCCTTTGGTTGAGTCCTTGACCTGACCCGGCCACCCTGGCCCGGCAGATCGTTGCCGCCGTCAAGAAATCAAGCCACAAACGCACCTTGAGACGTTCAGTCACCCAACAAACGCCGACGGCAGCCTCGCGGCACGCCAGTGCCAACGCCGCCCGCACGAGGCTAGCAGATAGGGGTGGATATCGAGCTGACTCGACTTGACTCGGTAAACTCGTTATGATAACGAGCCAGCTCGACTCGACTCGTTATCTTAACGAGCTCAAAGCTCAACTCGGCTTGACTCGTTAAAAACTCGAGTTGGCTCGTTAAGCTCGTTATAAATGTGAGCAACAAAGCATGCAAATACAAGGAGAAAATTAAGTTCTATCATGAGCAAATATTTTCCTACAGGAAAGTTAGTACTGCAACTATAGGTCTATACCAGACGCATACCACCAGCAGATACTTGCAAGGATTGTTATCTAATAGGTTTCTGTTAAGGTGGTTAGATCCAGAGTTCAGACCAGTAAGGCCTGCTTACCCTTAAACAGAACCCTGATGCAAAATACCTTTGGGATTGGCGTGGTAATAAAAGATGTACTCCCTTAGATAAAAAGTAACGGATATCACATTATTTCTATCCATGCATTATACAGCTCATTTTCCTGATATCAGACTCTGAAGGTCTGTAAAAGCAAATCGAGGATTACTAACATATTCAAAGGCAGCTTGGTTCTCGCAATGGATGTCCACAAAGATGCTTGTACTAATCTATTGTGTGATATAAATGCATAAATAAATTTGCTTACTGTGAATTCAAGACTGCATGAAAAAAATGACAAGCCAAATTAAAATAAACAGTTAAATTCTGAAATCTTAGCTTTAACCTATAGCAGTGTCAAAGAAAATGGACAAAAGCTACTTTATAGCATGTGTCCGTCTCGAGGAAGATTAAGTAAACAGCTCTAATGGAGTTCAATCAAATAATCATGCTCGATCAACAAGAAGATAAGAGTACAATTGATATGCATTTGACGCTAAATAGATGTAAGATTGAAAACTACATAAGAAGAAAGATACAAAAGAAAACAATCCAAATTTGAAAGTGCAGCTGTAAGTTTGGAAGTAGCAATAATGAAACTAATGAAAAACAATCACATGCAATGAAATCAAATGTTTGGTTTCAAATGGAGTAAATTCTTGCCTGATGAGAAGAAAACTAAAGTTTATGAAATTGGCCGGTTTAAACTGAATCATCTAAAATGGTCTGAAATCCTCAAAATAAATTATATCTACAGGTTGTCTACCATACCATAGCATTTAAACTTAAATAACAGAACCGATCATTCAACAGTTTGATTTGAGTGATGAGAAGATTTAGGTAGATCAAACAAGACTCAACATACACATTTGATTTGTACACCGTAAGAACTTTATCACATGATGTTCCTCAGTAGAACCAGTACTGCAGGTGTAGAGCAAAAAACAAGCCCCCTAGCTTCACTGTGACATAATTTCATCGCATCGATCCATTGTTAAATAATTTGTTGCTACTAACATTGCTGTGATTGATCAAGTATATGAACTTATCAAAATGCACAATATTAGGAAAACAAAATTGACATCTACCTCTAGCTTTACACATCGGTTTAGCTCCAACAAGATTAGTCAAGACAGAGTCTTGAACAATAGTCACGAATTTCAAACATGCAATGCGGCGGATGAACAAATTACAAACACGCATGGCATAAAACACACCATTACTGATTCTCCGAAGATGGCTAAATCTGGGAAATGCTAACCTTGGGACGACCGGAGGGGAGGAGCCCGGTGGGTGGATGGCCGGAGGGGAGGAGCTCGGATCTGGCAGCGTTGCCGCGGCGGAGGATGAGGGCAGCTGCTTGGCGAGCCGACCGGAGGGGAGGTCGCGGATCTGGAGCAGGAGCTCGAGCCGGAGGTGAAGTCCGTCGGGGCGGGGGCGGGGGCGGAGGCGGCGCGTCGGAGAGGAGGGGAGGAGAAGCGTCGGGGCGGGGGTGGAGGCGGCGTGTCGGAGGGGAGGGGAGGCGAAGCGTCGGGACGGGGGCGGGGGCGGAGGCGGCGCGTCGGAGGGGAGGGGAGGCGAAGCCTCGGGACGCAGGGCGAAGCGTCGGCGGCTCGGCGCGTCTGAACTCTGAACCGAGCAGGAAAGTGAGGGAGTCAGGGTTACAGCGATATTTTTTTTTTCAACTCGTTAAACTTGTTATCTGGCTCGCTTAACTTGTCTCTGAACCTTACACAAAAATTTTCAGAAATACTAGACTTCATTTATTGCCCTTAGAAAAAAAAACAGAAAAGTATATATAAAGACAATAGCACTGTCAGAATTTTAAAAAAATACATAGATCTAATAATCATCTGAAAATTTTACAGCACCATTAGAATTGCCTCAGGACCTCTCACAAAAAAATTCAACACATTTGGATAAATTTTCCTGTTTTTTTGAATTTGCATTTGAATTCCACCGGTTTATCAAGCGGTTTCAGATGTCGAGCGGCTCAATTCGCTTGATAATCGAGATATTGTGAACCGTGGCTGCCCGTTTCCGCTTCCCACACACTTCTCTGATTACTGGCCTTTTGTCGCGCTAAAAATTTTACGTCGTTGATTTGGCTATGTACTTTGGCTCTTACATTGCAAGTGACGGCGGCGACGCCTTTGGTTGAGTCCTTGACCTGACCCGGCCACCCTGGCCCGGCAGATCGTTGCCGCCGTCAAGAAATCGAGCCACAAACGCACGTTGAGACGTTCAGTCACCCAACAAACGCCGACGGCAGCCTCGTGACGGCCTCGCGGCACGCCAGTGGCAGCGCCGCCCGCACGAGGCTAGCGGACGAGCGCGCTTATCTCCTCCGTCCCGAGCTGGGCTGGAGCCGCACGCGCTCCGGCCATGAAGGCCGGAGCCCTTTCGCCAGTCATGCAAACAGCCCCCACAACTACAGGAGGCCATTCCCCTTCACTCGTCATGAGAACAACGAGAAATCTTCGCCAGAGTATATACGCCATCAAGATTCACGGCAGTTCTCATAACAACAGTTCCATGCATGGCGAGCAAGAACAGGCCTCGCCGACATGTTCCACAAATGGCACTTCCTGGTTCTTCCACACCATGAATGAAACGCGGGCATGACAAGAAGCACATCGCGAGCTAAACGCAAACCACCGCCAAACTGAGGGCAACCGATGTACCGCGGGATAACTCCACAACCACGAGCTGATGATGACTTGGCGCGCATGGGATCTAAGTTGTTCATATGAAAGCGTCCTTCTCGAGCAACTTGAGAACCTCATCTTGATTGTTGAGCTTGGCGACCTCGATAGGGGTTTTCCCATCCATATTTTGGAGCGTGCTGCAAATAATTTTATCGAGTTAAACACAGACAAGGGATTGGTGATTACCAAAGTTAAGAGAAAACGGCTGATTTAACTGACACAGCAGCGCCATGCTTTAACAGAAGATCCACACATTCCTTTCGACCATATCCAGCTGCATAGTGCAGCGGAGTGTTCTTGTTCTTATCCAACGCGTCCACTGTAGCACCAGCCTCTAGAAGGATTTCTGCGCATTTCAGCTGAATATACAGAAGTTCACCCAATTAATCGCCACTAATTAGCATATGTAATAGATGCAAATAAACAAGAAGGAAATGCAGCTCTACAACTAGTATTGGCCAAAAGATCTAAATCTACTGATGGTAGAAATGCCGCAACTAAGGATCAACAAATGTGAAGCCATTCCTTGCAGCAAAATGCTTGCGAACACGAACACAAACATTTTACACGACACAAGGTACTAACTCAAACTGGCTGCAACAAGAGACACCATGAATACATGACTAGAAAAAAGGTCAACTGACAATGATGTATAGAAGAACAAGATACCACAAAACATGAAAGTCTAGCAGAGTATGAACGAACATTCACGCTTATCTGTGGTTGCATCATTCATTTCAGTTTTAAAATGTCCAGCAGATCCACATACCTCACCATAGCCACATGCAAAATGTAAGGCCTTTCTTCCCTCTGCATCTTCTTCATCCTTGTCTGCTCCACCATCTAGAGCTTTCTTCAGACCCTGTTGTGTTATGCAGCTTGTAAATGCAGCACATAGTGGCAAATAAGTACAATGATTTGATAGAGATTTCCTCAAGACACAAATAAAAGATTGACGGTAGCAACCATATCTAATGCGAAGCTCCCCATGTATAATGAAAACAGTGACACTAGTAGCCAAACAAGAAATGTGCTCACAGTTCAACCCCAGATTCATCTACTGCAAAGAACAGAATCTACCCGATGATGGGAAGCATTTGCAGGATCTATTCCATACCAAATGAAGGCTAATTTGCATGTTGCCTTTACCCAAACAATTTAGATGACCCATTTCGTAAGCATGTGGCTCATAAGCTATAATCCAAGAAGCCAAATTATGATGTAAAACTTTCTAGGGAAGGCATGCACTGGTTATCATATGCACCGAAGTTGTTGTGCATAGTTGGAGAGGCAGGCTGTGTCGTATTAACCCAAAAATGGTTTCATAGTGATAGATCTGGTACACCCTAGGGTAAGCAGCATAGCCATAGCTACACATTGCTGTAAAGGAACTAAAATGGATAAATGCCAATACGATGGGCAAATAAACTACGAGCAAACAATTAGAAGTCAAGTTTTATAGTCATTATTTAACTCCATTACCTCCGCATCACCGACGCTGGCAGTGTGATGGACAATGGACTCATCATCATACCCGCCATCCTCCTCAGTTTCTTCAGGCCCAGAAAGTATAGTGGAGGTAGCAGCATCTCCTGGAAAGCTAATTGACATAGCCTGGCCAATCTTTTGAAGAACCTCAGGATCATTCCAGTACCTAGATTAAGTAAACCAAATTATCTCCGCAACTTTAAAGCTGTAACAGGATCTCAATATTAGTATACAATACCTACTTCACCATTGCAGATGGACCACCGGTCTCTATCTCATCAAGAATTGGCTTCAAAGATGGATCTTCCTTGATACGGGCCATTCGCTCTTCGAGCTGCTCCTTATGAGCTGGACTAGTCAAGTTCTCTAGCATACTGGACATAGCAGGATCCTGTCATACATAGGACAGAGTTTGAGGGAAAACATAATTCAGGGTAAAACTTTGGAGACAAGTGGGAAAAACAAATCATGATACCTCCATAAGGGCATTCCCAAGACGCTCTGCCATTGATACAAACTGAGGATTTTGCATGACCTGTTTCATCGTTTCCATGTACTGTTGAGGATCCAATGGAGGAACACCCTGTTCTCCAGAAACCTGAGCACTTTTTTGAAGCTGCTCAGCCATCTGGTTGAATACAGGGTCACTCGCAATTTGCTCTGCCATCTCTCTTATAGATGGATCCTGCACATGACAACAACAAATTTATACATATACTAGGAAGAATACACTAAAACTAATGCAATGCACAAAAGAGAACATGTAAAAAAAGGACAGCATTTACCAAAACATATTATGGCCATAGGGAGAAAACATACACTGAGCAAGCTGTTCATAGAAGAAAAATCAAAAGGATTGGAAATGCCTGCATCAGCTGCTGAAGAATACCCTTTACGTGCCTCAGACGACCCCTCTGATTTTGAATTTTTGTTCTGGTCTGAAAAGGTAATAGGGTAGACAAACAAAAGGGGCATATCAGAGGCTATAGAATTATGCATTAGAAATAAAGGGTGAACTATCATTGCTTGTTCTAGCCTAATCACACAAGCGAAGTCACAAGAACTACTTAAGAAATATTAACATGTGGTAAAATGTCGATTCCATGCAAAAAATAATATTAGTTCTCTTAAAACAGCAAACTCCAAGCTACATCGTATACCAGCACCAAGTGAGGTTCAATTTTTTTCACCTAGACCTGTCTTATGCATCATCATATACACAGCAGAAGCAAGGTAGAAAGTTCCCATGTCGCTAAGCATTATCGGTTACTCGGATGTATTTCATCTATAACAAGCTAACTGCGCTTTACATTTACAACTAACAAACGACGCAAGAAGCAATCAAAGAACAGAACAACTGTATTGTAACACAATCAATTCAAAACCTACAAAATTCAATGCTACCATGTAACACGATAAACCCTAAATCCACCATTTGACAGTAATTCCCCTAACCGAAGGCGACATCCCCTAAAATTCTGCTCCCATCGCATCGATCTAAACCGAGCCCTAGCAACCGACACGCCAATTCCACCGGAAAAGCCAGAAGCCATCCCAAAATCACAACCCCTAATGCAGATCTAGCGGCTGTCGAGGACGGGATCATCAACAAGCACGAGAAGAACACAGAAGAAATTCGGCGGGGAAGGCCAATGAGGAGGGACGTTCAGAGCTAATTACCGGAAGCCATAGCAGAATAGGACGGACTGGCGCGAGGGTTTGCTGGGGCTCCGCTAGTCGCCGTGAAGGTTCAGAGAAGTAAAACCCTCGACTCTCGAGAGCTTGAAGTCTTCCTTTTTTTAACTTAAAATATATTTTTTTTCAAATCTAGCCTTTTTCTGAATAAATTTGCAAAAATAATTTTCTCCTCATCCTCATAAGGCGTTGTAAGTAATACGCATCATCTGCCGCACTATAAAAGTGTAGCTCGATAAGTTCATTAACTAAGCACTTTAACTAGTCACTTAATTAATCATTATTTAATAATTTAATCATTTAATCAAGTGGCTAATTAATCCACTACCAAGCTTCCAATAGAGCTATCCGAGCTCGGCAGGTTCTTGCTACTGAGTCTGACACGACACTACCATGATGGAAACTGATGCTGCGGTACAAGAACGTGGTATGTGACATGTGGTATCTGTCGCGTCTCCTGTGATCGAGGAGAGGGTCATTTTTACAAATTTATTCGATAAAAGATCAGATCTGTAAAAAAAAAGTATGTTAAAGGGCAATTTTTTTTTCCAAAAGCTTGGGGCAGAGGTGGCTGATTAGGACAATCGTTTGAAGTATTTTTTATACTTATTTCCCTGTTATGAGAAAAAGTGATTTTAGCTTTTATTTTATAAAACTACAAATTTTAGGAGAGTATGTACGATAAAACTACATGTTTTAAAATTAACTTTTTTTTAGCAAGCGTGATAGTGTAGGTCTACCTGGTAACCTCACATGAGGATGATCAAGTGATTACATCCTTTAAAAAAATGAATTTCACAAAACAACATTTTGTTTGTAACAACTATTAAAAAACTATAGGTTTTATCTTTTATTTCACAAAACTATAGATTTTAAAAGAACTTTTACCAAAAAACCACAGGTTTTAGAATTGATCATTTCTTGTAACAGATCCGACAATGTAGATCTACATGACAGTTTCACGCAACGATGGTCAAGTGATTACACCCTATAAAAATAGATTAAATTTCAGTTTTTTTTACAAACCATCAGAAAACTATAGATTTTTAGTTTCTATTTCACAAAACTAACTTACGGTGTTCCATGCTCTTTTTCCCCAGGAGGTTGAACTTGCGGTGTTTCGGACCGTCCAATTGAACCCAATCGTATAGTCGAGTTACAATCGTGGCAAATGGCAAGCCATGGGATTGGAATTTGGTGTACTTTGGACTGTCCGATCCAACACAATCATAAAGTCGAGTCGATGGCAAGCCAGAGATTAGGTAAGGATGTTCTTTATCTTTGGAGTTTTGTACACATCGATGGCCTCAATAGATGGCTCAACAATTGCACAAGCTTTACAATTACTGTTAAAATAGGGGAACTGACTAAACGCATGAGTTGACATCAACAAGACATTACTATGTTTTCGCGTGTTCTGATCGGCGTTTCATGCAGCAAAATAACACTGATTTTTGCTGTAACACAAGTTGTCCCGCGCATAATAAGATACTTCCTGTCAACTCTTAACTAGCTTGCAGGGTAATTTCACACGCATAATCCATACCTAGAGACGTCAAAGGAGGGCGGTCAACTTGAGCCTTGGAGTTGGGCAGGTCGCCGTCGATGCCCGATGGAGCGATGGCGAGAACCGCGGCAGAGGAGCCAGAGGGCGAGCAAACGTGCGGCCATTGGGCGGACGCCATTGCGCTACTACAGCAACAACGTACGTACAGGCCGGTTTGGCGCTCGCTGAGGAATTAGGGCAAGCGAATGGATCAATAAACAGGCGTACTTCACGTGAGAGTAAAAGATACGCCTGAATTTGAACCATGGAAATGGGAGTCGTAACTTGTAACCACCCCGCTAAGAGGTAGTTCCTAAGCTTGCTAGAAGCTTTGATAAACATGCTAAGCATGCACCAAACTTACTAATGCCATCCAAGTTAGGATGTATAAAAGCCTATTGCTTTTAGCCTTTTACGCTGTTTAAGTCTAAAAAACTGACTTTAAACTATAAGCCAAACAGCGTAAACCTAAACAAACCTAAACAAACATGGCCCCAGCCAAAGAAGGAAAATTGCGATAAAACATGGAGCAGCAGTTTGGATTGCTCATGAGTTGATATGTGATGCAGTATTGCAACAGAACCAGCAGGAAATGTTATTGCTAAGGATTAATCTCTCATAATCCAAACCACATTAAATGTTAAAATTCCAACAGATCACTGCATATGTACATTATTATCGAGACAGGGTCTTACAGCAACATATACACTTCGTACGAAATAATGTCACGATTCATGGCACACCCGAACACACCTCAGATGTGATAAACGCTAGAAAGGTGAAACGGATATGCTCACACACCAGATAATCGAGCACCAGATTTTTGTGGCAATCCAGCTAATAAGCATTATCAGCAGGACCATGGTAGTTTCTCCTCCTCAGCTGGGATTCCGGTGCAGGCTGCTGAAGGAAAATCTTGGTAGGATCATTTGGATCAACGTACCTGCGGACATCCACAAATGTGAGTTTACAGCAGAGAAATATGATAAATCAAGAGCATCAGAAAACAGATATTAGATTGGACACTAACGCATGGCGCATCATATCATCAACAGGAGTCTGCGCAGCTTGCAGAGGGTCCACACGTGGAGCCACATTAGCCGCAGACTGAGCTTCAAACTGATTGTAGCGTCGCACAGATGCAACCAGGTTCAAGAAGAGAGGAACAAAAGTACCACAACCACCTTCCTTAAACAAGATCTTGAAGGTGTGAGTCGAGTACAGAGCCCTGTTCTGGTTGTCTGGAACAACCTGCATTGAGACTTTCAAGGTTAGTGCTGTGCGGGAAACATCAGATATACAACCATGCCCTATGTCCAAGTGTTATGTGATACTCACTGGCTCCACGAATCCAGAGATGTTATTGCAGTGGAATATTGGTTGATTGAATTTCTCACCATGCACATACAGCTGCAAAGAATTTGCCATGCAAGAGCATTTAGATTTCGTCGACAATTATTCCTACCAGCGGTGATAGGAAGAGAGAACTTTCAGAATGGCATTACTCACCAGGGGCATATCGAAAGCAAAGAAGTTCCCAACAGGCTTGCTGGCAACAAACACCATCCTTATATTAGACAGGTAAATCGTGCCCTTTGTTTTGACATGACCGCCAGGAGCTCTGAGAACAGGCGAAGCAACCATGACAGGTGGTATCCAATCAGTTCATTTTGCCCAAAGCAGTGATTAATAAGATAAATTTTCAAGACGAGCACAAGTAAGAGCCTTCTACAACGACCAAAGCATTCCTCATCCTACACGGGTACGTAATGAGATAGCAAACGATGCTCAATTGGAGGTATTATGCAACAGAAAGCCCCTAGTTGTATCACAAAGTTTCGGCTATAGCTACACTTTGTTCCCAAATCCCAACCAACACAAAATTTAGCATTGTTTTCAATCTTCTCTAATTTGCAATCCCTACGAAACAAGTACCAGCATAACCAGATTCGTTGAGAGACGACATGCGGCAGCCGATGGCCACGGGCCGGCAAAAAATCCCCTACCGAGGTCCGAGGGCTCGATTTTGGCCGCCCGCGCCACCACCCCCGTCGTGCCGTCTCGCAACATCCGGAACTTCACATGGACAAATCCTGAGACTCACGCTCTCTTCAATCCAATCCCTCGCGGTTTCCCCCTTTCAAACCTAACCTAACCCCAGATCCCCCCATCCAAAACAAAACAGCCACAATCTCTCGATGGATCGCCCTCCCGACAAGCTAATCCTTTTCGGCGCGGCAAAATCAGGTAAGTAGAGGGGCGAGGGGAAGGGGGTACGCACGACGGGATCTTGTCGACGTGGAACTCGACGCCGTCGCGGGCGAGGACGAACATCTCGCCGTAGAAGGGCACCGGCATCCCGTTCCCGAACAGCTGCGGGTTCTCCGCCATCTCTCCCCGCCTCTCGAGCCCTCGATTCGACGGCTCCGCACCTTCCTCCGCGTCGCCGAACGAACAAGACGCCTCACGAAACAGCGAAACTGGTTGGCAAATTGGCACGCTTTTCCGATTCCGCGGCGATGCTTTAACCGCTCCTCGAAGCGGTCGGGTCGCGCTTCCTTGCAACTCGCGGTGGGCTGGGTTGGTTTGTTCGGCGCATGCGCTAGGGCCGGCCTGTGTGGATGGTTCTGATTCTAGGACAGTCCAGACTCCAGAGTGTTCCAGATGGGACGAACCGACTGCCTGGCCTTAGGGGTGCAAAACGGATCGGATACGGACGGATTTTACTTATTTCGTGTCTTATTTCAAATTTTTTCTCGGATATAAAATCGGATACGGATAGTGCCGGATTCGAATACGAATACAGATTACTTCGGTCGCAAATACGGAGCGAATACATATCGTTCCAGATACGGTTAGTCTCGGTTACGAATAGTTAGTCGGATAATACGTGAAAGCAGAAACCATATATGTTGCGCATATTAAGATTAATCAACCATACACAAAATTTTACTAGAACCTTGGAGACATATAAGTGTTTCAAATTCAATAATAGTTGCCTTCCCTATGTAAAAATAATATGCAGCCAATTATAATTCCAATCAACATATGGACTTATATGATGTAAAATGTTTATGTTTATCGGATCTGTTATCGGATATCTATTTCACTCATTTACACTGATATTTTTTAGATATCTCGGATATGCGGGTATAGATCGGATACTTCTCTTTCCATATCTTACCCCATATTTTTTTTCGGATAGGCAGATTCGAATCCGGATCGAATCCGGATATAACCGAATATAACCGGATATATTTTTTCGGATTCGAATCGGATTTTAAACGAATTCGGTCTCGGATCGGTCGGGAATTATCCGCTCCGTTTGCACCCCTACCTGGCCCAGGCACTCAACGACGAGCATTGAGCTCTGGTGCGGTAAACTGAATTTAATATTAACCGTTTTTTTCATTCAATTCAATGATCAGATTAACTGGTACTATTTATTTATGTTGTATTTGTTTGCTTATGCTAAATGGTACATGTATGAATTAGTTTTTAAAAAAGTAATACATGTGTTTGTTTGCTTGAATAGAATTATGCCATTCTAAATAGTGGGATACAAATTTAAAAAATATTCTTTATAAATGTTGAACCATTTATTTACCAAAAACAATAGAACCAAATGGTATAGAATTATTCCGTCCTATTCAACCTCATCCCAGCAACCAAACACACCCTTATACTCTCTTCTAGTAGGAACACTCTCAACAAATTAATGGCTAAAATTATTTTTACTCTTATCTACATTATGCTACTAGTACAGTGTACAGTAAAATTATTAGAAGAAGTACTTCTTTTCCACAATTAATACTCGAAGCTTCTCCGTCAGCTCTCACTACTAGTAACACATTAGTTTCTCGAGAAAGAGAACCTATCTCGGGATACAAGCTCAACAGCAATACAGCATTCTAATTGTTCATGTAAGTTTCGAATGAGAAGCATCCACAAACCAGCAACAAGTAGATGGTTTCGTATGTTTTTTCCCTAGCTGAAGCAGACTCTCATCAGTAAGGGTAACACAGCAACAGCATTAAGCAGAAATGCAACTCCAGAAATAAGTAATGCCACAGCTTTCAAATGTTTTTCCCCCTAGCTGGATTTATTTTGCCGGGCGACACCACTCGACAGCTAAGGCGGCAACAGATGAACAAGTTACAGACTTCTTGTAGATTTATTCATCAGGGCAAGTTACAGGCTTCTTGTATACCAAGCAAGGTGCGAAAATTTCTCAAGACATGAAGTACTACTCCAAGGGCCAGTTCCACTGCATAATGAACCTCAATGCCGTCGACCGTCGTCGTCCCTATGGAATCTCATCCTGGTGGTACAGGTGCAGGCCAAACGAACCGTGCAAACGCGTTGCAGAATGCTGCATTTTCCGCAGCTGCAAGAGCGTCTTCGTTACGGCCGTCGTGTACCTGTGCTGTGCCTGAGGCCTCTCTGTATGCCTAAACCCACACAAACACAAGTACTAAATTGTTGACCTGCAAGAAAAGGCAGCCAAGAACAAAACAAAAAGGAAAAAAAAAACTGTGTTTCCATGTATGCTAATGTTATGATGAACCATAGTTGATGCAGGCTAGTTCAACTTTTTCCCCCAAGTGTTACTCAAAGAGCTCTTTTACAATACACAAGAATGAATATGGGCCGTCCATTTCTTTAGATCCAAAGGTTGAGATTAGATTAGATTTGACTATACTACCATGTGTAGTATGGGTAGTATAACCCGTGGAGGGGTATAATGGTAAATAATTTTCTGGGCCAGCACCCAACCATGTGTCTCGTGCAGGGGTATAATGGTAATTGAGCAAAATGGCATTCAGCACCGCCCCGACCCTAAACCAAAAGACCAGAATGCCCTCGAAAAATCAACGATCAGATTTAATTTCTATTACCGCTATATACTACCATGGTAGTGCACAGTAAAAATTCTCTACTCAAAAGACTGCCACTTATAATTTGCGCTGTGGGCTCATTCACTAAATTCACAATGGAAGATGACTAGTGCAGAATCAATAAGTAGACAAATGTTACTTTAACAGAAAAGGCAGAATAAATACCTCTCCATATGTTCCTCTCAGCATCACCCGATAGACCACAGTCACAATTCCATAGCCAGGATAAATAATATTACGAACTTCTCCACACCAATCTGAAAATATCAATAACCAATCACTTCTGTTTACACAGCACGGTGAATTTTGTATCCGATATTACAAATTTAAGTACCACCTAGTAGTAAGATTGCAGAGAGTTTGTAGGGATTTCACAGATTTCTCTTCTATTTAGGTATATTCAAAGTGTTGAGCTGCAGTCATGATGGTTCAGACATCCAACAACACTTCATCTTTAAGACTTTGAGAAGGGAAATTGAAACAAATGCCTTATAAGGTAAAACATGGCAAGGTCACCACGGACTATATCAGCAAAGTGTAGCAGGTTCCATTTGTACTCGATTTTGCTTAATATGAAATCGTCAGGTGTGTCAATATACAACTTAGGAACAAACGCATATCATAACACATCTGACTCTTAGGACAAAAGTACCCTACAGCAAAGTAAGTCTCCACCACAAAAGAAGCATCTGACCACAGGTAAGCGTAAAATAATTTCTAATTTTAAAGGAAATTCACCTGGTGCGTAGAAGCTCAGCATTCTGTTGGCATCTTGTCTGCCCAATCAGATATCAACAAAGATCATGTTAGGATAAAGATATCACCCACATGTTTCTCTATCAAAAATCACTAAATTACGAAAAAAAAACCATAGTAGAAGTCCTAGTTACATTACTGCAATTTAGTATCAAACTGTCAATGATATGATTTGTGAATGTATGTTGGGGTCATTTTCACCAAGTCCAAAGAAATTCATACTCATTTGGACTTAATAAAAATATCGTCTGCTTACACCCCGAATATGTACCTACAACCTTTCTTATAGAGACACTTGAAGCAGTATTAATCTTTTCCATTAATCCTTCAGCTTGATGACCAAGATCAACCTAACAAATCCACATCCACAATAGAAAAAAATGTTCTAATATAATCTTATGAATGACACAGGTTAAAGTTACAGATTGAGAGACCTAAATAGTACCATAGGATTTTTCCCACCAGTAATCACATGGAAAGGTGCAGTCATATTTTTAACTAGAGATATGCAGATAGCTAGCTATACATGGTCACTTGCCCCCAAGAAGTTTCTTGGGAGGTACATTCAATCAGTAACTCGTACTTGAGTGTCACTCTGCCATACGCAAATTTGAGTTTACAGCAGAGAAAATGATAAATCAAGAGCATCAGAAAACAGAGATTATATTGGGCACTCACGCACGACGCGTCATATCATCAACAGGAGTCTGCACATCGCGTCGCACAGAATCAATCAGATCAAAGAAGCAAGGAACAAAAGTATCCCAACCACCTTCCCTGAACAAGATCTTGAAGGTGCGAGTTGCGTACAGAGACCTGTTCTGGTTGTCTGAAACAACCTGCATTGAAACTTCCAAGGTTAGTGTTGTGCGAGAAAGTTCAGATATATACAAACATGCTCTCTGTCCAAGTGTTATCTGACTCACTGGCTCCACGAATCCAGAGATGTTATTGCAGCGAAATATTGGTCGATTGAATCTCTCACCACGCACATTCAACTGCGAAGAATTTGTCATGCAAGAGCATTTAGATTTCGTCAACAATTATTCCTACCAGAGGGGATAGGAAGAGAGGACTTTCAGAATGGCATTACTCACCAGGGGCATTTCAAAAGCAAAGAAGTTCCCAGTAGGCCTGTGGGCAACAAACACCATCCTTATATTAGTCAGGTAAATCGTGCCCATTGTTTTGACATAACCGTCAGGAGCTCTGAGAACAGACGAAGCAACCATGATAGATAGTATATCCAGTCAGTTCATTTTGTCCAAATCAGTGATTAATAAGATAGATTTTCAAGACGAGCATAAGTGAGAGCCTTTTACAACGACCAAAGGATTCCTCATCTTACTCTGGTGCGTAATGAGATAACAAACGATGCTCAATTGAGCGTATTTGCAACAGAAAGCTCCTAGTTGTATCACAAAGTTTCTGCTATAGCTATACTTTGTTCCCAAATCCCAACCAACACAAAATTCAGCATTGTTTTCAGTCTTCTCTAATTTGAAATCCCTACGAAACAAAGTACCAGCGTAACCAGACACATGGAGAGACGACGTGCAGCAGCGGAAGAACACGGGCCGGCAAAAATCCCCTACCGAGGGTTTGATTTAAGCCGCCCTCGCCAACATCCCCGTTGTGCCGTTCAGTGTTAGAGTTAGCATGGTAAAAGCTAAGATAAAGATTTAACGTAGAAAAATCTTACGAAAAAGAAAAAAATACGGGAAACAAATCCACTAATTTGTTTAAGATTATATGTACATGGTGGGTGAATTATATAGCCAAAAAAGTTTAAGTTGTGCTAGATGTGGACTCTTATTTGGATATTAGGCATATCTCTAACAAACTTATTTAGATATTTAAGTTATCTCTAACGGGAGCTACTGCTGTGCAATCAGTTTAACTGTGCAAGGATGCAAACAAAGAATCTATGCCACACAATCTCCATCCTGTGGTTGCTGCTTTTTTGCACTTAAACCCCCCCTCACTCGCTCATGGCAGCCCTCAGCAGCATGCGCAAATTGCCAAAAACCCCCTCATACGAATCTTCCTGTGCTTGGCGCTGCTCCTCCGTGGGAGATGCCCTCCGAGGGCGACTCCTGTGCCGCCGCCCCTTCCATGGAGCTCCGCCGCCCCCAGGTCCGCCGCCCCTGCCATGAGGCTCCGCTGCCCCCCTGGTCTGCCTACGGAGATTGCATCGTCAGGTACCAGGTCCGCTGCCCCGCCATGGATGCCCGCCGCCCCTCCAAGGCGGAGCCGCCTGCGCCGCCGCTCGTCCAAGCCGGCCAGGCTGCGACGCCCCTCCAATCTGGCCCCGCTCCCTCCAAGCAAGACTTCCTGCACCGGCGCCCCTCCATGGAAGACGTGTTTTTTTTTGTTCTTGTGAAAATTAGGTGTGCAGTCGGCGCCCAAATTGAGTTGGAGTTGTGAGGTAGTTGTAATCAAGTGTAATGGCTGCTGCTGCCATGTGTTTGAGCATGTATTGAAAGATTGAATACTAATGAAGGTAGATCATGAACACTGAAAGGTGATTCTTTCCTGCAGTGAAAAATTGGGATTGAAACTCTGAAAGAGACTGAAAACAGAAACCAAGAAGGTTTGCTCTTCAGCTACCAGTCAATCGAACTGCTACCAATTTAAGCTTTGTTTCTCATACTGCAATGGGAGAAACAAGGATGGGAGGTTATAATACTAATGTTTACAGTATAGCCATGCCTTCTTCCAGGATGACCACGTCGGCCGCACAGCACACGACTCGGCGGCCGGGCACAGGAAGACGAAATACGAAGCGGCGTATTGTTTTGTGATGCAGGGGTTTTTGGCAATTTGCGCATGCTGCTGAGGGCTGCCATGAGCGAGTGAGGGGGGTTTAAGTGCAAAAAAGCAGCAACCACAGGATGGAGATTGTGTGGCATAGATTCTTTGTTTGCATGCTTGCACAGTTAAACTGATTGCACAGCAGTAGCTCCCATCTCTAACAAACCTCTCCTTAACTTAAAATTTATAATGAAATTATCTCCAAAAACCCGAAGGATAATTAAGTATTGAAAATTCAAATGATGAGAATATAAAAGATTGAAACAGTCTTATCCAAACACTTCTAATGAAACAAAATGAATAAAACCATAGCAACACCCGAAATTTCATATGGACAAATCCTAAAACTCACGTTCTCTTCCGATCCATCCAATCCATGGCGGTTCCCCTTTCAAACCTAACCTAATCACAAATCCCCCATCCAAAACAAAACAACCACAATCTCTTAATGGATCACGTTCCTGACAAGCTAATATGTTTCCGCGCGAAAAAATCAGGTAGGTACATACGACGAGATATTGTTGACGTGGAACTCGAAGCCGTCACGTGGTCGGAGGGCGAGCTCCTCGCCGTCGAAGGCCACCGGCTTCCCGTCCTCGTGCAGCCACGGATTCTCCGCCATCTCTCCCCGCCTCTCGAGCCCTCGATTCGGCTCTGCTCCTTCCTCCGCGTCGCCGATCGAAGAAGACGGCCAAACAGCGAACTGATTGGCAAATTGGCTCGCTTGTTACTTAAGAGTTCCAATACAAGTGAACTGAGTTATTCTACGTGCATCAAGAGACATCATGATTGCTAGTGGACCCTACCATATCTCATGCATGCAAGACCAGATCGCCATTACGTCGAAAGGTGGTAGAACATTCGTTTTCAATTTTCACTAATTAACCAGGAACATTCGTTTTCAATTTTCACTAATTAATCAGTGGAACCCACAGGAAGTTAGGTATGGTGAGCCGATTGAACCTGGCATGTTGAAAATGGAACGAAAAGTTTCTCATTGTTCGGAGGAAAACGGAAACGGAAGTTCTTTTTCGAAAATAGAAACCAAAAATATCGGTACGGAAACAGAAATTTTTTACCGGAAACGGAAACGAAAACGGGGGAGCCAATTCCGAATGAAACAGAACGGAAATTCCGTATAAAGGAAACAAAAAATTCTATAAAAATGAAACAAAAAATTCCATATAAATGAAACTGGAATTAAAAATCCCTTTGAAAATCAAAATCTTTCTTTGGTACTTAAGGTCTGGAGTAATTCTAACAAAAGATAATCTTGCAAAAAGACAGTGGAAGGGATGTATTAAATGTTGTTTTTGTAATTCTAACGAAACAATTCAGCATTTGTTTTTTGATTGCCATTTGGCGAGATCTATTTGGAACACCATTTTCATTACTTGTGGAATTCATGCTCCTCGCAATGTATCTGATTTGTTTGGTTCTTGGCTTAAGGGTGTTAACTCTAAGCTTAAGTGCCAAATTTTAGTAGGTGCTGCTGCCATGTGTTGGTCAATTTGGTTATATAGGAATGATTTCATTTTCAACAGAAGGTCTTTTAACTCATTTGCACAGGTAATCTTCAGGGGAACGTATTGGATCAGAAGCTGGTCTCCGCTGTCTAAAGAGGAAGAGAAAGGGATGCTATTGAGGGGTTGCAAAATGCTAGAGACTACTGTTTGGGAGTTATTCGCCAAGTTTGGTTGGAGAAGGAGTCTTAGAATTGAGGCCTAGGGCCTGCCATTGTATTTCGTTGGGAACTTGTTATTTGTCTTTTGATGTCTGTTTGGTTGGTTTTGTTGGCAGTAGAGCTGGTTGTTATTTCAGTTATATCTTTTGGGTGTTTGTAACGTTGGCCGTATTCCTCCTTGAGTGAAGAGGCTGGATTGTTCCCTTTATCTAAAATATAAATGAAACTGGAAAATCTTGTTGGGCCGGGAAGTATCACAGCAACAGCATTAAGCAGAAATGCAACTCCAGAAATTAGTAATGCCACACCTTTCAAATGTTTTCACCCTAGCTGGATTTATTTTGCCGGGCGACACCACTCGACAACTAAGGCGGCAACAGACGAACAAAGTTACAGACTTCTTGTAGATATATTCATCAGGACAAGTTACAGGCTTCTTGTATACCAAGCAAGGTGCGAAAATTTCTCAAGACATGAAGTACCACTCCAAGGGCCAGTTCCACTGCATAATGAACCTCAATGCCGTCGACCGTCGTCGTCCCTATCGAATCTCACCCAGGTGGTACAGGTACAGGCCAAACGATCTGTGCATACGCGTTGCAGAATGCTGCTTTTTCCGCAGCTGCAACAGCGTCTTCGTTACGGCCGTCGTCTACCCGTGCTGTGCCTGTGGCCTCTCTGTATGCCTAAACCCACACAAACACAAGTATTAAATTGTTGACCTGCAAGAAAAGGCAGCCAAGAACAAAACAAAAGGAAAGAAAAAACTGTGTTTCCATGTATGCTAATGTTATGATGAACCATAGTTTTTTTGACGGAGAAACAGTAGAGGAGGCCACTACTGTGCGCGTGAGCCAGCGTTGCGCGCAGCTGCGCTCGAACGCTGGCCGGCGAGGCGAGTCTCACCCTCGCTCACCAACCGGGCGTTGCCCGGCTCGCTATGATGAACCATAGTTGATGCAGATTAGCTCAACTTTTTCCTCCAAGTGTTACTCAAAAGACGGCCACTTATAATTTGCGCTGTGGGCTCATTCACTAAATTCACAATGGAAGATGACTAGTGCAGAATCAATAATAAGTAGACAAATGTTACTTTAACAGAAAAGGCAGAATAAATACCTCTCCATATGTTCCTCTCAGCATCACCCGATAGACCACAGTCACAGTTCCATTGCCAGGATAAATAATATTACGAACTTCTCCAGACCATTCTGAAAATATCAATAACCTATCACTTCTGTTTACAATGCACGGTGAATTTTGTATCCGATATTACAGATTTAAGTACCACCTAGTAGTAAGATTGCAGAGAGTTTCTTGGGATTTCACAGATTTCTCTTCAATTAAGGTATATTCAGAGAGTTGAGCTGCAGTCAGGATGGTTCAAACATCCAAGAACACTACATCTTTAAGACTTTGAGAGGGGAAATTGACACAAACAAAGGCCTTATGAGGTAAAACATAGCAAGGACACCACGTACTATGTCAGCAAAGTGTAGCAAGTTCCATTTGTACTCGATTTTGCTTAACATGAAATCGTCAGGTGTGTCAATATACAACTGTAGGAACAAACGCATATCATAACACATCTGACGCTTAGGACAAAAGTACTCTACAGCAAAGTAAGTCTCCACCAGAAGAGAAGCATCTGACCACAGGTAAGAGTAAAATAATTTCTAATTTTAAAGGAAATTCACCTGGTGCGTAGAAGCTCAGCATTCTGTTGGCATCTTGCCTGCACAATCAGATATCAACAAAGATCATGTTAGGACAAAGACATCACCCACACGTTTCTCTATCACAAACCACTAAATTAAGAAAAAAAACCATAGTAGAAGTCCTAGTTACATTACTGCAATTTAGTATCAAACTGTCAATGATATGATTTGTGAATGTATGTTGGGGTCATTTTCACCAAGTCCAAAGAAATTCATACTCTTTTGGACTTAATAAAAATATCGTCAGCCTACACCCAGAATTTGTACCTACTATACCTTTCTTATTGAGAGACTTGAAGCAGTATTAATCTTTTCCATTAATCCTTCAGCTTGATGACCAAGGTAATTAATCAACCTAACAAATCCACATCCACAATAGAAAAAAAATGTTCTAATATAATCTTCTGAATGACACAGGTTAAACTTAAAGATTGAGACCCCTAAATAGTACCATAGGATTTTTCCCACCAGTCATCACATGGAAAGGTGCAGTCATATTTTTAACTAGAGATATGCAGATAGCTATACATGGTCACTAGCCCCCAAGAAGTTTCTTGGGAGGTACATTCAATCAGTAACTCATACTTGAGTGTCACTCTGCTATACGCAAATTTGAGTTTACAGCTAGCAGAGAAAATGATAAATCAAGAGCATCAGAACACAGAGATTAGATTGGGCACTCACGCACGACGCGTCATATCATCAACAGGAGTCTTCCCATCGCGTCGCACAGAACCAATCAGATCAATGAAGTGAGGAACAAAAGTATCCCAACCACCTTCCCTGAACAAGATCTTGAAGGTGCGAGTTGCGTACCGAGACCTGTTCTGGTTGTCTGAAACAACCTGCATTGAAACCTCCCAGGTTAGTGCTGTGCGAGAAAGGTCAGACATACAAACATGCTTTCTGTCCAAGTGTTACGTGACTCACTGGCTCCACGAATCCAGAGATGTTATTGCAGCGAAATATTGGTCGATTGAATTTCTCACCACGCACATTCAACTGCGAAGAATTTGTCATGCAAGAGCATTTAGATTTCGTCAACAATTATTCCTACCAGAGGGGATAGGAAGAGAGGACTTTCAGAATGGCATTACTCACCAGGGGCATTTCAAAAGCAAAGAAGTTCCCAATAGGCCTGCGGGCAACAAACACCATCCTTATATTAGTCAGGTAAATCTTGCCCATTGTTCTGACATAACCGTCAGGAGCTCTGAGAACAGACGAAGCAACCATGATAAGATAGTATCCAGTCAGTTCATTTTGTCCGAAGCAGTGATTAATAAGATAAATTTTCAAGACGAGCATAAGTGAGAGACTTTTACAACGGCCAAAGGATTCCTCATCTTACTCTGGTGCGTAATGAGATAACAAACGATCCTCAATTGAGCGTATTTGCAACAGAAAGCTCCTAGTTGTATCACAAAGTTTCTGCTATAGCTATACTTTGTTCCTAAACCCCAACCAACAGAAAATTTAGCATTGTTTTCAATCTTCTCTAATTTGAAATCCCTACGGAACAAGTACCAGCATAACCAGACACATGGAGAGACGACATGCGGCAGCGGATGTCCCCAGCCCGGGCAGGCAAAAATCCCCTACCGTGGGTTTGATTTTAGCCGCCCTCGGCAGCATCCCCGTTGTACACTGTTCAGTGTTAGAGTTAGCACGGTAAAAGCTAGGATAAAGATTTAGGTCCTGTTTGTTTCGGCTTAGACTTTTTGGCTTTTGGTTTAAAGTTAGCTTTTTAGCTTAATGAGCTTTTAAACTGTCTGTTTTTAAGCCAAGACATGTTGTTTGGCATCCTGGTTTTTTGATGGGTTGGATGGTATAGCTTATTACTGAAAAGTTTGAAATGACTTTTAAGGTTGTAAGGACTTTTTTTATGTACTGATTTATTTAATACAAATATTTCATATCTTTTTCACCAAATGTCGTATTGAAAAATATAGATTAATCTTGAGATCAAACTTCATTCTGGGCATAATTATTTATCAACTTAAAACACTTACTACATGGCAATTTTGAACTCTTATCAGACTGAAAATAGCATAACAATTTTGAACTCTCGTCAAACTAAATAGCTATGAGTACATTAAGAGTATTTAGATGGATAATCTTGTTTACATTTTAGACTAAAAGTATAAACTTAGTTCACTTTATTTTGGCCTATAAGTTTCAGATCTCAGATAAAGTTAAGATTTAAAGCTCTACTAAACAGGACCTATATATACATGGTGGGTGAATTATATAGCTAAAAGAGTTCAAGATGTGCTAGATGTGGACTCCTATTTGGATATTGAGTATATCTCTAACAAACTTATTTGGATATTTGAGTTATCTCTAACAAACCTCCCCTTAACTTAAAATCTATATTGAAATTGTTTCCCAAAAATCCCGAAGAATAATTAAGTATTGAAAGTCCAAATGATGAGAATATAAAAGATTGAAACAGTTTTATTCAAATGTTTCTAATGAAACAAAATTAAGAAAACCACAGCAACACTCGGAATTTCAAATGGACAAATCCTAAAACTCACGTACTCTTCCATCCAATCCATCGCTCGCGGTTCCCCCTTTCAAACCTAACCTAACCTAATCCCAAATCCCCCATCCAAAACAAAACAACCACAATCTCTTATATGTTTCGGCGCGAAAAAATCAGGTAGGTTATACGTACGACTTGATATTGTTGACGTGGAACTCGAAGCCGTCACGTGGTCGGAGGGCAAGCTCTTCGCCGTCGAAGGCCACCGGCCTCCCGTCCTCGAGCAGCCACGGATTCTCCGCCATCTCTCCCCGCCTCTCGAGCCCTCGATACGGCTCCGCTCCTTCCTCCGCGTCGCCGATCGAAGAAGACGGCTCACGAAACAGCGAACTGATTGGCAAATTGGCTCGCGTGTTTACTTAAGAGTTCCAATACAAGTGAACTGAGTTATTCTACGTGCAACTAGAGACATCATGATTGCTAGTGGACCCTACCATATCTCATGCATGCAAGACCAGATCGCCATTACGTCGAAAGGTCGTAGAACATTCGTTTTCAATTTTCACTAATTAACCAGGAACATTCGTTTTCAATTTTCACTAATTAATCAGTGGAACCCACAGGAAGTTAGGTATGGTGAGCCGATTGGACCTAGCTTGTAGGGTTGAAAATGGAACAGAAAGTTTCTAATTGTTTGGAGAAAAACAGAAACGAAAGTTTTTTTTGCGAAAATGAAAACGGAAAATATCGGTACGGAAACAGAAACAGAAATTTTTTACTAGAAATGAAAACAAAAATAAGAGAACCAGTTCCGAATGAAACAGAACGGAAATTCCGTCTAAAGGAAACCAAAAATTCTATAAAAATGAAACAAAAAATTCCATATAAATGAAATTGGAAAATCTTGCTGGGCCGGGAAGTAGAGTGAGCCAAGGAAGAAGAAAAGTGGGTTTTGGCCCATATGAAAAATAGAGATTTGAAATTCGTTTTCTAATTTAAATAATACTATAAATATATATTGCTTTATAAAAAAATATCAAATAGAGTTAAAAAAAATCTAAAAAATTCTCAAAAATATTTTATAACATTTTAAACATAAAAATTATTTTATGAAATATTCTAGTTTCATTTTTCTCAAATAATTTATTTATTTAAATATAAAAATATAAAAATCATTAATTAAATGCTAAAAATTCACAAAAAAATTCATGAAATCCCAATTAAATGTTCAATTAATGAATTTACAAATTTTTACGGTGTTACAACTGAGAACATACCTTAATGGAATTTTTCTCTTTCGTTTCTGTATCCGCTCCATTTCGTTCCACATCTGTTTTCGTCACTATCTGTTTCTGGAGTTTCCGATTTTATTTTCGTTACCAGTAAAAAAATGTAGAAACGGAGACGTACAACTATTTATCGATCATTTTTGTTTCGTTTTCATCCCGGATGTAGTGCGAAGCACCACAGTATGTCCGGATTTCTCTGGTCCGGAGAGAATATTTTTTTTAGCTTTAGATTTGTTTCGGTTTCTTCCCGATTATGTTACGTTTTCACGGTTGGCTATAAATAGGTGTGTACATGTCCTTGTAAAGAGACACTAGCTTAATGGATAGCTATTTGTATTTATCAGCGCTCTTTGCTTGTTATTCCTCGTTATATATGCATAGAGAGGGGATATTGGTAGACTTTTTCTAAAAGGTGTTATGTCTTTCCACTAGAAATTAGGATATCGACATACTTCACTTGTTGTCCGTGAAGTTCAGCATACGTGTGATCTTAGCGAATTAAAGAGTTGCACCCCTATTGTATCTGGTAGCGGGGATTAGCTAGCATTTAACAACAGAGCACATGAGAATTCAAAATAGTAAGTTGTGAAGATCGGGTAAGCCTCGTATCATCTTAATATCATAGCGTCGGATTGACACGGTAGGATTATTTATCTCTAACTACTGTCTTATATATTTTTAGTCCTATAATACAGAAAATTGCCTCACAAAACTACCATCATATACCTAGATCTTTGTGCTCAGATTTGTTCTTAATTTTGCATTACCAAGTTTTAATCCGTGTGTTAGTTGTTGTCGATCCATACATTGCATCCCTAAAATAATAAAATATCAAAATTTCTATCCTCCTGCCGCTATTTTCTTCTAGCGCCACTTCCAATCCCGTTTTTCGTGACATCAATTTTTCCAGTGCCACGCAATCTCACCCGTCCACGAATTCCACACAGATTTTAGGAAGCTTCGGGGGTATTTGGGATAGTTCTAGCTTCGTCAAAATCTATGGAATTAATGGAGTAGGATATTCTTAGCTCTAGAAATTTACGGAGTTGGAGCTGTGGATACATTAGGAATATTTAGGTGGGCCATCTTATTTACATTTTAAATTAAAAATATAAACTTAATTCACTTTGTTTTAGCCTACAAGTTTCAGATCTGAGGTGGAGCTAAGATTTTCAGCTCTGCCAAACAGTGTGCGCCAACAATGTTTGTTTGTCCGTGCTTCGTGTGCATAATTTATTATTTTAAACACAATTCAACAAAGAATGTAAATCTTGGACCATGACATGTTCTTTATGAATATTTGGATCAAATAAACTAGTTATATTTTTTGTTCATTTTGTGTGCACAATTTAAAGGGTTTCATGTTCCGATAAATATTCATGACCGTATTTGTTTTGATTCGTATTCGTTCCGTATCTGTATTCGATATTATTCATATTTGTATTCATATCTAGGGTATCTGCATTCGTATCCACATCAAGAGAAAAATATGATAAGGCCATTATTCGTCCGTATTAGATCTGTTTTCACTCCTAACTGTGGGGATCAGACAGATAGCCAGCATCTGCATATTCCAACATGGTTGAGTCTAGGTCTTTCAGATAAAATAAGGCAAGATATTGAGTACCTTAGAATTATCTGAGTAAAGTATTGACACCAATTCCAATGTCTTTTGATTAAAGCTGCACTATGTCTAGTTAGCAAATTTACTTTGAATACAATATCAAGTCTGGTGCAATTTGCATGATACATGACTGTTATATAGTGTTGACGAATACCCATACCAGGGGTAACCCACAGCAAAGTATACATCTATTTCAAGATCGTATTTCTCCGAGTTATCTAGCCTCGAGTCCGGCCGACTTGATGCAGAACCACGAAGGTGAAACCGACATGGCCCTCGTCCCTCACTGAAAGAGGGTTATCGCCGACATTGAATATGATACCAAATGGGCCACATCCTCATCAAAGGCCTCCTTAGACCCCAAAGGGTCACCCGCCTTGATTACTCCGACCGAACCTCGGATCGGACGCTCCGCCGGCCCCGACCGACCCAGGGCCGACGCCTCCGCAGGCACCTACTCCGACCCGTCCCCGCATCAAGTACCACCGCAGGCTCCAACCAGGACTCCGACCAGGGTCCCCGCAAGCCTCGGCCCCGCAGTCTCTGCCACGTCAGCAGTCTACGCCGGGCGGGTCACCTGTTGCACGGATGTAACGGTAACATTGGGGCGGATGGTTCCTTCCCAAGGCAACCAGAGGGCGGCTTCAGCTAAAAGCACCCGTCTTTTCAAGACGTCGACATCTCGACAGCGCTTCGGAGGCGTGTGTCGCCCTCCGAAAAGGGCGCCGCCCGTTGTGTCTACCCACCCCGTATGGGATGTCTTTGAACTGTCATCATCATGACTGAAGACCAGGTCGCCCGGACGAAGAGCCTGCCCGTCATCATGACCGAAGACCAGGACGCCCGGACGGAGCATTCCCCTACCTCTTTTTCAAATCCTCGTGTAACCTGCCCCCTCCACCTATATAAAGGGAGGCAGGGCCCCTGGAGGAGGGGGATAGATATTCTTGCCTTCACACGCATCCACGTGAGTTCGCTCACCGGCACCTCCCCTTAGATCGCTCAGGGTTCTCCGACCCGGGTCGGCGCCAGGCTTAGGATAGCCCTCCCGATTCCTTCTCCCCGAGCGAGTGCTAAGGGCTTGTCCTAGCCTCCGTTTGTAACCTCTATTTGCTCCCCGAGCTCAGGGCAATTCAAACCGCCACCACGAACTGGAAGTAGGGACATTCAGCCCGAACCAGTATAAATCCGGGACTTCTTTGGTCTAACCATTCGAGGAGAGGGGACGCGCAACCCCCTATACTTACAAATTCACTTTGCGGTTATCTGAAACACCGGTTGGCGCGCGCGAGTAGGGGCTCATGGCGTCATCTTCGTGATCTCTGGATTCCCACTTCCCTCCTCGATGGCCTTCTTCACCGACGACGGCGCGTCTGCGTCAAGGGGCTGGATCCGCTTTGGCTCCCTCGACTTCATCACCGTCCCGGCGGGAGAATTCATATTCATCCCCGCCACTTTCCAGGCACGAGCATCTGCCTCGAGCATGGACTCCGTCGCCCACACTCTCGGTGACCTCCGGCTTGGGGACCCTGCGTGGACCCCAAGGTGGGAGTCCGTCCACAGCCACGCTACCTCTAGTAGCGGTCCGTGCGAGCCTGCGCGCATGACGGCATCACCCCCCGCGGGCTCGCACCTCGTGGCTACGGTCGGCCATTTGCCGACCTCCGTCTACGACTTGCTGGAGAGCTCCTCCAGCCTCGACTCCGGCTCAGACGTGGAGCACACCTCCAACGCGTTGTACCCTCGCGAGTGCAACATGGTGGGGCCGGACGCCCCGGCCACCACCTCCGTCAGTCCGGGAACCGCCGCCCAGCACGCCGAGGTGCGGGAGGCGGAAATCCAACGCGAGCGCACCGAGGCTCTCCAAGCCCGCCGTACGGAGCTCCAGCGGCGACACGAGCAGCTGGAGGCTCAAGAGGCTGAGCTTGTCAAGCTCCAGGCCGATCTGGAGCAAGGCAAGCCCGGCCTTCTGCGCTTTTGCCGACGCAGCGCCGCTGCGGCGGAGTTCAACGGCAGAATGGCGAGGATCGACGACCTCATCAGTACTTCCCTCGGGCCAGCCAGAATATCGCCGCCGCGGCAATGCTACTTCGCGGCATCCCCGAGCCAGAGGACCCGGGGGCTAAGGCCACCTACCGGAACCTCCGGGGCGGTAGAACGTCTTCGCGATCCGGCATGTCTGACCTTCCGTCTCCTTCGCTCGGGGCTTCTTCCGATCACCCACCCATTGCCGCCGCCGAACCGCGGGAACTGGCGCCTGGCGCCGCCCGCCGAGCGGCCACAGCCTCTCGCACCCGCGCCCGAATACCGGTGAAAGCCGCAACGTTAGCGGCAAGTGGGGGCGGAAGAAGACAGACGATGAGGCAATCCAGTCGAGTCGCGGACGGCGCGCCGCGCCACCGCGGCCCGAGCCCCGCAGTGCGGGGTCATGAAGCGTTGGCGAAATCCACCGCACGAACTTCCCGCCGATTCGGGCCCCACCAACATAACCAAGTACTGCTGGGCCACGAACCCCAGTGTCGGTTAGAAGACTTTTGGCTCGCATGCAGGGCGGGAGGCGCCACGGACGATCTCTTCGTCATCCAGTACCTCCCCATTTACCTCGCGGATTCCGCCCGAGCATGGCTCGAGTATTTGCCCGCGAACACCATCAGGAGCTGGGCCGACCTAAAGAGCGTCTTCGTCGGTAACTTCCAGGGCACTTACAAACAGGAACTCTGGGATCTCAAAAGCTGCAAGCAGCAGCCGGGGGAGTCTCTCCGGGATTATATCCGGCGTTTCTCCCAACAATGCAACGAGCTCCCCGACATCACCGACGCCGATGTTGTCGGGGCGTTCATCTACGGTACCTCGTCGAAAGCTCTGGTGCACAAGCTGGGCTGTGCCAAGCCCAGGACCACCAAGGAGCACCTTGAGTCCTCGACATTGCCACCAACCACGCCTCCGGCGAGGAGGCTGTTGGGGCTATCTTTGATAAGGGGAAGACCAAGCGAGAGGCCGCCCCCGACACCGATGCTACCTCTGACCGCTACGACAAGAAGAAACGGAAGGGGAAGCAGGGCCGCGAGGGCCACGTGGTCGTGACAACCGACATACCGCCAAGCGAAGCAGTAACGTTAGGACCCGACCACTTGAAAAAGCGATGGGATGCCCATGTCCGCATCATGGGTACCCCGTCAAACACAAGTACAGGGATTGCGAAACCCTGAAGCGTTTCATCTCCGGAACCTCCGCACGAGGTAAAGGGAAGAAGCGCGACTCGGCACCAGATGCCGAGCCCAAGGAGGCGGCCGAAGAGTTCCCGGAACCTGATGGCTGCCTCATGATCTTTGGCGGACCGACGAGCTATGCCGACAAACGTCAGCAGAAGCTTGCATTCCGTGAAGTCCACACAGCGGCTCCCGCTGTGCCCAAGTACCTTCGGTGGTCGGAGTCACCGATCACCTTCGACCGGATGATCACCCCGATCACGTCCCGCACCCGGGGAGATACCCTCTGGTCGTGGCCCCCATTGTGGGGACGAAGCGCCTCTCCAAGGTGCTCATGGATGGCGGCAGCAGTCTCAACATCCTGTATGTTGAGACCTTCGATGCCCTGGGAATCCCTCGCTCAAGTCTCCGACCGAGCAAGGCGCCTTTCCACGGCATCGTCCCTGGTCTGCAAGCCCATCCGCTCGGGCAGATCGATCTGCCCGTAACTTTTGGGAACCAGGCCAACTTCCGCACCGAGACCCTCACCTTTGAGGTCGTGGGGTTTCCTGGCTCCTATCACGCCATAATGGGGAGGCCATGTTACGCCAAGTTCATGGCGATCCCCAACTACACTTACCTCAAGCTGAAGATGCCGGGGCCGCGGGGAGTCATCACCGTGGCCGCATCCTTTCAGCTCGCTTACAACTGCGAGAAAAGCAGTTGTGAGTTGGCGTCGGCGATCATTGCGTCCGCCGAGCTCGAGAATCTCCGGAAGGAGACCTCGGAGTCCGCCCCCGACTCCAGCAAGTCGGGGTCCGGATCCTTCAAGTCCGCCGAGGATACGAAGGAGGTCGTGGTCGATCCCGAAGATCCGACCAAGACTGTGCGCATCGGAGCCACCCTCCCCGCCAAATAGGAAGGCGCGCTCGTCGACTTCCTCCGCGCCAATCGGGATGCCTTTGCATGGAAACCCTCTGACATGCCAGGCATCCCGCGGGAAGTCGCCGAGCACTCCTTGAATATTCGGCCTGGCTCAAGGCCGGTCGTCCAGCACTTGTGCCGCTTCGACGAAGAAAGGCGCAAGATCATCGGCGAGCAAATCGCCAAGCTTTTGGCTGTAGGGTTCATAAAAGAGGTCCGCCACCCCGAGTGGCTGGCCAACCCTGTACTCGTAAAAAAGAAGTCGGGGCAATGGAGAATGTGCGTTGATTACACGAGCCTCAACAAGGCATGTCCCAAGGACCCTTTCCCATTGCCCCGCATCGACCAAGTTGTCGATTCCACCGCAGGGTGCGAATCTCTGTCTTTCCTGGACGCCTACTCAGGCTACCACCAGATAGCGATGAAGGAGTCCGATCAACTCGCGACCTCATTCATCACTCCGTTCGGCTCATTCTGTTACGTAACGATGCCGTTCGGTCTCGCACGCGGTGCTACGTGCGGCGATGTATGCAAATGTGTTTTGACGACCAGATCGGGCGTAACATCGAGGCGTACGTTGACGATATTATCATCAAGACTAAGAAGGTTGACGACCTTGTCGCCGACTTAGAGGAGACTTTCGCGAACCTCCGAAGGTTTCGCATCAGGCTCAACCCCGAGAAGTGTGTTTTCGGGGTCTTCAAGGGAAAACTGCTCGGCTTCATCGTCTCCGAGCGCGGCATCGAAGCTAATCGGGAGAAGATTGCCGCGATCATGAAGATGGGTCCGATCAGCAACCTGAAGGGGGTCCAGAAGCTGACGGGATGCCTAGCGGCCTTGAGCCGCTTCGTCTCCCGCCTCGGTGAGCGCGAAATGCCGCTCTATAAGCTGCTCAAGAAATCCGACCACTTCACCTGGACGCAGGAAGCGCAGGAAGCCCTCAATCGATTGAAGGCGTTCTTAACCACGCCCCCGGTGTTGGTCGCCCCAACGCCAGAAGAGTCGCTCCTCCTCTACATCGCCGCCACGACCCAGGTCGTTAGCGCGGCGCTCGTTGTGGAGCGAACCGAAGAAGGCCGCGTACTCAAGGTGCAGCGGCCAGTGTACTTCATCAGCGAAGTACTCTCCGAGTCCAAGGCTCGGTATCCTCAGGTGCAGAAGCTGCTCTACGCGGTGCTCATCGCCAAGAGGAAGCTAGTCCACTACTTCGATCGGCATCCGATCTCCGTGGTAACTTCCATGCCGCTCGGCGAGATCATTCGCAGTCGCGACGCCTCCGTAAGAATAGCCAAATGGGCTCTCGAGCTCAACGGCCACGACATATCGTACATCCCTCGGACGGCCATCAAGTCGCAGGCCTTGGCCGACTTCGTCGCCGAATGGACCGAAGCCCAGGCGCCACCCGCACCCGAAGACCCCGAGTACTGGACGATGTACTTCGACGGGTCCTACACCAAGAATGGAGCCGGTGCCGGAATCGTCCTCATCTCTCCGCTTGGGAATAAGCTCCAGTATGCGATTCGGTGCGCCAGCGCCACCAACAATGTCGCTGAGTCTGGCGCCGTCAGCGGACTCGGATCATTGCCGACCACGGCGCGCGCCGGCTCCACGTACACGGCGACTCCAAGCTTGTCGTCGACCAAGTCATGAAGGCTTCCGAGCCTCGTGACGATCGTATGGCGGCATACTGCCGAGAGGTGCGCAAGTTGGAGGAGAGGTTCAAGGGTTTCGAACTTCACCATAGCTACCGCCGCTACAATGGGGAGGCCGATTACCTGGCCAATCTGGCTTCTAGCCGGGGACCAGTCCCGTCGGGGATCTTCGTCTCCGACCTCTACAAGCCCTCCGTTCGGCCGGATCCTCCCTCCGAGCATTCGACCGACCCTCAGCATGCGCCCACTCCGACTGCCGAGCGTCCAAAGTCGGAGCCTTCTGAATCAAGCCACGGCGTGCTGCTCACCGACTCCGACTGGAGGAAACCCTTCATCGACCAACTAACCGACGGATCGCTCCCCGCCGATCCCACCGAGGCCCGGCGCCTCGCTCGGCGGGCGAAATCCTTTGTACTGGTCGGAGGAGACCTCTACAAGAGAAGCCCCTCCGGGGTCCTCCAGAAGTGCATCATGGCAAACCAAGGGAAGCAGCTGCTGCTGGACATCCACGCCGGGGTTTGCGGACATCACACCGCCCCACGATCCCTCGTGGGCAAAGCCTTTCACCAAGGTTTTTACTGGCCAACGGCGATGGCTGATGCCGAGCAGATTGTTCGCACCTGCGAAGGGTGCCAATTCTTCGCTCGACAGACGCATCTTCCCGCGCAAGCCCTGCAGACGATCCCTATTACATGGCCGTTCGCCGTTTGGGGACTTGATTTGGTCGGTCCCTTCAAGAAGGCGCCGAGGGCTTGACGCACCTGCTCGTCGCGGTGGACAAGTTCACCAAGTGGATAGAAGCTAAGCCGGTCGCCACCATCACTTCTGTCCAGGCGGCCAACTTCTTCCGCGACATCGTCTATCGGTTTGGAGTTCCGAACTCCATCATCACCGATAATGGGACGTAGTTCACAGGGAAAGAATTCCTCGAGTTCTGCGACGACTTCAACATCCGCGTCGATTGGGCAGCTGTCGCCCATTCGCGGATTAACGGCCAAGTCGAGCGCGCCAATGGCATGATCTTCTAAGGCCTAAAACCATGGATCTTCGATCGACTGAAGAAATTCGCAGGACAATGGGCAGCCGAGCTGCCCTCCGTCCTTTGGAGCCTGCGGACCACGCCGACCCGATCGACCGGGGTCACACCATTCTTTCTGGTGTTCGGCGCGGAAGCCGTTTTGCCTATCGACCTGGACTACGGCGCACCGCGACTGCAAACTTTTGACGAGGCGCGGGGGCTCGACGCAGCAAGACGCCATCGACCAGCTTGACGAGGCGCGCGATGTGGCCGTTTTGCGATCGGCCAAGTATCAGCAGACGCTGCGGCGTTACCATGATCGACAGGTCCGCGGACGGTCCTTCAACGTTGGCGACCTGGTTTTGCGCCAGGTCCAGTCCAACGTCGGCAGGCACAAGCTGTCCCCTCCATGGGAAGGACCCTTCACCGTCGTGGAAGTCCTCCGACCGGTACCTTTCGACTCAAAGACGCCGACGGCAACATTGTACCCAATGCATGGAATATCGAAAAGTTAAGGCGATTTTATCCCTAAAACTTCATCCTTATTCCTGCGACTTTGGCGAAACCTCCAGGCCCGAAGCGCGATGTACTGATCACACCCTGATCGTCGTGTGTCGCTCAGAGGACTGCCTACCCGCATGGCCATCTGAGATCGTGCACCAACCGAACATCGTGACCTATCTTGGTGGTAACTCGTTTTGCCGAGAGCGCTATGGCCCACACCCCAGCGGCTACGATCTCGAAGTAGCGCTTCACGGTGAAAAGAGATAACCATACGGGGCGGTCCTTTATCGGTTTGAAGCACGCCTCTGCGCCAGCGGTTTCATCGCGACTTTCGCGTTTCCTTCAAAGTATCAACGCCCTGGCCCTACGCCCGCACAATCTCGGAGGATTCCTAAAGGCTACGGTCATCCAATGAAGCGCTCGTCACGAAGGAGAAAATGCGCAATATAAGGCAAAATCCCCAAAAGCTGCAGTATGCAGTGTGCGTATATTACAAAAGAGAGAAGAAGAAAAGGGGGGGCGCCCGGGCCGTCTCTAGGCTATGATCAGGCGTCGCCCTCAGCGGTGTCGTCGTCAGAGCTGCCGCTCTCGAAGACATCACCAGCCCGCCACCTTCTCCGCGGCCGCACTCAGCCAGCGCTTGGTCCGCATCCCCTCGATCCGAAACTTGATTGCAATCGGGTTGAAGGGCCAGCGTCGGGTAGCAAAGAGCCAAGATCGTATTCCGCCGCGAACATGCGGAGGCACCTGACCTCGCGGCGGAACGCTCACGCAGGGTGCGGGGCAAGTCGGAAAAGGCGTCGGCCGCCTGGTTAAGGCGGAAGGCGTACCTTGCCGGAGTAAGCTCCAGAGGCTCCGGCAACCTCACCCCTAGAGACTCCAGGCTCCTGCCCATGTTCTCGAAGGCTGGGCGGAGCAGGGAGAGGAGGCCCTTCCGCGAGGCTAGCTGCTCCGCATACATCGAGCTGAGGTCCTCCACGGCGGCCTCGGCCGGGCCCGCTGCGACGACGCGTCTTCGCGTGCCGTGGCAAGCTCCTCCTCGAGGGCGGCGACCCGAGCCCGTTCCGCCGCCACCTCCTCGCGCGCTTGCGCCAACTTCTCCTCGGCGGACCGGGTCCGTGCTTGCTGAGCAAGCACTTTCGCCCCCCAGGCGGCGACCGTCGCAGCCTGCGATGCTAAAGAAGCGTCCAGCCGCGTCAGCGCGGCCGTCATACTGGCTGCCGCGCCCTCGTCGTAGAAGCGATGGCATCCACCTCTCCCGCTGAGGTGGCCGGCGCAGGCACAGCAGATGGTTCGCAAGAACCAGAACCAGTAGCGCTGGTCAAAACAGCAAACAGTTCAACATTCGCAATAAGAGGAAAACCGAAGCCATCGCCGGGACAAACAAAGAAGACTCACTCCGAACGAGGATTCTGAATACGGAAGATCGACGAGGGCAATACAAGCCCTCCCCTTCTCGCACGCATCAACGACGGATCGGCAACACGGGATCTCTTGGGGTCCGACCCCAGAGAGACCGCCGCTGCCTCCCGCTTGCCGGCCCTACGATCGTCGTCGCCGCTCGCCATCAAACGCCCCTGCCTTCTAATCCTTCTCCTCTTCTCTCGACAAAGGGTAAAGGCAAAACAGGAAGGCGGAGGGGGCGAACTGCGCATAGTGGCTCTTTCCCCCCGCACCATATTTATAGGGCCGGGGTGGAGCGGTAGAAGTGGGATCGTCCCGGGCGACGCGTCACACGGGCATTAACTGCACATCCCACGCGACGGGACGTGCCCTGTCCACACCCCTCGCCTCGCATTGAAATGCGACATGATGGCGGTTAGGCGAAGGACCTGTCTTGCGGCCAGAAGCGAGGCGACCGCCGATTTCGTTCGGCCAGCCGATCTGCGTCGGCAGTCGGCGCCAAGCGACGTCTGGATAGGCCGCGGTGGCCCCGAGTGGAGGACTCGACCGCCACGACACCTCCCGCATCCAAAATAAAAGATAAGGCAATCTTTCCCTTAAAAGTTCTTCCGTATTCGTTTTGAGCTCTGTGAAGCGATCACAAGCTCGGTCCCCACGCACCGCACGGGGGCTATAAGCTCACGCACTTTCGCGGGTCAGGTGATCGGATCAGCTACGTGGTCCCCCCACAATGGTAACCCTCTCGACCCGAGCACTACGGCCTATGCCCCAGTGGCTGTGGTTACCAAGTTGTGCCCTGTGGAAGAAGGAAGTACCCATTCGGTGCGACCTGTAGTTGGTCGGGAACACTCTTCTCCCGCGCAAGTGCGGATGAGCGACTTATACCTAAGGTTCCTACGCTCACTTGGTCGTAATCTGTGCGCCATTAGATCCTCCCCAACGGTAGTCCCTCCAGGCCAGCGCCTCGGCCTCGCCCAACGACTACTGGTTCTAAGTAGTGCTTCGGGGGAGAAGGGAACACCTGTGTGGTACGAACCATGGCCGGTCGGGAACACTCCTGCCCCGCGGCAAGTGCAAGAGAACACTACATTCCTACCCAAAAATTTCTTATTATCCAAGCTTTCCTAAAAGGCGTTAACATATCGACCCGAGCTTACATAACCCCTGCGGTTTTCTAAGCCACGGTCATCGAATGTTCATCATCCCTAGGAAGCACGAAGAATAAGAATCGGACCAGCGGAATGATCCGAATAACTATTTGATCCCCCCACGACGATAACCCTTTCGACCCAGTCCATGACTTTTTTAGGAATGGAAATCGCAAAAAGCAAGGGAGCGGCGATGGCAAAAGCGAGAAGACGCTCCTGCGCTCATCGCACCAAGTCTGCAGGTACTTATTGAAGCGCGTGCTAGCCGGACACACATCGACCAATCGCTTGCCGATCAAAGCATCGTGCGCCCCATCGCAAATGCCACGACAAGCCGCCGGTAAGACGTGTCGCCCCTGATCATCTCGCTTCGTATTTAAACTCCCGCGCGCACAGTAAATGCTTGCAGGGATGTCGGGGCATTGCTCCGGGCGAAACGCCCCGCGACCCCTAAATCTCCGCCTCCGGCCGGTTCAAACCGACCCGAAGCAGGTACGAAAAGCCCACCGAGCCGTAGTGGCCTCGAGGTGGCGAGAAGGGCTTGAATGCCTCACGAATAAGACCTGGTTGTGGGCCCCAAAGTCAAAGGATCCACCAAGTGGATCTCTAGCCGACCCCAGGCAGGCAAACGAGCGAGGGGCGAATTCAAGGCGAACCCTCGGTGGGTCTTTAGTTGGATTGGCGGATGACCCAATCGCCTTATCTCGCATCCGAGACCATACTTCAAACTCTCATGAGCCCTCGAAGGGCAAGAAGAAGTCGCTGCGCCCGAGTTCTGAACGGCTCGGGGTCCGAAACGGGATCGAGTAAAGAAAGGTTTTTTATGGGTCGTCCCCAGTCACGCGGACACCGACACGAGGATCGTCGCTCGGAGATCGCTTGATCTCCAGGGCCCACTCGGATAACCCGTTAGCAGCTCCACGAGCACGGTGTTCGGCCGACGTAGGCAAACACGCGTTTGCTCACCCCCTCCAGGTCCCACACCTGCGGACGGGGCGTACACGTGGGACCGACAGCGGCCTCTCCTCTCGCAGATTGCCTCGCCCGACGAGGACTCGGGATGGATGCCCCCCGCGTCTAGCTACGACGTTAAAAAAGCACTCGGGAACCAGAACCTCTCGCAAAGGCATCTGGACCTCCCTGCCGACCACGGCCGCGTCTAGCTACGACGTTAAAAAAGCACTCGGGAACCAGAACCTCTCGCAAAGGCATCTGGACCTCCCTGCCAACCGCGGCCGCGTCCAGCTACGACGTAAAACGAGCACTCGGGAACCAGAACCTCTCGCAAAGGCATCTGGACCTCCCTGCCGACCACGGCCGCCTCTAGCTACGACGTAAAACGAGCACTCGGGAACCAGAACCTCTCACAAAGGCATCTGGACTTCCCTGATCGGCTACGGCCGCATCTAGCTTCGACGAGAAGCAAGCAACCTGCGCAAGGCACCCATGCCGACCGACATGGTCACGCATTAGGGCCCTCCGACCGAGTCGGTCGGATTCATTGTGGCCTGTGTAACCCCCCGACCTGCTCGGGGGCTACACCCAGTCGAAACCAACCGACCGGGCCGATCGGACTCGGCCGAGCGGGACGTCCTTCTCCAGGAAGACCTGTTGCCTCTTCACGCCGTGTCGCGCTGTTGAGAAGACCATACCAGACGAAAACGGAAGGTCCCTCCAGGAACGCTTGCGTTTCAGGATGGCCCTAGGGGCTACTGACGAATACCCATACCAGGGGTACCCCACAGCAAAGTATACATCTATTTCAAGATCGTATTTCTCCGAGTTATCTAGCCTCGGAGTCCAGGCTGACAACAGCGCAGGAACCCTGAAGGTGAAACCGACATGACCCTCGTCCCTCACTGAAAGAGGGTTATCGCCGACATTGAATATGATACCGAATGGGCCACATCCTCATCAAAGGCCTCCTTAGACCCCAAAGGGTCACCCGCCTTGATTACTCCGACCGAACCTCGGATCGGATGCTCCCGCCGGCCCCGACCGACCCAGGGCCGACGCCTCCGCAGGCGCCTACTCCGACCCGTCCCCGCATCAAGTACCACCGCAGGCTCCAACCAGGACTCCGACCAGGGTCCCCGCAAGCCTCGGCCCCCCGATCTCTGCACGCCGGCCGATCTCGCCAGGCGGGTCACTGTTGCACGGATGTAACGGTAACATTGGGGCGGATGGTTCCTTCCCAAGGCAACCAGAGGGCGGCTTCAGCTAAAAGCACCCGTCTTTTCAAGACGTCAGCATCTGACAGGCGCTCAGAGGGCAGGTGTGTGCCCTCCGAAAAGGGCGCCGCCCGTTGTGTCTACCCACCCCGTATGGGATGTGCTGGAGCCTGTCAGTCATCATGACCGAAGACCAGGTCGCCCGGACGAAGAGCCTGCCCGTCATCATGACCGAAGATCAGGACGCCCGGACGGAGCATTCCCCTACCTCTTTTTCAAATCCTCATGTAACCTGCCCCCTCCACCTATATAAAGGGAGGCAGGGCCCCTGGAGGAGGGGGATAGATATTCTTGCCTTCACACGCATCCACGTGAGTTCGCTCATTGGCACCTCCCCTTAGATCGCTCAGGGTTCTCCGACCCGGGTCTGCGCCAGTCTTAGGATAGCCCTCCCGATTCCTTCTCCCCGAGCGAGTGCTAAGGGCTTGTCCTAGCCTCCGTTTGTAACCTCTATTTGCTCCCCGAGCTCAGGGCAATTCAAACCGCCACCACGAACTGGAAGTAGGGACATTCAGCCCGAACCAGTATAAATCCGGGACTTCTTTGGTCTCACCATTCGAGGAGAGGGGACGCGCAACCCCCTATACTTACAAATTCACTGCCGGTTATACGAAACACTGACAAGTGTGTAAGTATGGAACTTCACATCCTAAGACTTCCTCATTTTCCATCCTTAGTCTTAATATGTTTTTATCCACTACAATGGATCTTACTATCATGGGAATCTTCAATGGATGAGATTTATCCATATTAAAATTTTTCAATACCTTCTTGGTATAGATAAACTGGTGTACAAAAATTCATTTGAAGAAATGATCTAGCTGCAGGCCTAAGCAATATTTAGTTTTATCCAAATCTTTCATCTCAAACTCCATCACAAGTTAAGAATTTGCTTCCTTTATGTCCTCTGTGATTTCGATAATATTCAGATCATCGTTATAAACTGAGATGACACATAATCCATTTTAAAACATCTTTATGAACACAGAGGGACAATCATCATTATTGAAGTATCTCTTCTTCAAGAGGACTCTCTAAGTTGGTTGTACCACATTCTCTCCAACTATTTTAATCTGTATTGTGATTATTTTTATTAGGACCCAAAATTTTGACTCTTTCAAGGGCTCTCAAATATCTGTATCCAATGACTCATTTAAATATGTGGTTACTACATCCATTAACTATATTGATAAGTTCAAACTAGCCGCCATTGATATTAAATATGGAAACATTATTCCACTCACTACAGGAGAATAAGTTTCATCATAATCAATGCTAGGTCTCTGCGTGAACCCTTATGCTACAGCCTAAGTTTATATCCCACCACCTGGATGTTTTCATTTCTCTTCTAGATGAAAACTCATTTTGATCCTACATGGAACACTTTAGGAGGTGTTCGGTTAATAGAATCGAGTACTTTACTTTTGTTAAGCAAGTGTAATTCTGCCTCAATTGTTTCTTTCTATTTGACCTAATCTAAGCGCTTTTGGCACTTTGAGGCAAATTATATATCGATAATTACAATCTTTCTTTTATACAACTCTTCTGAATCCATATAATTAGTGAAATTTTCTTCATTAATTTTTTGTAGCTCATAATTTTTGACAACTATAGAATATGGAAGTTCGACTTCCCAACATCAGATTGTGCGTACAAATATTCATTGGGTTACTAACGAGGATTAAAAAGCCTATCTTCCATTTTGGCCCTCAATGGATAAAATCCATTCTCTATTAATGGACCCACAAAAGCCCATAATTTAGAATGAAGTATGCGCTTATTTGAACGGTCAAGCCTCTAACCAGTCCAGTCAAAGTAGTCCATAGCATTGCTTCACACTAGTTATCCCTGACCAATGAAATAGCCATCCTGACCAGAGAACTGGTCTGGGATAAGTGGTTATTCCTACACATGTCTCCATACGGACAATTATTAGATATATGACTAGCTGGAAGTTATCCCTAAAAAAGGCACTCTTTGACGAGAAGACACCGTTTGACGGGAAGATATCCCTTGGTTCCATGACACTTTTTTAGAGATCAACTGCCGCCTCTTCAACCTTACAAATAGGGGGCCAATTCATACTGTTAAGGATATTGGCAATTAGCATTTGAATTCAGAATAGATAATTGTAATAATTATGTAATCTGTATACTCTGTGGAGCCACTTGGCTAATAAAGAAGCAATCTCCATATATTGTTTTTCTCATTTTGTTTACTAGGAGCCCACAATCATATTTTCATAAGCTCTCTTAATGCACCATAGGTCTTAGACATCGACCGTTATCATCTTCAAGATGACTCACTTCGTGAATTTTCTCAATATCAAGTTTAGCTTATTCCACTGTCTTGGATAGTGTTCTTAGCTGATCGATTCTGTTTATGTGGGCGTCTCCGCGGAATTGAGTTCTATGTGTTCGGAGGTCTCCTTCACTTCTTATCACGAAGGGTAAGAATGGATTCAATACCCTTTTCAAGTATTTGCACTCTTTCCTAAAGGATTGAGATGGTGATCAGAGGGGTAAATGATCCCAATTAAAATTTTTCTCCACTTAAAATAATCTAAAATAAGCCTTCAAACAAATCAAACAAAAGAAGCAAATTAGAGGGAGGATTTTTCCGTGTGAGGCTGGTATGACCGAAGAGGGTGCGATATGACCGAAGATTGGTATGACTGGAGAGGGTGCGATATGACCAAAGATTGGTATGATGCAATCCATAGATGTCGTTGCCAAATAGTGCTTCAAGTTTGATTGCTTCTTCTAGTTTCAGCGTCTGGCTCCCGTCCGTTGTGCGTGTTATTCTTCATCTCCTAATGTCAATCAAGAATAAACGAAGAACAATCGCAAATAGATGAACATAGCATATAGAGAGATCAACACTTTTATCTCTTTATTGATTATAGATTATTTCTCTTGCATAAATGAGTGCTATATTTATATCTATATCCTTTCAAGGGTAGTTTTGAAATTCGTTTACCAAAACTAATAGTCCGGGTATATTTTAATAACCAGGACAAAGAGTCTTATTATATCTCAACAGTGTGGATGTTTCAATTATAAGAAAGGCTAGAGTGTTCCAGGTAGGACAAACCAACGGTGTACTCGAACCCTTGTTTCTTTTCCGGACTCACTTTTTTTTTCCAAATCTGGCTTCTATGCAAACGAATTTGCCATACTCGCACCCCGCTGGCGCAGCTCTTGTGCAACTAAAAGCTTAGCAGCACAGCCACCGCAGCCCAATTACTCGGTAGGTGACCTACCAATCTTCCTTACCTAGGTAGGTTAGAATTAAATGATTTAATTAAGCAAAGTGTTAATTATATGATTAATTAGGTAATTAATAAATTAAAGTGATTAGTTAAATGATTAATTAAGTGTGTCATTAAGTATAGTGATTAATTAATAAAAAATGATCAGCTCGACATGAACCTGCGGCGAGGTGGACCCGTCGTATCACGCTGTCAGCGTCTTGCCGCAAAACAGGAGCATAGCAGATAACGCATATCACTTGTCACGCCTTTTATAATTAGAAAGTAGACTATTTTTATAGATTTATTTAGAAGGAACTAGATTTGAAAAAAAAAAAATGTAAGTGACTAGAAAAGCAAAGGATTCGACGCCTAATCCTGTCTGCCAGACACTCGACTAGAAGAAATACTTTTCCACGATTAATTTACTCCACTAGTAGCACAGTAGTTTCTCGAAAGAGATGATCTATCTCTTGATGCAAGCTCAACAGCATTCTAATTGGTCATGAAAGTTTTGAATAAGAAGCATCCACAAACCAGCTACAAGTACATGATTTCAGATGTTTTCTTCCAAGCTGAAGCAGACTCTCATTAGTAAGGGTAACACGGCAACAGCAGTAAGCAGAAATACAACTCCATAAATTAAAATGCCAGCATGATGCAGAAAAGCACAGCAGCTAAGTAGTGCCACAGCTTTCATATGTTTTTTTCCCCTAGCTGGATGAATTTTGCCGGGCGACACCAACTCGACAACTAATTCGGCAACAGACGAACAAGTTACAGGCTTCTTGTATATGCATCAGGGAAAGCATGCCTCTGCTACCAAGCAAGGTGGGAAAATTTCTCAAGACATGAAGTACTCCAAGGGCCAGTTCCACTGCATGATGAACCTCAATGCCGCCGACCGTCATCGTCCCTATGGAATCTCATCCTGGTGGTACAGGTACAGGCCAAATCCGAACCGTGCACACGCCTTGCAGAATGCTGCTTCTTCAGCAGCTGCAACAGCATCTTCGTTACGGCCCTCGTGTACCAGTGCTGTGCCTGCGGCCTCTCTGTATGCCTAAACCCACACAAACACAAGTATTAAGTTGCCTATGAAAAAGGCAGTCAATAACAAAACAAAAGGGAAAAAAGTGTTTCCATGTATGCTAATGTTATGATGAACCATAAGTTGATACAGGTTAGTTCGATTTTTTCTTCCAAGCATCACTTCAAAAGAATGCCACTTCTATTTGCACTGTGGGCTCGTTCACTAAATTCACAATGGAAGATGCTAGCGCAGGATAAACAAGTAGACAGATGTTACTTTCACAGAGAATAAATACCTCTCCATCTGTTCCTCTTAATATCACCCGATAGACCACAGTCACAGTTCCATTGTCAGAATAAATAACATTACGAACTTCTCCACACCAACCTGAAAATATCAAATAACCAATCACTTCTGTTTACACAGCACAGTGAATTTTGTATCCGATATTACAAATTTAAGTACCACCTAATAGTAAGATTGCAGAGAGTTTCTTGGGATTTCACAGATTATTTTTCTATTTAGGTGTATTCAAGTGTTGAGCTGCAGTCATGATGGTTCAAACAAACAACAAAACTACATCTTTTAAGACTTTTAGCACCTTCGCTTTAGAGAAGTTGAAACAAACAAAGGCCTTATGAGGTAAAACATGGCACTGACACCATGTACTATATCAGCTAAGTGTAGCAAGTTCCATTTGTACTCGATTTTGCTTAACATGAAATTGTGAGTTGTGTCGATATACAACTTTAGGAACAAACACATATGACAAACACATCTGAAGCTTAGGACAAAAGTATTATACATCAAAGTTAAGTCTCCACCAGAATAGAAACATCTGACCACAGGTAAGAAGCGTAAAATAATTTCCAATCTTAAAAGGAAATTCACCTGGAGCGTAGAAGCTCAGCATTCTGTTGGCATGGTACCTGCACAATCAAATATCAACAAAGATCATGTTAGGATAAAGGCATCACCCACACGCCTCTTTATCAAAAACCACTATATTAAGAAGAAAAAAAGCATAGTACAAGTCCTAATTACATTAGTGCATTTTAGTATCAAACTGTCAATGATATGGTTTGTTAATGTATGTTGGGGTTATTTTCACCAATTCCAAAGTAATGCATACTCTTTTACTTAATAAAAATATCGTCAGCTTACACGCAGGATATGTACCTACAACCTTTCTTATTGAGAGATCTGAAGTAGTATTAATCTTTTCCATTAATCCATCAGCTTGATGACCAAAATAATTACTCATCCTAACAAATCCACATCCACTATAGAAAAAAAATGTTATAATATAATATTATGAATGATACAGGTTAAACTTAAAGATTGAGAGACCTAGATAGTACCATAGTATTTTATCCAGCAGTAATCACATGGAAAGGTGCAGTCATATCTTTAACTAGAGATCTGCAGATAGCTAGCTATACATGATCACTTGCCCCCAAGAAGCAGAGGTACATTCTATCAGTAACTCATATTTCAGTGGCACCTTGCTGTCCTGTTATCTAAACTTGGATTATATTTCCTACCAACAAGGATAGCTTATATGAAGAAAAATTTGGTTTTGACACATTAATGGGCATATATAAAATTTTAAAAAATGAAGCTACTCAACTCACCAGCCAACTCCAATTTAACTGAGTCAAGAAATCAGCTGACTAATTATGCTATGTAAAGTTTTATTTCTCAAAGATATGATATTTTTTAGACTAACAAACCAAAGGCCCCAGATTCATTCGAATATAGGTACATTGGTCTCAATATAATGTAACATCCCAAAAAATTGCCTATCTATTTAATTTAATTTATTTAGATTTTTTCTTGGAATTTTCCTGATTGTTATTGATTTTATAAAGCCTTTTTGCAATTTTCTGTTTTATAAAAAGAATTTCTGCAGAAAATTTAAATCAGGTTCAAAATATTCCATAGTATATTAGAGAATTTTCCAGAATTTTAGAACCTCTTTACTATTTTTCCCAAACCTATTTATTTTTCAACATTTAAAATTAATTAATGTGCTATAAATAATAATTTTATATTATTTAAAAATATTTATTCATGCTTTTATTGCTGAAACCGGTATCTCTTCACATTCCCATATTTAATATAATTTATTTGCTAATTTTCGGATTTAATATGAATTTTAGTAGAAAAATAATTTCTTGTGGGATTTATTACTTTTGGTTATTGTTCATTCCTACCTGACCCGCTTCCTCCAGCCCACCCGTCAGCTACAGTACCCCCGAACGGAACCAACCCGCATTTAATTTCCATCTGTTTCCCTCATTTACTCTAGCGAACTCGGTTACTAATCCGGCCATAAGTTCGGCAAGCGTTTTCGATGATACATGGTCCGATTGCCCTATAAATTGAACCCCAAGTTCCCCTCCTCATTCTTCACATCCTTAGCTTTGATTTGTTCCAATCCACCCACCGGATCTCCTTGCGCAAGCCGTTCTTTCCGAACACGGCGAACTTTCGGCAAGCTCTCCGACAACTCTCGACTTCCATTCGGCCTCAAATTTTCTTTGAAGCTTTCTCTCAGTGTCCTCTACATTGGTAAAATCAGATTTTGAAAATTCTCACTAGAGCACCACCGGCAATCATTTCTTCTCCAAGTCCAGCGAAAGATCAAATTTTTGCATTCAAAAGGTTCGATCTCCTTCATCTTAAGTCCGATTGACCTCATTGTTCTTCCTAAATTCATATAAAATTATACTCTATCCATTTGTACTAGTTTTGTATTTTATTTCAATTTATTTGGATTTTATTTGAATTTGTATGTTTTTCGTGTATGGTTTTCAGAGAGCCGAAAGGACTTGCTATTGACGAACTTGATCACCTACCCTTCGATCCAAGGCAAGTTACACATCTTTAAATATGTTGATCTCCAGAATTTAAAATTATATTTTGATTTAAATTATTGCATGCATGGTTTTATCTGTTATGAATAGCACTTGTATTGATCATGAGGCCAATGGCCAGAATATATACATGAATACAAGGGTATACAAGGAAAGCCTATACAAGGCAAGGGAATACAAGGAAAGCATATACAAGGCAAGAAAAGCCTATACAAGGTATTAGTAATCTCTTATATTAGGAAACCAGATATTGCCTTAACACCCTCAAACTCATGGTGGATCTACAACACTGAGTTTGGAGAGATAAAAGTTATGATGAGCTCAGTCTGTGTCTTCGTGAAGAAATCGCCACCAAGCTCAAGGCACATATCAAGAGCCACAATGTGATCCTGAACTTGGGACCGCATATAAGAAGCATCAACACCAATATGCTTTGTGAGCTCATGCTTCATGGATCTCGAGCAATGCTAATAGCACTGTGACTATCTCGATAAAAGAGGAGTCGATGTAGAAACGTAAACACCAAAATCCTCAAGTAACCACCAGTAACCAAGTAATCTCTGCATCACAAGAGCCATAGCCCGCAACTTCTCACCAAGACACTAACGAGAATCAGCTGCATCGCTTTTTAGTCTTCAAGCAATGAGAGAACCACCAAGAAAAACACAATAAGCGTAAAGAGACCGACGATCGAGGGATCACTAGCCCATGTAGCATCGAGTATGCCCGAGTTGTAAGGAGCCGGAGCGTGGAAAGAAAAGGGCGAGAAATAGTTCCACGAAGATATCGAGAACACGAAGAAGATGATTATAGTGGAGCCGAGTGGGGCGTAAACAAACTGACTCAAGATATGAACTGGATACGAAATGTCAGGACGAGTGACACCAAGATAAACAAGACTCCCAACAAGATGGCGATAACGAGTAGGATCCTTAAGAGGTTCACCATCAGTAGGTCGAAGATGAACATGGAGCTCCATGGGAGTCTCAGCTGTACGCTCATCAGTGAGAGAAGTACGATCAAGAAGATCCTGAATATACTTCTCTTGAGAGAGAAAGAAACCCTCAGATGTAGAGGAAACCTCAATCCCAAGAAAGTATCGAAGAGGACCTAAATCGGACATGAGAAACTGCTCACTAAGACGAGCCTTTACAAAGGCAATATACTGAGAATCATCTCCAGTAATGATCATATCATCAACATATAGAAGGAGAAGAGTCCGACCACGAGAAGAAGTGTGAACAAAGAGCGCAGGATCATGAGTACCGCGGAAAAACCACCGCAGTGATCACGGAAGAAAAACGCCAAACTAGCACGAGGGCTTGCTTAAGCCCATAAAGAGAGCGACGGCCGACAAACCATGCCCTCAGAATGAATACCCGGTGGTGGTGCATATAGACCTCCTCATGCATTTCACCATTAAGAAAGGCATTCTTGACATCAACCGAGAAATGGACCACTCACGGACGAGAGGCCACGAGCAAGTAGAGTACGTAATGCAGATTGGTCATGTGAGCCACAGTGCAAAAGTCTCATCATAATCTCGACCATGCTCCTGCTGAAAACCACGCCACAAGACGAGCCTTGTAGCGCTCGAAGAGAACCATCGAGCGAAGTCTTAATCTTATAGACCCACTTGCATGTAATGGGACGGACACGTGGAGGAAGTGGAACAAGATCCCACGTGCTGCTAGCGCCGAGAGCAAAGAAGCTCCTCCGCCATCGCATGCCGCCACTCTCGATGAATAACAAAGATCACAGAAGAAGTCGGCTCACCAGAGCAAAGACTAACAAAACCAAGGCGCCAGAGGCCGAATAGATGTCGATCACGAAGAGCGAACGGGAGAAGGCATCAAGAAGATGGCTCATCGGAAGAAGAAGATGGCACATCGAAGAATCCTCACCGAGGACGACGAGTGTAGTATAGAGGATAGGAAGGAACAATATCTAAGAGACTTATGGAGGAGAGGATGGTGGAAGGAACCGGCGATAAAGGAGACGCCGATTGTGAAAGAGGAAAAGTGACAACTGGAGTATCAGGAAAAGTCAGGAAAGACAGTGACTCAACAAGGGATGTAGAAGAAGAAGAAGGACGAGGGTAGAAGGGACGAGACTCATCAAAAGTGACATCCCGTGAGATCCGCAATGCGTCGACCACAGGATCCCAACAACGATATCCCTTATGCTCAAAGATCAGAGCAAAAACACACTCAACAGATCGAAAGCGATCCAGGTGCGTTCGCGAGGTGCAAGAAGAACATAGCACACACACCCAAAAAGGCGAAGTCCGGAATAATCAGGAGGCATGCCACAAAGACGCTCTAATGGAATCCCACCTTTAAGAGCAGAAGAAGGTTGGATATTGGTTAAGTAGGTGGCAAGGGAAACAAATTTCACCGAAATGAGGCGGAACAATGAAGCAAGCATAAGAGCACGAGCTGTCTCAAGAAGATGACGATGCTTGCGCCACCACACCATTCGAGCATGAGCACCGTGACAAGAAAAGCGAGAAAGAGTGCCTGTGTAGCAAGAAAACCACGAAGAGCTCGACAAATACTTCCGCCGAAGTCGAAGACGAAGAACACGAATGGGAGAATCAAAGCGAGTACGTAATCATAGTGGCAAAGGTCTTATAGATGGAGAGAACTCACTACGTGAGGACATAAAATATATCCAAGTGTGGCGAGAAAAATCATCTATAAAAAGAATGTAATATTTATGACCCTTTTGAAACAAAAGGAATGGGACCCCAAACATCGAATGAACAAGATCAAAAGGACGCATTTGTGAGATAGACTCACTAGAATGGTAGGGAAGTTGTAGTTGTTTGCCAAGCTTACAACCCATACAATGTAAAGAGACATCACGCACACAGAGCCTAAAAGACCACGATTTAACTAAAGAAGACAGACGTGAACCACAAAGATGGCCCAAACGGTGATGCCATCGAGCAAAAGTCCTAGAGAAGAAGCAACTGATGCTGAACCCAGAGAGGAAACAGAGAGACCGGCAGAGGCAATGGAAGGTAGATGAAGCGATCAAGCTCCCAAAGACGCTGAGAGTCATGGCGGCGAGGGCTACCCCAACTAGAACCCGTCGCGATTTATCCTGAACACAACAAGAGTCGAATCAAGAATAACCCGACAACCATGATCAAGAAGGTGGCGGCGGATATGAGCCGCATGGTCGGTTTAGGAACATAAGAAACAAAGAGAACATGAAAAGAGGACTGACTTAAAGAGTGCCTCGCATCGCAATGAAAGAGAAATACCATCTCATGGTCGCGCATAGTGGTAGGAGCAACAAGAAGACTAATGGAATGTAGACTCGTGGGATCGGATGTCATATGAAAAGAAGCTCCGAGTCAAGAATCCATGGTGTGTTACCCGATGAGGAGGGTGGTCTCTCCACCGAAGGCGAGTAGCGTAACCAGTAGAACCTATCTGTAGAGGCAGCCATGCGACGTGAGAGCATAAGAATTTCCGAGTAGAGTCGTAACCCAGAAGTCTGCGGAGGACGAGTCTCCGAGAGGAAACGCCTGAGCCTCCATTGTTCTTAGGAGGAGTTACTTTGACGAGCAAGATCCTTCTGCCATTGTAATCGCCCACATGGCCATTTTTGTTGCGCTATGTTAGTGCTCTTTGCAAATCAAGTAGGGGCCATTGATGGAGGAGTAGAACGAGGCGCACCAAGACCGAGGAGACACCAAGAGGCTCGCACCACTAAGACGAAGTCTCCTCAAGTCTGAATAGCGAAGAGCCTCCAACAGAGTCACACGAGGATGACGAGCAAGCAAGCCGGGCACGACCGCTCAAATTCACCAAGACGGTCGAGAAGTCGAGATGCGCGAAGTCTAAATGAGAGTCTTGTGGCCGACAACAACGGCAAGTCCCAAGAAACCTCCGGCCCTAGAGAATCAAGCCGACGCCACATCAAGATAGTGCAAGATAGAACTCATCCACAGAGAATCACCTGCGTCAGAAGCGATCGCTCTTGTCGCTGACAACAAAGAAGGTAAAGAGAGTCACCAGCAGGCTCATAGCGATCACGAAGATGCGCCCACATCAACTGTGCCGAAGACAAAGCAACAATGTCACCAGTAAGATGCACCTCCATACTAGCAACCAAAATAGCAGAGGCGCGAGCATCTTCATCAATCCATGTCTTGTAAGCAGTAAACTGAGTTTGAAAAGACTCCACAGCATTAGCATAATCATCAGAGGCCTTCTGTCGAGCAGCATCATCGGCCTCCTTGGGAAGAGTAAGCATGGCGGGGAGCGGGACAAGGTGGACATGATAGCTCACCGTGAAGAAACTCCCACAGCGCCGACCACGCATGTGAAGACGCATATGAAGAGCCGGTCTCGATAATTAAGACCATCAAAGAGGACCGGCAAGGCGGAATGTAAACAGTTCCTCAAGAACCGAAAGACGACACCATTTTTTCTTTTTCTTTTTTTGTGAAACTTCAACCACCAGTATTAAAACTGGTTAACTGAAGCGAACCGATCGGATTGAAATCCGATCGGCCACTTCGCTCGGGCGATCGTCTAGGAGGGCGACAGCAATCTCGCGAAGCGGCGATCAGAGAGAAGCGGCAAGCCGAAGCGACGAGGAAGCCCTCCCCAGGCCACGCGAGGCGGAAGAAGCGGCGATGGGACGACCAAGAGGCTTGCGATGACGGAGAAAACCACGCGGAGGTCATCGAAGCGGTGGCGAGGCGAAGGCTGACGAAGCGGCGGGATCTTGCACGGACGCCGAAGACAACGATGCGAGACGCACCGGTGAGGCGGCGCGACTTCGGGAGAAAGCCACGCAGAGGTCGTCGAAGCGGCGGCGAGGCGAACCGGCGTTCGATCTGGCGGTGACGAAGAACACCGAGGTGCAAGCCAGCCGGACGGCGATGATCTCGAGGCGGCCGACGTCGGCTCCACAAGAAGATGAACAGGCGCTAATCCGATGAGCGGTGGAAGAGGCGACAAGAAGAGCCCACTAAAAAAAAAAAGAAGAGGCGCAAGTGCAACGCCGGTGAGGAACCCTAAATCCTATGCTCTGATACCATGTTATGAATAGCACTTGTATTGATCATGAGGCCAATGGCCAGAATATATACATGAATACAAGGGTATACAATGAAAGCCTATACAAGGCAAGGGAATACAAGGAAAGCATATACAAGGCAAGAAAAGCCTATACAAGGTATTAGTAATCTCTTATATTAGGAAACCAGGATATTGCCTTAACATTATCAATGTAATTTAAATCCCAATTTTAAATGATTAGTTACTCCTAATTGTTATGACCTAAGTTGACTTTGAAATATTCATACCTCGTCACCTTAGAGCAAAACATCACTAGTTAATACATTATTGTAGTATTAACTAGTGCTATATAGTAAATGGCTTAGACATGCTTAGACATGAATTTAGAACTTTTGGGGGATTTATGCCAAACCAAGAATTATGTTGAAAATAAAGTTATTCCTTGGTTTCGGTACACCATGAGATGTTATGAAAGATGATGTTATTCAAAAGAAAGTGAAAATGTGATTTAGACCGAGCAAGAATGGTTGGCTGGTGGATGCATGAGGCACGAGGGTTGTGGAAAGCTCGCCTAGTCAATTAAAACCGGTCTGTGTTACGTTGAATGTAAAGCCTTACCGTACTACCATAAGTCTGGAATGGGACAGACCTGGCTATCCGTATTGCGACATACCATGATAGTCGTGCCATTAGGTTAAAAGTGGTAGTGAGTATAGGGCTGCCACTTGGCGCAAGAGGGGGCTTCTGGTCTGGGCGGTTTAACCCTACCAGTGGTGAAACATTAGCGGGCATGACTACGTGGATGGAGCTTTATAGGGTCCTTGTCATTATTTTCTTTGCCAACACACCAAAGAAAGTGTGTAGTTTGCAAAAGGAGACAATCATATCTTGTGGGTAAAGTTGTGTAATCTCTATAAAGTGTAAAACTAATCAAATCCCGTGGTCATGGGCATGCCAAACAAGCCTTTCACGGACTAAACTTTGGATTTCAAAATGTTTTTAGAAAAGTGGTTTATATGTGGAGAGAGTCCACATGGGGAAATTTAGGATGAAACTCCGAGTTGGAGCCCGTGTTGAAAATTGGATTATGACTCAGTTTTTACTATATCAATTACGCATTGAAAATTACTTATTGTAACTGAAATAATGCTTTATGCTCAAATTAACCATATTATGCCTTCCTTTATGACCCTTCATTAATATTGTATTTACTGTGTGACTTGCGGAGTACTTTTGTACTCATCGTTGCTTACTCTATCTTTTTAGAGGAGTATTTCTACTATAGTGAGAACTAAGATAACTAGGCCGCTGTCCTAGTTGATTGCTTGTGGCGAATCTATTGAGTTCTACTACTGGTTTTATTTTGCTTTCGTTGTAATCTTTTATTTGACCTGCATGCCATATTTATTATAAACTCTGATTATTAATAAAGTACGTTGGATATGATATGTTATCATCTTTGCTATGTATACTAGTTTTTTCTGGAGTATTACATAATACACTGAGGATTTCGGAAGTGATTTTTTAGGGTCTTGACATATAATGATATGACTGCATGCACAGAAGTGACACAACTATATAGCTAATCATTTTACAAATTCCAAAGATCCAGAACTGTCCACCTTTTCAGGCTACAAGAACTGTCCCCCTCTGACCTTGTCCGAAATGCATAACTTAATCAACACACCAAACAATTGACCATTGACTTTTTTTTGAAAAAAGCTTGAACGGGAGAACAAGTCACTCAAGCAACTGTCCCGTCTAATGGAAGTTCCAAACCTACCAACAAGCCAGCAACAACCTAAATTGTAGAACATTCAGCTATCTGAATTATAAAGCCTAGCCAATTTAATGTACAGGCTATTCCCTTATTGTTATTATTTGCACAGACAAACAGCCATCGATTCTGGTAGATGCAAAACAGGTCAACTTACAATCATCCTAATATCCTATACTCATCAATGGTCTCACGTTCTCAACCATCTACCCGATCAAATGTGATCTTAGTTGGAAGGTAGAACCAAACACAGCCCTTCCAAACTTCTAAGAAACAGATTTCCATGAGTAAGAAAACAATGAAAATGAACTGAATTAGTGCCACAGGCAGAACTTCCATGAGCTATCACAGTATATATTCAATACAAAGCATTTCCATCAAATGTGTTGTCCCGGGGGCATTTTTTGATTGTCCAATCCAACCAATTCAATCCAGAAGCTAAACAACTATAGAAAGGAAGAGGCGGTAGCTCCTAAATTATCAGGGAAAAACATAGACAGGAAAATACCACCTTTAGCTTCGAAACAGCAACAACTAATCTACCCAATATCCCCTTCCCCTAAGAGCATCTCCAACAGTATCTTAAAACCTTTCCCAATACGTGATTTAGGGGATGATTAAAAAAAAACCAACTCCAACAGTACCGTATTTGTCGACCCAATTTTTCCGCACGCCCCAAAACAGCTCCCGTCTTCCTCATTTCTTCGCGCCGCACCGCGCTCCCAATCTTCCTGGCGCAGCAGCTTGTTCATCTCCTCCACAAACTTGTCCATGGCGGAGCCGGGCAGGCACATGGGCACGACAATGCCGTCCTCGCCCCTGGCGTTCCTGAACGGGATGAGGAAGTTGGCCACTCCGGGGATGGCGCCGACGCCGCCCTTCGCCGCTTTTGCCGCTGGGGATGCCGGCGCCGCTCTTGCCGCCGCGGGCGCTGACGATGCAGATCATCCGCATCTCCTCCTCGGCGTCGGGGGCCAGCGCCACCGTGCGGCACTTCCATAGGCACCCCGTGAGGACCTCGAACGTGGTGGCGCACTTCCGGAGGCCCGACGCGAGGTGGGACCGGACGGCGGCGACCTCCCGTGGCCCGAAGAAGAAGGAGCGGTGCGCCATGTCGTCGAGTGGCACGATGGTGCCCTTGGTGTCCGGCACCTCGTCGTATAATCTAGTTTATCTATTGAACAAGGTTCTGAATTTGAGTGCTTTTTTATTAGGCCTTCAGGGAATTCAGACTACTGGTGGTTTGTCATTTTTTTAAGTCAGTATCCCTACGCCGAGTTATTCAGAAATTACTTGATTGCTACTGGATACTGTTTGTCTCATGTCTGAAATACTACTTGTTTCTGAATACTGCTTGTCTGAAATTACTTGATTGCTACTGGTAGTAAGCAGAGTTATTCAGCAATTGCTTGATTGCTACTGACTACTGCTTGTATTGGGACCCACGGTGTTTTGGGAAAAATAAGGGAGCTGTTGGAGGATGGTCTTTTTTTAGGCCTAAAGATTTTTGGGAAGGTCCCAATCTGAAAGTATTGGGAGTTAAAATATTGGATACTGTTGGAGATGCTCTAATTCCCATGAATCTCTGAAACACATTTTGTCCATAAAATCAAGTAATCGATAATTTTACTAGGCTCAAATCCTCCCATGGCAACAACTGATCATGCATCCTTCCCCAAAACCAACACCTACTGACCAAGAAGACAATAGCAGCAGCACGACCCGAAACAGATAAAAGCGAGCAAACAAGCAACAAACGAAACGGGCGGGCTGGGGGCCCGCGCAGCCACCACTCACCAGGGGACGGTGTTGGTGTCAGGGTCGATGATCTTGTCGGGGACGCGCTTGTTGAGGTCACGCAGGATCTCGACGAGCGGCCGCGTCATGCCGGTGGCCTTGTCGAGAGGCACGACGTAGTTGGTGGTGGGCACCCCCTTGCCCCCGCCGCTCTCCAGCTTCGCCACCACGGACACCCCACGCCGCCGCGGAGCGCACCCCAAGACCACCCGCGCGTCCCTCCTCGCGGAGACGGGCGCCGGGACGGCCGGCGACGCGGAAAAGCGGAGCGCGTTGGCCGCGGCCTCCATGCCCGCGCTTGGCGGCGCCGGTTTGACTCGGGAATGCGCGTGTTCGTCGCTGGTGTTATGGCGCAGAGCGGTGGTCGGGGAGAGGAGGTCTGGATTCGGGAATGAGGTGGGTGGGGCTCGGGCGCCGCGCGGGCGTGAAACGCGACAAGGCGGGGGTGTGATGTGAGACCGTGCGAGGAGGCGAAAAGGACCGAGTTTTGGGGGCGTTTTGGGGTGGGAAATGGGCGTTTTGCGCGGCCATGGGTTGGTTGCCTTTCGCCGCGCCGCGCCGCGTGGCCACCTACCCCGTGCGGAAGTGTGACGGAGGGGGCGGTTTCAGGTTTGATTGGCCGGGCGCAGCGCGGGGGTTGGTGTATTGTGGACTTAGGGTCTCTTCCATTTGATGATAAATTTATCTTACTAAAATTTTATCAATATTTGATAATACTACAATCTGGTCACTAAATTGACTCAAGTCTCAAACCATAAATTTATACTAAGATTTAGTCACTAAATTGGTTACAAATATTTTGGCCAAGGATTGGTAAGAAAATAAACTAAAGAACGAATGGAGAAGAGAATCTTATTAAAATTTGATATCTATCCAAATGCTAGCTAAATTTACCAAACGCTACTAAAATTTGATAAGAAAACCATTAGAAGCATATACCCACAGGTACGAGGAAGTTGCTTCTATCTATCACTATTTAAAATTTTATATGATTATTAAAATATAAACAAAAGATAGATAATTCATTATTATTTGAAATTTACATAGATATTTAAAAATATAAATAAAAATAGATAATAACTACTTATCTTTTTATTTGCTTTAAAATTTATATAACTTCTATTAAAAACACAGCACTACTGCTCCACGTGAAAACGGGCCCGCCGCTGCCGTGAGAGACGGCGCGCGGGGATGGATATGGATCGGCGATAAGGCCGTCCCATCAGTCCGTGGCTCGGCGATAAGGACGTCTCAAGATGCTGAACGAAGCTGGCAGCCTGGCACTGCGTTTACTCGGGCGAAAAGAAACCGGCGAATAGAGCAGTTGATTGGGGCAAATTTAAATTTGTTGGTTAACAACGCAGCACCTCCCTTGTCTGAATCCGAACATTCGACAGGTGGAAATGCATGGCACACTCGTATCTCGATAGCTTGGCGAGTCTCAGATTTCAAGGCAAACAATACTCCATCCGTTTATTTTATAAGGCATATTTTAACTTTACATAAAAATTAAGAATACATTGAAATTGAGAAAGATATAAAAGAAAATAACTTAGATACCTTTATTTAATTGTCTTGAAAGATAAAAGATATACTCTGTGTGGGTGGTAATAAATAAATTCGTATGATTGAGAGAGAATAAATAAGGATATAGAAGAAAAGATCTTATTAAATCTACATATAAATTTTATATTTATGAATAAGACTATTTAAAAAATAAGTTTTATAAAAATAAACGAAGGAATAACAGGCAATAATAGAAGGAATGAGATGCCACAAAAGACCAGGATCCAATCCCAAAGTTCCCAATCTCCAAAATTCTAGCACTTCATGCACGGTAGCTGTAGTCTGCAGCTACCGCGTGCGGTTTCCATGCGAACATGTATGCACGCTGCACATTCAGATATGACATATCGTTCCCGTCGCATGTGTGAACATGATCGTGATTACTTGGGTTCAGAAAAAAAAGGGTACAGCATTCGGTCCGAAATCTCGTTACTTGCTCACGTTAGAACAAATAAGCCAACATTGAAATAGGAAAATCGGAGATAGTTCAGTCGCAAAACTTATAGTTCAGTCGCAAAACTTGTGATATGATCAACAACATGATCTCAAAAAGGGAGATGCATGTGCAACAGCACAAGACAATAATTTGTTTCAGTCTGCTGCTTATATTAACATTACAGGGAAGAATCATAATTAGTTTTGCAAAAAGGAGTCATCTTTAAAGCGTCTAATTAGGGGTGGGCAAAAATAAACCGAAACCGAAAAACCGAACCGAACCGAACCGAATAAACCGAAAAAATCGGTTTTTTCGGTTTTCGGTTTTCGGTTCGGTTTATATTTGGACTCTATTCGGTTTTCGGTATTCGGTTCGGTTTTTGAATCCGGAAAACCGAAAAACCGAGAAACCGAAAATGTCTTCGTAGCTGTCTCCAAACTATCCATTCGGTCGGTGTCGGTCAATGCTCAAATACCCAATCGATGCATCCATTCCCCATTTGTTCCCGCACCAGCCTCGTCTCCTTCCCTCTCACGCCCCCTCGCCTCCCTCCCTCACCGTCGCCGGCGCGCCGCCTCCCTCCCTCTCCCTGTGGCCCGCGCGCGGCTCGATGGCTCCATCCCGACCTCGCGGTCCCGCCCCCTTCCTCCTCCCTCCCTCAGTCCCTCGTCTCCTCGCTCGGGCACGGCCGCACCCGCCGCCCCCACTGCACGAGGCTGTCTCGGCCTGTCGGCCACCAGGTGGAGCTGATGCCGTGGCTGTTCCGGAGCAAGAAGGGCACACGCTACCTTTGATTTCGTCGGCCACCAGGCGGAGCTGATGCCGTGGCTGTCAGCCACCAGGCGGAGCTGATGCCGTCGCTGCTGGCTATTGTGGATGTTATTGAGAAGCCGGAGATCAATAATTGCAACCAGAGGAAGCTGCTCCGCAAGCTCAAGGACGCCATTTACGGTGCTGTTGATGTGCTGGACAACTTCCAATACATGGTCCTGAAGTCAAAGGTTGACAGCCAAGCTCTGGTGAGTCGCGTTACCTCATCCTGTGTTTACGTTTGCTAGGTAGTGATAAGTTCCGAAGGAAGCTAACTGATATTTGGAGAAACTGGGTGAGGTCAAAATGACTGCAGATACCCTGTTCGCTCGTCGGGCCTAGGGAGTTGGAAATGTGGTTTTTTGTGTGTGTTTGTGCGTTCTTGAATCTTGATGCCATGGCGGCCGGACCTAGCGGTGCCGGTGTTGTTGGCTGTGTGCGGCGACGGTGGGCATGGCAACGATGGGCATGGGCGGGGCGACAGGGACGGTGGGTGCTACGCGCAAGCTGGAGACCACGGCCGAGGCAGGCTTCGGGGCAGCGTGGGCGCGAGTAGCAGATCGTTCGGTGAACCGAAAAAACCGAAAACCGAACCGAATTAAATTCGGTTAATTCGGTTCGGTTTTTAAATTTATTCGGTTCGGTTCGGTTAATAGTTTACAAAAACCGATTTTTTTGAAAACCGAAAAAACCGAACCGTATAAACCGAAATAACCGAATGCCCACCCCTACGTCTAATCTATCGTTCCATCAAATCCTACGACACTATGCCACCACCTTCCCACGGATTAACCGGTAAGTGCTCCATCTGAAGATTCTGATTACTGCAAGAAAATCCTAAAGCAGCCATCTAACTATGACCCCCGACAAAACTAAGGGACAACTGGCCACTGGAACACTGAATCCAAAAGGGCTTCTTTCTTGAGTTCATCCAAGTATCATGTTGCGGTTGTTGTACCCTGCATGTCATAAGCAGAAGAAACGCAAGATAGCTCAGATAACTGCTGCACCTCAATTGAAGTCAAATGCACACAAGGACACTTGTTTACCTCCTTGAGCTTCTGTTGGAAGAGCATTTGCACTTCTCTCCGGAGGCTATCAACCTCCCCAGCAAACTCTTTTTGTTCCTCAGATGTCAACTCATCCAACTGCACCCCCAATCTGTAGAGTACATTATTGAGGCCACAGAACTCAAAATCCATCGCATCAGTTGATGAAAGCTTCAGTAGACTCTTAATAGCCAACAAAACCTGTGTAGAAATCTAGGATCCAGATCAATTCATTTATGTAGGTGTAACAGGCTAGCTTTTACTGGCCATTGGAAATCTTCTTAAGTGCAGTAGTCATTACTTCCATCTCTGCAGAAGCAAAATATATAGACTTCTAGACCTTTCTGTTCAGAAATTTAGATGTATATAACAAAATTTATGAAGGAAAATGCCTCGAAAAAACCAAGCAAATAAGTTTAGTACAAAAACTGATAAAACAGATTCCTTATAGAAAATGTTGCTGCTCCTACCACATGCATAATGGAGACATGTAGAAGTGTTTACGGGCATACAACATAAATCACAGTGAAAATACAAATTCAAGCTTGATACTGTCACATGCTTAAAAAAAAATGCATATCCATGTATCAAATGAACAAATTATTGCACATAAGGAACAACTGTACGAAAAAAATGTTGATTATGGATGCTAACCAAAAAGATGTACAGAATTGGAGGCAGCTCTGATCATACCTTTTCTTGAAGGTCAAGGTCAAACCTTGATAACATATCAACCATTAACTTTAGAAAAAGGCGTTCACTTAAGAAAGCAAGTCCTGAGTTTCCGGAATTTAGCTGAAAGTCTGCTAGATCTGTTACTAAAAACACTGCCTTCTTCTGAAGCCGAACATCAATACTATTGCTTGCCAATACGTGCTGCAAATGGGATAAATTATCATAACTTAAAAAATTATGTGCCTGTATTATTAAGACAGGATTTTCGCTACCTGCAACATTGCACTCCCATTTTCCGAATGGAAAGCCTCCTGGCCATTTACATTGTCTCTAATCAAAGCAGATATAGCATACAATGCCTTTGCAGCTTCTTCTGTAGAAGTGGAATAGCCCATCTTCACTAATCTTGCCAAAGCTCCATAACCAATGATCTAGCCAAGCATGAAACAGTCAGTAAGAGCACAAGTAAATGATAATTGAAGCCATATTACATGGCCAGAACAGAAAATAATGATAAAAGAATACTTCAACAAAAAGCACCCCTGTGCTCTGAGAGGAAACACACAGGGAAACGACTGTTAACAATAGGACATCCCCTACTGACTATCAGTAAAAGTATGCAAGAAAACAAAGCATTGATGATAGCAAGTGTGAAATGTAACACAGGGTAAACATCAATTTCAAGCATTTGTAATCAAATCAAAAAGAAAAATTACAATAACATTCATTGTCACATTTGAACAACACAGGAACTGCAAATTTGGCTAACTAGAAAGAATGTGTGCTCTCAAAACATGCAGAAGATAATGAGTAGTGATGCAGATGCTCTGTGAACACAAGATACAGCATTGAATCAAAATGCACCTTTGTGTATGATTAAGGCCATTACCTGGGTTTGGACAAGGGCATTATTCTGACTGGCTTTACCCAGGACCCATGCAGAGGTGGTCCGTATTTCTTCATTTGCATTAGTAAGATCTCGAATCACAGGAACAAGGCCCCCAAGTTTGTCAAGGTCTGAGCACAAATGCAAGAACAAGATAAAGTTTCAAAAACCTGATAAAAAGTCACATGCACAAACATAAGCCTTTGTTGCATCCAGCGCAAACAAGAATTCATGTGCTAACATGACCTTTTTTCTATCGAGAAACATATTTACAAGTTATGTTGCATCATTGTTGTCATATGCTGCCGGTTTTCATGAAACACAAGCGAGCAACTTCAAAGCATGGCTCTGGTTTTTACAAAATTAGTAAACTACACATAGATGCATGGAGAATCTCACTAAATCAGTACAAATCTAAAACAATGGTGATGATAAAACCCTACATTATTTCAGTGGCCTAAATTATAAAAGGCTAAAAGTTAGACGTTTCGGTTCCATAGTTAGAAGCAAGTATTTTGGTTAATTTGCAGAGCAGTGAGCAAATAGCATATGGATGGACTAATAAAAGAAAGAACTGATTTACCATTAGCATTGTCAATGGGCTCAACAAGAACTAAAAGCTCCTGCAATGCACGCTGGTGATCCTCCACTGAAATGGAAGAATTATTTAAGTCTGCAATTGCAATCTTCATTAAGTCAGCATCTGATGGCATCTTTAACTTCTCCATCAACTCCTGCAAGAAAATTGATGAGGTTGAGCAAAGTGTGCCATCATGCTTAAGCTTTGTCTTTAGAAGCGGATCTGCAGTGTATAGGACAAGGTCAAGTGACACCGACACCCTCCAAGCTATCACACATAGTTTCCTTTAGTATATAGGCATATGATCCTCTTATTATAAGTGACAAGTTAGTGTTACAAATTCGTATTGACCCTGACGACCCTGGTGATCTCTTTCCCTAGATCCGACACTGTTTGTCTTTCATCTATATAGAGAAAGAACAGCTGCCTGCCTATTGATAGAACTCACTCCCCAATAGATTCCATGCCATCTTATCCGTTAATATAAGAATTAAAGCCCAAGACAAAATGAAAGGCATAAGACAAAATGCAATCCTTATGAAATCTAGCAAGAACATGTGAGTAACTTGGGATTGGGGGACCTCCAGGAATAAGGATCTTAAGATAAATGAGCAATATAACAATCACTAAGAGATAAAGTTTGTTCACTTGACAGAGCAAATATGGCTATCCAAATCACAGCAAGCATAGAAGCATATCCCCAGTTGCAGCCATATAAGGACCAATTCACCAACTAGAGGCATGTACTGTGCAGTTCAGCTGACTAGCTGAGGACTCCAGAAAAGCGCTAGTGGATTCTCGTGCCAATAGAAGCAGACATGCCAAGATTTATGCACATTCTATACAAAAAATACAACTGAGTTGCACCCAAAAAAGTCTTAAGATAATGCATTGACACACCACAATAGTTGTTTGACAGTAAAAAAAAAGGTTAAAAAAAACTATTGTGGTGTGTCAATGCATTAACTTAAGACGCTTTTTGTGACAATACAAAATCAGAAGATGAATCCTGAAGGAGAATTTCTCACCTTAATCTCCAGCCGCCGCTTAAGCAGCTCATCTGCCGATAGCTTCTGCACGTCCTCCGCAGTTTCTTTCAGCTTCTCAGGATCAGAATTACCTGCCTCACCAATACCAGATAAAACTCAGCAAAATGCAGGCACATCTCCAAAGCTAACCAAACTTACAGGGCAATTGCAACCATAAACCACCAGTTCCTACAGCTTGAAACCACAAGTTATTACCCTCCGCGTCCCATAAACCAGAGTATAAATTACCAATGGGCACAATACTAACTACTCTCTATTAAGTAAATTTCGTAGCAATCCTACCAAGCGGCAACTATCTCCGCTAAAAGCTGCAAATTTTCCAGCTCAAAATTTAACATTGCCAAAGGGAATTGAAGTTTTATTTAATTGTAAAATTTGGGGGGTTTGGGGTTCCAGTACCGATCGCCCACTGCAGCATGCTGTCGAGGGAGCCGAAGCCTCCCGCGAACTCGTCCTCCACCACCGACCCACCGCCCGAAGCTTCCTCATCTACTACAATCTCCCCCTCGTCCTTCCCCGTCGCCCACTGCCTCGCCGCCCCCGGCGACGACTTGTTCTCCCCGCGCCCCTCCGCCACCGCCACCGCAGAGGAGGCTGCTGCCACCGGGAGGAGAAGAACAGCGGAGAGGACAACGGCGAGGAGGAGGCGATGGTGGTGGTTGGATTGGTCCGGGTGTAGCACCCTTGCCGTCACCATGGCCACGAAAGAAAAATGGAGAGGCAGCAGGAGCAGCGAAGTGGGGAGGGCAAAGGGATTTCTAAATCTGATATGAAATTCTCGAGACTTCGGGGTGGTCTCTGTATTTATATGGTTCCAGAATAGCATACTTTCGTGTAAGTATATCAAGTTTATATTATTTGCATTAAACTCTAACTGCAACGTCGATAGGCACTTATATGAAAATAAAAACGTTTAGGGGATATTTGGATATGTACCAGCGTGTGGGCCCGGAGATCGGTGTTCGGGCGATTCCCATTGGTCGGGTGACATCACGTCGGGCCTCTCCGCAGATCTATACACAGGTCAGGAAATGTGGACCGTTCGTAAGGAAACGGACGGATACGATAAGACAACGCGTGGACGCCAATGCAGAGATCAACGAGGCAAAGTGGTAACTGGTAAGACATCTACGTCCTTCATTTGTCGCCTCCAGGTTTACCTATGGAGCCTGCTTGAAATTTAATCGGTCGGTAAATTTGTTTAATTCAAATTTAAATTTAAAAAATTATGATGGAGTTGCCAAATCGTGTTATAAATTTTTGAAATTTCTTGTGTTAGGTCTGAGGCAACTATAATGACGCTATAAAATTTTAAAATGATAATTAGACCTGTGGATTTTTCAAAAAATTTTGATATTGTTATTGTCTTCGTATATGCTTTTCGGTTTTTTATTTTCTAGGAGCACTAAATAAAGTTTAATATTTTTGGTAATTTTACTACATGATCCATGGGCATTGTTTATGATACCATTAAAATTTCATAGTATGCTCAAGCTTGTAAATTTTTATAAAAATATAATAGTGCCTCTATTTCCTTTCATTAATTGTTGTTTTTTATTTTCCAAAAGCACTAAATAAATTCAACAATTTTTAAAATTTCTCTGAGGTGTTTTATAGAATAATTGAGATTTATTCAGTTTTTCTAAAAAAAATTCAATTTTTCTTGAATTTTTTTCTAATTTTTCTTGAGTGCGTTGATTTTCAATGTAAATTGGTCGAAAATCGAATAAAATCAGTTGAAAATCGAACAAAACCGACCGAAAATCAAAAATTAAAAAATTGATACTTGAGTGTATCTATCTAGGTAGAAAATCGAACAAAACCAATAAAAAATCAAATAAATCGGTCAAGCCAGTTGGTTTTCGTTTTTTCGCTGCTTTTTGACCGCCAAATTCAAAAGGTATGACTTTGCAATTCGTTAGATTTCTATTGATTTTTTATGCAAATCGGCTGAGGGGTGGCCGAATTTCCATCTCGGTTTGGTATTGTTTACCCTGGTCGCCTCTCTCTCACACTTTCTGCACTCTCCAAGCTTTCGATTTTCGAAGACAAAGTGATGAGCACAGCGGTTAAACTAGGAAACTTTGTAAGGAAGGTGCGCAACGACACTTGATAGTTAACACAAAATAGAATATTTTTAACACGAATAGAATATTTTTAAAATTTTCAATCACCTCGTTCCTCTTCATATCACTCTTACTCTATATTCACAAATGAGAAATTATAATTTTCTTTTCAAATTTCCAATCATCATATCCCACAAATTCTAAATCACCAAATAAGAATCAAGTCAATCAATAAGGACTTACAAATCCTGAGGGCCGAGGGCCTAAGGCCACTGCCTTCGATACTCACCACGTCTCACTGTTGCCTATTGGTGTGCGTGGTGTGCTAGTTCGGCCACACCTCTACTCGTCTGCCGCATTGCATGCCCATGCCATGTCGCTTGCCATGCGCCCATGCGGCCATGCCCCATGTTGGAAATATGCCCAACAAGCCAATCATGAAGATAATTACCTAGTATTTATATTGATGGTATTCCTTTAATAATGTCATGTTATAAATTATCAAGTATGTGACTTGATCATAAAACTCTGTAATTTGGTTATACTATTATTATAAATTGTCTCTTATTTATTTATTGGCTGGACACCAATAATATTTATTCAAAACAAGCAAATGAATTGTTTTATAATCATGTTTCATATATTATGAGTATGTGATACAATTCAATCAAGTGAATACATATAAGTGTACATGCTATTGGACTGACCCGCTTATGAAATAACTTTTGAGGATTTGATGAGTGTCATAAGTTGTTTCATACAATGATAATGATTGATCCTTAAACTTGAGATCAACATAGTTTCTTACATGAGGATGATATGCTTTGATGTTGCCTAATATTGCTCATAACTAGATAATCATAAGGACAACACTCAAGGTATGCCTTGAATCATGCAGAGGGAAGTGTATGATATGATAGAATTTGTCCTCCTCATATTGAGGGAATAATATCGATCGGTCACTCGATGATATATACTAAAGAATATGCATGGCCATATCCGCACAATTAAAAGTGTAAATCGATCAATCTTGTTAGCCTACCTCAGATAATCGAGAAAATCAGTTTAACAGTACAAGGATAACACATCCTAACCTTGAGTTAAACCATTATATCAAAGTGACAAAGGGATTGATATGTATCCATTGAAGGTTTATTAGATAAATGACATTAATATGATTTGGGTAGTCGCAATGTTTTGCTAGGAGCCGCTTACAACTTGTGGATAAAAAAGAGAAGTTTCTCGATTTACTACCAACATTGAATGAATTTAAAGGGTCACACTCAAGAATAGGCTTATGATAGATTTATAAAATCTTCTCTCATGACAAATGTTCAATGCGATTGAACATGATATCTGGTTTTTCGCCAAAAAAACCGTGAACCTGCACATGCAAAAATATTATTTTTGTGCTAAAAATACTATAGCATGCGGTAGCACTGTAGCAACCGATAGATGAACGGACTTGCTACAGTACCAGGCATGTACTGTAGCACCCCGACCTTGCAACAGTGCTCTCAAGTGTTGTAGCAACCTCCAATGAACAGCACTTTTCAGCTTATAAATATGGGGCATTGGATTCAGAAAAACGTATAAAATTGAGAGGAAAAATCAAGGAAAGTGAAAAAATTTTACCTGAACCAGATACAAAGGTCATAAGAGTCGTTTTGCGTGGTACTAGCACACCGACATACGGTGTCATCCGTTTGTTCATGTAGATACCTGAAGGTCGTAGTTGCTACCGCCATAAAGATCCGACGTGTCTATTTCTACTGCTACACCCATGTGTTGAAGCTGTGAACTTTGCTGAGAGCTTCTCTAAAAGCTTCATATTTACTCTCCCAAGACCACGATACACATTTATTGTTTTTTGTACATTCTAAATCTTGGTTCTAACGTATACAATCAATCTGAGAAGGGAATAAATTTTTGAAATTTGCTGGGTCTTTCCACTCTGATTTTCCAACACCCTATGCCTCGTCGCCTACCACATGCCGTCTGGTGTCACACCGCTTACTGTGCCTAGGCTTGAGCATTGTGTTGACATTGCCAATTGCACCCCAAATCGGGAGGAAGAGGAAAGCAGGGGGATTTAGGGATTAGGGTTGGGTTCGTAGGGAGCTAATGAACCAGGGAGTGATTTGATGGACTAGAGAGTGGACTGTCGGTGATGATGGGCCTTCGATGGGCTAGGATTTTTAGCAGGATGCAACATTTTAGTAGACAGATGACCTGTGGATGATGAATTGATCTCCTAATGTTTTAGGATTTTTTTGGGAATGCCGGTGCATACCCGGCAACCCTACCAAATCCGCCCTTGGATGAGCAGCGTTGTTGTGCTCCATGGGAGGCTCACGATGCTACTATTCAACTTCTTCTTTCTCCTTGTTGTCTTGCCAAGAGATGACTTTGTGCTCATCAGACTCCTCGGCTTACCAGTGCCATTGTATGTCACTACAACTAGCACGGTACCGCCACTCTCTCTCTCTATCTATCTATCTCTGCAAGCAAGCCAGTCTCATGATTCATGATTTTAATGACTTCATCTGCTTTAAACTCAGATAATCTTTTATCATATAATCTTCTTCGTCACATAGATAGCATACACGTATGTTCTTACTTTTGCCTTTATTCTTCTTGTAAGTCTTACTTTTGCTTGTAACACCTACTGTAACCAATGATTAATTACTTGAAGATGAAGATTTTGACGGCTTTTTCAAGGACTTTGCCTGCAATAGATATGAACTGACTCACTGAAGTTGAGAGTGTTTTCTTGACGGGAATATTCATCACCAATTGCTTCTATAATGGTGGTAGAGATGATATCAATATGATGACTTTATCGTTCTCCTCAATTTTTTTATTCACACTAATCAGTTGTATGATAAGCTTGTTGGAGACATTGAAATAGTTAATGAACCATGTACTTTCCTCTATACGCAACCTGTACAGTTGTCGCTTTAGCATCCACTGGTTTGTTAGCTACTTTGTCATATACAATTTTTCTAAGTCCTTTCATAATTTCTTCGGTAAATTCTCCTTGATTACCAAATACTTTATCTTATTAGAGAGGGATATACAGATTGTATTAACAACCTTTAGTTCCATCACATTCCAGTCTTTAACAAATGTCTTTTCTAGTTTATCCCCTTTAAGAGTAGCGATTAACTCTTGTTGGGCAAGAACATCCTTCACCACATATTGACACATCCTAAAATGTTCTCTTGCATAAAATTTCTTCACATGATTTCATATCATCGACATCAATCTCTATTTTTGTGCCACTTGATGTTTACCAGCTTTCTTACAAATCTGATTAACCTAGCCTTGGCTCTAATACCACTTATTACACTATGATACCCCTTCTTATTTGCATCAGCCACCGGATCGGATCAGAGTTTTATGAAATACGATAAAAGCGTATACAATCTCAAGAATAAAAAGATAAATCTCATAGAGAACCAAAGTAACGATAATAAAGCAATCACAATGAGAGAGAAGATTTGGCAAAACCGACTGTAAATTTTTTAAGCACAACATCAAAAGAGTACAAATAATTATTGCTCTATCACTTATACTAAACAATAACATAGTCTCTAATCCTCTCATTGTCATGCCAATATTGCTGCTGTGATATGTCAATACAGCATGGGACAAATCAGTTCAAACTCAAGAATCTCTTCTCAGGCTTCACATCAAGCTTGCCCGAACGCCAAATGCTCTTAGGGCATGGAGCAGATAGAAGGTGGGGAATTACGGCTATAGTTTGCAATTGTCAGCAAGCTAATTTTTCAATTCGACAAGGCATAGGAAAGAAGACAACTTTCTAAAGTGGAAAGGGCTCTCTGAAGCAGCCTGCGACACTGGCTCCTTGGTTTAGCAGCTGTTCAGAGGATGCGCTTGAGACAATGCTCGCGTCATCAGGGAAGGAGATATAAGTACTAAGTTCTTCCATATGAAAGTCAATGCGCTCAGACGCAAGAAACATATCCAATCCATCCTCTAACATAGGGGACTTCTGCACAATAAGCAGGAAAAGCATCAAAAGCTTACCACTTCCTCAATGCTTAGCTGAGAGCGAAAAAACAGATTGGGATGCCTTATACATGCAACCTAAAGACCTATAGCTACTAGAAGAGCCTTTCCAGTTGGAAGAAGTAAAGAAGGTGATCTTCTCATTCCCCCTCCCCCGAGGAGACACCAGGCCTAGATGGGTTCATCGGGTCTTACTACAAGAGTTGTTGGTCAATCATTCAGGCTAATCTTATGGCGGCAATTCACCACTTGTACAATCTTGACGGCTGAAGTTTTCATCTCATAAACTTTGCAAACATAGTGTTGCAGCCCAAAAAGTAGGACGCCACAAGGATTACAGATTACGGACCAATCAGCCTCATCCATAGTGTCGGAAAGATTTTTTCTAAGCTTCTAGCCAACAGGTTGGCTTCGGTTCTCCAGTATATTGCATCCATTAGTCAGTCAGCCTTCATTAAGCACATATCCATTTAGAACAATTCCCTCTATGTCCACAACCTAACTAGGGAGTTGCACTGGAAAAGGATTCCAACACTCTTCATCAAACTCAATATATCCAAGGCTTTTGATTCATTAGTCGGGAGTATCTGATTAAGTTCCTAGAAAAATTGGTTTTGGTCAACGCTGGAGAGATTGAATTTTGATAATCCTAGCCTCCTCATCCTAAAAAATCCTCCTCAATAGAATGTCAGGACAAAAGGTCGTTCATAGAAGAGGCCTTCGATAGGGAGACCCGCTGTCACCGATGCTGTTCATCTTGGCCATCAACCCACTACAGCACCTAATCACCAAAGCTACCAGGGAGGGGTTGATCAAGCCTTTACTGATATGGTCTGCCACCCTATGAACATCCTTATACGCCGACAACATGGCCATGTTTACCAACCCGACTACACAGGACCTACGGGCTATCGAGACTGCGCTATCAATCTTTGGTGGTGCCACAAGATTGCAAACAAACATACACAAGTCTGAAATCTACCCCATCAGTTGAGACAGACTTTATCTCACAGCTATCTTGCAGGGATTCCTAGCACAAAGGAGGACTTTCCTGTGTAGGTATTTAGGGTTGCCGTTGCATCTCACAAAGCTCAAAAGGATAAACGTGCAACCAATTATAGACAAGGCAGGTGTTAGATTAATAGGTTAGAAAGGGAAATTACTCTCAAGGGTAGCTCGCCTCGTCCTAGTAGATTCGATCCTGACGGCCCTAGCCATTTACCGCATCTTAGTGCTGCCCTTAACCAAATGGGCAACTAAAAATCCTAGACAGGCTCAGGAGAAACTTTATTTGGAGGGGAGACGAGTTCGGTACAGGCGGATATTGTTTGGTAAACTAGAAAAGGTATGCAAGACAAACAATCTAGGGGTTGAGCTAAAGGATTTCGACAGGTTTGGTCGGGCGCTACGCATCTGCTGGTTGTGGTATGAATGGAAAGACCGACAAAGCGTACCCTTTTCAATGTAAGCACTAACATAATTCTGGGAGATAGACATACACTAAGTTCTGGACCTCACCTTGGCTCAATAGAGCCTTACCAAAGGACATTGGACCATACTGTTTTCAATTAGTACGGAGAAAGGGGAAAATAGACCATGACGAGCTCCACGGTGGTTCATGGCTCAGACCGCTGTGGAAGATCATGACCGCGACATAGCTCCATGATTTCTTTCTTTTATGGCAGGCCATCCAACAGGTTGTTCTACAGCCAAACACTAGGAATGACAATGTTTGAAAATGGATGATGAATGAGGAATACTCAGCAAGGTCCTTATACATGGTGCAGTTTCATAGGACGGTGCTGGATCACAATTAAAAAATAATTTGGGAGGCGAGCACAGAAAACAAATACAATTCTTCGTGTGGCTCTTTATCCAAGACAGGATACTCACTGCAGATAAATTGGCAGTCAGGGGTTGGCCCCATAGTGCCTACTACCCTCTCTGCGGCTCAGAACCCGAATCGTCCACGCACCTTCTGCTCGTCTGTCCTTTCGCAAGATAGATTCATAGGAAGGTTTTCCTCTGGCTGCGCTTCCAGCCGCTGACCCCTCAGCTAGGGACGAAGGCTTCACAATGGTGGCGTCTGGTCTAATAGCACACGCTGAAGTGCTGGCGCAAATGCGTGGATAGAATTCTAATTTACACTTTCTGAAATTTACGAAAGGAAAGAAATGAAAGAATTTTCAACAATATATACAAATCTCTGCGGTCCATTTTAATCTTATTTCCCAGGACATCGACAAACGAAAGTTGGCCCTACAAAATAGTTGACGTCATGCTCCGGTCAGGGAAGCTGGTAGACGAACTATTTTTCCAGCGGAAAATATCTACAGGCAGCATTAACCGTGCTGACAGGTCCGGATTCACAGTAGCAGGGCTCGGTAAGTCGATATGACGTCAAGAAAGGTCCGGATTCACAGCAGCTGGTAGATGAACGAATGCCAGACGTCTGCAGTCTGGCATCCACCCCACAGGAACCAGATGATAAATCCAGGTCCTCAAAGTTTTCATGAATTCCTGAACTGCATGGCATAGGAAAAGGTTTGCACAAGGTAGAACCAAAGCGCAAGCAGACACATCACTCGCAATGCCCAGCAGCCTGAACCCTGCCGTCAACCTGTTTTCTTGTCAGATTACTAAGCTATCTCGGCGCTACAGGTTCAAAAGTCACTATGGGCATTCTTGCAAAGATGGACAAATTGACTTTGCTCCAGATGGATGGATGCAAATTGCAGATGGAGAAATTTTATAATGTTAAGGATTTTGCAATAGAGGGTTGCAAAGTTAGCGCGAAAATGCATCCGAGAGGTGCTAGAATGCTGTTGGAGAATATGAAATAGCTGGAGTGTCAGAGCGGAGACAGGTTTGCCGGCGGATTTTCAGTCCGTCAGGATGGTGAGCCATAGTGGAGTCTGGCTGGAATGATCCAGTAAGAACACTGGGAAGGCGAGGAGCGAGCTACTGTCTGCCGAGTTGGTCCTCGCTTAGAGTTCCAGTGAAAGGAAAATGCCAAGTACTTAGGCTCTCAGTGTAACAATCTGAAGCCGCAAATTTGAGAACCTGAAGATCAACCTTTACATGATGGGAACAAGGCCAAATGCATGCTGCAAGGCAGGGAAGAGGAAGTTTAGACCAGCTCCAACAGCAACAGGAAATCTCCATTAGACATTCACAGCGAACATGGAGGAGACATCACTTTGTTTTGATGGTGAACAGGGACCCTACAATTTCAATATCATGGTTTCTATTTTCTCTCTGTGATTTAAGCAGCTTTCCTTTTAAGAGGTGACATAAGGTTTAGTTTCTCCTAAGATTTCTATACCTCTTAACATGTTTCTTTCTTTCATTGTCCTGTCTTTATAATCTCTGCCGAGAACCTTCCATGGCTCACTGTAAAAACTTCTATTTTTCTCTCATTCTTTAACAAAAGGCAGAGCTCCTGTCGATATTTAAAAAAAATCTGTCAGTACCCTGCAGGCGGTTCTTAACCGCATTACGTAGGATGTCAACAATCGAAATATGGCGCGGCACAATTCCCACGGCCGCTGGTCATTAAGAAAGAATATACACGTCGTGTAGCTATGGAGTTCCAAAATCATATCATGTCGTGGCTTAGCACTTGATGGTTGTTGTTACCCTTTTCTGTTATCCTTTGTTGTACAAGTTTCAGACTATTTGCTTCCCCTATCTTGAATGAAAGACAAAGCTCCTGCCAATCTTTTTTTTTTAAAAAAAAATCTGTCAGTACAGCATGTCTGGGTTTACTAAGTATGTATGAATTTGTTCTTTCTTGGTTCAGGATATGGTCACACTCCTGACGCTCCGACCTCCGAGCAAGATCGAGTACGACGACGACAATAGATAAGAGTTCTCGTAGGATGATCACCTGGAATTTCTCTACCTCTCCATGCGGTGCAGACATCATCTTTCCCATCTTTCTTCCCGGCTTAGTGGCTTTGCCCAGCAAAAGATTATACTATTGCTACTTTGTTCCCGGAAAGGAAGATCAACCCAACCGAACTCAGGAGATCGCTGTTCTTTTTTTCTTTTTTTTTTTTGGTCCGAAAAATGCATCTTTCTGTGTTTATGTAGGAATTCAACCTCACGTAACGATATATCATTTCGATTTTCCTCAGGCTCTTCAAGATGAATACAACGGGCTGCTTAGTCCTAAACCTCCTAAGCCTTATCCTTACTGCAAGTACTTCCATAAGAGATGAAGTGATGTTGCTTTTGCAATCTGTGACATGATGCAGAGAGGACTTCACAGCGTATGCAGATGTGTGCTTCAAGAACTTTGGGGACAGAGTGAAGTACTGGAGCACCGTCAATGAGCCTAACATCGAGCCGATTGGTGGATACGACCAAGGAACCCTCCCACCGCGGCGATGCTCATTTCCCTTTGGCCTCGGTTGCGATTCATGCCTTCATGGTATAGGTTTATGCATCCCTTGGTGTATGGAGACTACCCTCCAGTAATGAGGAAAAATGTTGGGCCTAGGCTGCCATCTTTCACAGATGAAGAGACGAAGAGAGTACCCGGATCGTTTGATTTTGTCGGATTTAACCACTATATTGCCGTATTTGTGAAAGCTGATCTTAGCAGACTGGATGAGAAACTGCGAGATTACATGGGTGATGCCGCTGTAAAATATGACTGTAAGAATCCTAATGACCTCAAGTTTTATTATGTTTCAAAATACAATGTGATCAATGGATTACCTAATTCTTCTGCAAAAATATTTCTCCAGTGCCATATCTGAAGTCAAGGATCGAGGTATTTGCCGATAGAATTTAATATCATTCATCTCTAAATTTAGTTGCAACTTGCAAATGAACTGCGTTTCCATCATAGCTAAACTATTCGCATGTCTTGATGGATGGCAAAATTAAACCGTGACAGTTTCCATTTGCGTTGAGAAACGGTTTCATGTCGTCGACGCCGTGGGCTCTGAAGAAAATGCTGAAGCATCTCCAAGTGAAATACAAGAACCCCGCAGTCATGATCCACGAAAACGGTAACTTGACGGACACTTGACCTGAAATATTATCAATATTACAGGAAATGAACAACATTTCACCGCAAATACGCATAACTCTACGATATACTCACTCACTCTGCGCATTGGTCATGTTCGTATCAGGAGCTGCCGCCCAGCCTGATCTATCAGGTAAAAACACCGACAACGACGACGACGACGACGACTTCAGGTCGCAGTTCCTGCAGGATTACATCGAAGCCACACTGCAGTCCATCAGGTACACCAATACCACTCAGCTCTGCAACTGATCGCACTGTAAAAGAGCAAGAAAACTGAAAATTGTCGACATCTGCGTTCTGATCCCTCTCTTGCTCGGCGTCAGGAACGGCTCGAACGTGCAAGGCTACTTCGTGTGGTCGTTCCTGGACGTGTTCGAGTACCTACCTGTTCGGCTACCGCCTCCGCTTCGGCCTGTACGGCGTCGACTTCGACTCTGAGGAGAGGACGAGGTACCAGAGGCACTCGGCGCAGTGGTACGCCGGCTTCCTCCACGGCGGCGAGCTTAGGCCGGTGGCTCGTCCTCACAAGGCGTACTCCCGGTGATTTTTACACGCTTCACAGTTCACACTGCACGGCTCGAGAAGAGGAGGGTGCACGAATAAGATTATCTCCAGCAATTTCCCTTCATTCCCTTCTCTTCCCTCATTTTCTTCCCTATATTCATTCCTTCCATTTCTATCATCTTCAGCAGCATCCCCTCGAAGGGTTTTGTATAGAGATTAGAGAGAGAATCTATTTCTATTCCCTTCATTTCTATCATCTTCAGCAGCATCCCCTCGAAGGATTTTGTATAGAGATCTAAATAGATTCTCTCTCTAAATCCCTTCTAAAGGAAACCGTGAAAAGAATTCGTTGGAGTGCTTAGGATCTGTCTGCGAAGGGATTTAGAGACTGAAGAGATACCGCTAGAGATAGTCTAAACCTCGATAGTTGGCTGGCGGTGGTAGTCACGCACGTTGTTTTTTGGGGGTAAATCCGTAAATGTGGCGCAAGTATAATGCGTAAAAGTTGTTTCTTTGGATTTCATTGTTCCATTTAGGATGTGTTAGGGAGTACAGTTTGCAAATAACGGATGACGGGAGTACGTGGTGATGCAACATGTTGTTAAGCTATACTAATGCGTTAATTTTGTTTGATTGGTCTTCGCGAAAAAACTTATACGTCTAAGATAGACGAATGGAGGGAGTATAAAAGAGTGAAATTTATGTTTGCCACTGAAAGTTGGTACTATCCCTCATATACAATAAAAAATAATACTTCTCTTTTCGTTGTCATCTGGTTTTTAACTTTCATCTCTTATTTACCATTGACGTCAACTTAGTTAGAAGGAGCTACCATTAACCTTAAAAGAACTTATCAGGTATTTATCAAAAGGGAGTGTATAGGTATCATCCGGATATTTTTGTCTTAACTAACATCTAAATTCATCGGGCCGTTGGATCTAACATCCAAATTCACCGGGTCGTTGGATCAAATCATAGGATCGGATGTGGGCCGTTGGATCTAACATCCAAATTCACCGGGCCGTTGGATCAAATCATAGGATCGGATGTAATCGATACTCTCGAATCTCAACAATGATCCAATGGTTCTAGATTTGGATAGTTTCAACCAAAAAAAAACATTCAGTTGATATTTATCAAATCCCTTATCAAAATAGCCAAATTACCCTCAAGAAATCTTCTTCCTTGTATCTTCTTCAACACCCACCTCCAATGGAGAGCCCCATCCTCCTCCTTTGTCCTGCCGCCAGCCTCCTCTCCAATCTCCGAGGCCGCTGCATCCCCGTCTCCCACCGTCGACCTCCTCTCCTCGTCGAGCTGCCGAACTTCTCCCTTTCCAACCGCCGGCACCGGCGCATCCCACCTCTCACCATTGGCCTCCTCCTTCCCTCGCTGGCTTCCCTGCTTTGTTCCGCAGTTGGCCTCCTCGCTTCGTCCCGTTGTCGGCCACTTCCCATCCAACCGTGAATGCCACCGCATCACCACCTACCTTAGCTGGCCATCGCCTCTCGTCGTCGGTGGGCCCTGGGGACATTGGACGGCAGAGATCTAGGAGCTAGTGGTGTGGGGAGGACTTGGGTGGCTCGGTGGGTGGACGTCGGGAGTGAGCAGCCACGGTGGGAGCTCGAGCGCGTGCAACCATGGTGCGAGAAGGTAACCACGTAGGGCATGGTGGCGTTGCTCTCGTCGGCTGGCCTCCCATAAGTGGACGGGTTGCTAGCACCTTGGGTTCTCGATCGTTGGCTGGAGCAGAAACAGAAAGAGGAAAGAGTGGAGGTGAAAGATGGACATAATAGACGTTTCACACAACACTTGACAGTCAACTCACTGTTGACAGACAAAAGTGGTAAATAAGAGATGAAAGTTGAGATTCAGTCACAACGAAATGACAACGAAAGGAGAAGCAATTTTTTACAGCATATTGGTGTTAACTTTTCGTGGCAAATAAGGAATTTCCTCATTATAAAATTTCAAATTTCCTTGATAGTTTAGATTTTGAAATTAAGGATGTGTTTGATAAGACTCCATCTCCACCAGATCAGCTGGGTATTCCTAACTCCATCAGATCCGTAAAACTGAAGCTGTAAGTATATTAATAGTGTTTAGATTGATTATCTTGTTTAAATTTTAGACTAAAAATATAAACTTAATTCACTTTCTTTTAGCCTACAAGTTTCAGATCTCAGGTGAAGCTGGAATCTGGAGCTCTAACAAACAGACCCTAAATAGCCTGATTCACCTGGAATCTGGAGCTCTAACAAACAGGCCCTAAATAGCCTGAATTCATATAGCAGCTACAAGATTTTGAATTTTTAATTAAATACCATCGTCAAAAGCACCGCCGCTAGAGCTGGGTCGACCCGGAGGAGCAGGAGCGCAACTAGGAACTCATCAGCAGCAATCACTAAAATCATGATCCCTTGTCGCAAAAGAAAGGAGTAAAATCACGATTACATACTAGCCCATAATTGGAAAATCCTATAATGCATGCATGATCCAACATTCTGGTACAATGGCAACATCAGCAGCAGCCAGTAAAATCATGATTTATCCAGACTAGCACATACGGGATTTCCAAATGGTATTGGCACTTTTACTGCGACAAAAGGCAGCCCTTGAAGAAACTAACATAGGGCTCCCTCGCCAGAGAACCATAGTAACACTAATTTCCAGCAGCAGCGCTAGACATAAGATGACAAGAACCTGACACTGAAGCCGCAGCTCTTCCTTCACTCTTTGCCGAAAGTAAATCAATGTCAACCAATTTCCGAATGTACACAATGGTGGAAGAACATTCTTCACAGGAATGGCGGCATCCTCTGGGGATGTACAAGCGGATAACCATTCTCTGCACCATATATTGCCAGCAGCTCTGTGGCTGATCTTCCAGGAAAACTACCATATGATTGATTATGTACAGAGTTGAAGGCACCCCACCCATGAGGTTCTCCTTCACTTGGCGCCCAAAAGGTCTCCCAACCCCCGTTGTACCGATCAGCATGTCTAGAGGCACCCTCACCATTAGGGAGGTTACTATTCATCATGTTCGCAGCTCCAGTAACAGATATGCGATGGCCCCCTCCGGTCTCAGTTGATGATGACACTGCAATGAAAGATGTCATTGACAACCCTTCTGGTTGTAGGAGTGTACGGATCACTTGGCATGGTGGACGGGATGGTCGGTTGAAGGACATGACCTCTAGCTTCAGACACAACGGCTGGTGCTGACCCTGATTGTGCAATGGGACTGCTTCCACTGCCAGGTGTGGGTCTGCATTGATCATAAAATTCTGAGAGCTAGCAAGAAAACTGATCTCAGACAGAAGGAAAGTGAATTGACAGCTTAAAGCACAGATCACCATACGAAACTAATTTTACTTAAATTCCATGTAAATCTTTATTGGCATTGGTAGGTTATTGAGACTGCTAAGCAGAGCAAAATCGAGTTTCTCAAGGCTTGTAAATAAAGAATTGATTAATACTGTTGATTAAGTCATTGCAAGTTGTCGCCAAAATATCAGGAATCGTGATAATAAGAAGTCCCTACATATTGGGAGTTAATGACGAATGAATCTTGCTTCCAAGACAGTAACCGTACATAGAAACACATTTCTGAGCTAAAACCATGAATACAAGACTTACCCGTGGAATAGGGAATGAGCATGCATGTATGATCTTGATCTTTGCTGGTTGCTCCCATCATTTCTTGGTATACCTATGCCAAATGGGCCTGTAGAATGATTGGGAATGCCCAACACTGGAAGATTACCTAAATATTGGCGCTCCCTCTCATGGTTTCTTGGCTCAGTTTCATGGAAAACTTGAACATTGCTCAAATCAGCAGTTGCATGCCCTTCCATGCCAGTTGGATGCCGATGAAATGGTATGCTTTCAATACTGGAAGTAGAACCAGAAGGTACATGCATGGCATGGTGAAAACCATGCATAGCAAGGTATGGACAAACAAGTGAGCTGTTCGCAGCACTTGAATGATCTCCAACTGTGTAGTTTCCATAAAAACGAGCACAACATTAAAATAAATAAAATAAAATTTAAGCAGTCAAAGGGTAGGTCAACACACTTACAAGAAGTTGGTTCAGATTCACTCTCCCTGCAACAAGAAATAACCATTAAATTCAGCATCTGATGAGTTGATATATAAAATTTTGTTGTATAGGAGCTTAAGTGCAATATTACAACATCGACAACAACCACCATCAAGTCTTTTGTCCCAAACAAGTTAGGGTAAGATAGAAATGAAACCCGATCAAAATCAAAAGACTCTTAAACCTTCGATTTTAGGTCATGGTTCTAGTACGTGAATCGCTAATTTCTATGCACTCCTATCCAACGCTAGCTTTTTGGATACATTCAAACCCCTTAAGTCCCTTTTAACCGCTTCTTCCTATGTCAGTCTCGGTCAACCTCTGCCTCTTCTGATGATTTCGAGACAGCTTAAAATTCCACTAAGCACCGGTGCCTCCAAGCCATCTCAAACGATGTTGAACAAACTTTTCTTCAACTGGTGCTACCCCCAACCCTATCACGTATATCATCATTGCGGATTCGATCTCGCCTTGTATGACCACAGATCAACAACAACATCCCCATCTCTAGTACGCTCATCTTCTATATATGTTATCTTTTTATCGTCCAACATTCCCCGCTCCATACAACATCGCAGGTCTGATTGCCGTCCTATAGAGCTTACTCTTTAACTTTTGAAAGACTTTTCTATCACATAGGATACCAAATACTTACTGCCATTCCACCCAGCCTGCTCGCATCTTGTGGCTCACATTTTCATCAATCTCGCCATCACTCTATAGCATTGATCCCAAATATGAAAACGTTTCCTTCCGGGCATTACTTTTCCATCCGCACTAACATATCCATCATCTGCCATAGCACCATTGAAAACACACCTCATATACTCGGTTTTAGTCATATTAATTCTAAAGCCCTTTGATTCTAAAGTCTTCCTCCACAGCTCTAGTTTCCTATCCACACCTACCTTACCCACATCAATTAGCACCACATCATCAGCAAAAAGCGTACACCAATGGAACTCTCCTTGTTGTCAAGTGCAATATTAAGGTAAGAAAATTTCCAGATAACTATGTTTATAATGGTATAGAAGAAATACTTACTCAAACACAGATGCCAGTTGTGTGAATCCACTGAAGGGACACCACCGAAACCCAAATGGCTGAAATTACATCCAGTGAGGGAAAACAGATTAGAATCAGGAAACAGATGGAATTAGGCTAGATCCTGGTGTTGTAAGTTGTAACAAATCTGAAATAGTGAAAAATCTCTTGCTAACTGTGTACTAAATGCAAATTTTTTCTTCAAAATATAAGAATGAGATACATAAGACAACTTGAACAGTGAATCTGGGGTAAAACAAATATCATGAGAAAACACACACATTTGCCCTCTCTTAATTCCTTACTAGAATATTTATGCCTCTAAAGAAGATCCTTATTTCCCTACAAACACCCCCAATCAAATTTCAATTTTACCATGGCCAATAAAATACCCCTGGAGAACTGTTCTAGACAATAATTACAAGATTTGTTCTGAAAATTTGAACAGTAAAGTTCTAAATGCATGTGGCAACCCTAACCATTTATGTCATGGAGGGACTGAAAGGGTCGAGTTTTGCAAGGGCAAATATGCAAAGTTACCTTTATCTTTAGTGAGTCAGCACTATCGAACAAGACAAAAAATAAGCCATGAAGATGGTAAAATGGGGGTTTTGTAGCATGCATAGTTTTGCAAGAGTATATCATGAGGGACCAATTTTGCAGGGGAAATGTTAACTTTCACTTTCGATCTTGTGAATGGTAAACTAAAACTATTTTTTCATCATCAAGCCTGTATTGTTGTGGCATACACAAGAATTCATTACAATGCAATCACTTACACGGTCAGAGATTAAGTCGTAGACCTCGCTAGTCATCCAGTCAAAAGCGCTAGATGGACATTGCCCATTTGCATAGAGCCAGCGACCATTCTCAATCTTCCGACAATTTGGGCACTGCATCGCTCCTTTTGCACTAAATGCCGATCCAATGCAGTCTAGCAGACCAAAAAAATGCATTTTAGTACAAAAATCTGATATAGAATACCTGCATGCAACTAAGTTTGCATGGCTTGGGAGTTGGGAAGTCACCCACATGAATGCACAGAGAAATATCACATGTGACATGTCACATCAGTGTGCACAAGCATAATGCATGCATTGATAAATTAGCAGAATGCATAGTATTGCACAGATACTTGCTACCGTGATTACATATCAAGTGATAACTCCTTATTGAACTTTCACCTTTCATTTAAAGACCTTCTGATTTGTTACGGAAATTAAATAATGAACACAATGTAGTATAAACAGTAAAAAGAGAACCAAGTTAACTAGCAAGCTCTAGAGGCTTTACTAAGGTCCTGTTTGGGAGAGCTCCAGATTCCAACTCCAGCTCAGAGCTGAAACTTATAGGCTAAAATAAAGTGAATTAAGTTTATATTTTTAGTCTAAAATGTAAACAAGATGATCTACCTAAACACTCTTAATGTACCCACAGCTCCAGCTCCACAAATTTTTGGAGCTAGAAATACTCTGCTCCACCAACTCCACAGATTTTGGTGGAGCTGGAGCTGTCCCAAACACCCCCTAAGTCGGACAATGTACAGAACAAAGTGCAGTACTAAGGCAAAAGGAATGTGATTACAAGTCAAAAGGTATATCCAAGGAAAGGATTTTAAGTGTATTATCTGATCAACATTTCCAACAGATAGTATAAGTTTATGGTAACCTAGTTCACATTTTCCAATCATAAAAACCACTGAAAAGCTATGTTGATGGCATTAAAATGCTGCAACAGCCGGAATAAATCGTTCAATATTAAACATGCACTCAGAAATAATAGATAAGCCACTTAATCCTAGAATTGGCCTGTAATGAGACATTCGGTGACGAGTGATCCAATTAAGATGGAAGTAACTACCAAAATCAGTTTCACTTTGCAGAGAACATCACAAATAATGTCCATCGCCAACCATTACAAATTCATTCATGCAGGACCAAAACTCATTGCTCTAACTGGGATGCCCAACAGCATAAATCAGTATAGTAACACTCAGCAAGCGTATCTGCAGCCCCGAAACCCACCCACGATCCGCAAAATTCAGGTTCTTCACACGAATTGCCCAACATAACTCGAGGTGAACCAGACTAGTCCGACCTAAAAATGCATAATTCTGCTCGCAAGGTCAGACTACAACCACGAATTTTCACGAACTAGCCAGCGTATATTCCAAAGATCCAACCACGAATTTTCACGAACTAGGCTACAACCAAGAAGTCGAAATGCGCGCGAGAGGAGAGGGCCTGACCTAGGTGGAACTCGTGGCCGCACTGCAGCCTCGCCGTGGACCTCTCCCCGGCGCGGTCCACGACCGGATCCAGGCAGATCGAGCACGCCGCCACCTCTGGTGACGCGTCCGGCGGCGGCGGCGTCTCCAGATCCATCGACTCCGCGAAGCCTATAGCCCGACGCTTAGCCGCGCCGGCCTCCGGGGCTTCCCCGCGCGCGCAGTTGTGGTGGGGCCGGGAGGTCAGGGAGACGAGATCGGGACACGGTCCTTTAATTTCACGTCTATGGGTTTGTTTTGCTGAAGGAGTTGGACACCAAAGGGACCAGAGAGGTCTATGCCCAAACGAAATAGGACTTCATCAGTTTGCCATGATAATAAAGCCAATAAAATCCGTCTTTCTTTCTGCTTCTATTTTATTGTTATAGCACGTATAGCTCTTTCTTCGATAATCAATGACGTGGCATAGGGGATACACTTGTGTTTGCAAGCAGTGATAGATCTAGATTCAAATTTTAAGGAGTACTCTCTCTCTGTCCTCGACCAGTCGCCCTTCTGCTCATAGGGGTAGAGTATTGTACCCTAGCCCCTTGATCCCCCGGTGGGTCTACCGCTATTTGCAAGGTTGTGTTAGTCAGAACACTAAGATATCTTTGGTAATCAAGACAATAGATTTCGATTCCTTTTTCACAACTATTTCCTTAGCGTTCCAACAATATAGCAAAAGATTATAAAAATATTTTAAAATTTTAGATTTCACTGGGTTTCACATGTTTTTAGAAGTTTCCAGGTCTCAAGTTTCAGCGATTTTCAAATTTTAGAACTCAAGTTTTAACTAATAGTTTTTGAAAAGGTTTAGCAATTCCGATAAGTTTCGTCTAAGTTTCAACCTAAAGTTTCTATAAGGTAACAAGCTCATCGTGTCTATAGCGACGGTGAAAGCAATGTTATTGTTGCCCATATAGGGTGCAATTGGTTCGGACGGTTAGATATTGCCCTTCTTCATACCGCGAATCATATTTTTGTTGGACTCATAATATGATATGAATAGCACCAGATACAAATGCAGTGCAGATAATATCAGTCATGAATTCGAAATGAATACATAGTGGAATCGATAGTACCGATTTTTTTTGTCGAATCTTGTGAAAAAAGGTACTACCTATAGCACACATATAATAATAATTAATCGACCATATGGATTTAAAGTGTAACAGGATTATCGCATTTTAAATAGTCATTTTATCATGTAGTCCAACAAAGTTGTAAAATTATCAAATATTCCTTTATATTTTACAAAAGAATATTGCTAGGTATTCACACAGGAAAATGGAAGCATATTTTTGCATGCCAAGCTCTATTGGCGACTGCACCAGATGGTGGGATGGCGGATGGGATAGTCGTAGGTGGGTGGAGCCTGTGGAGAAAAGGGAGGTAATTGAGATTTTGCCACTCCATACATCGTGCCGCTGAATGCCATTAGTCACATCGACTTCGCCATAATACCATCCCGAATGAGAGTCTCACCGCCAAAGTACCATTTTAGATTTTCTAGCACTCCACCGGATCAGGTTTGGGTATTCCTAACTCCATCGGATCTGGTGAAACCTGTGTAAGTATATTAATAGTGTTTAGATTGATCATCTTGTTTACATTTTAAACTAAAAATATAAACTTAATTCACTTTATTTTAGCCTACAAGTTTGGATCTCGAGATGAAGCTAGGATCTGAAGCTCTAACAAACAGGCCCTAAATAGCCCTAAATAGCCTGAATTCAGATAGCAGCCACAAGATTTTGAATTTTTAATTAAATACCATCGTCAAAAGCGCCGCCGCTGTAGCTGGGTCGACCCGGAGGAGCAGGAGCGCAACTAGGAGCTCAAGCTTCCACTGTGGCGGCGTGGCACATCAGCAGCAATCACTAAAATCATGATCCCTTGTCGCAAAAGGAGGAGCAAAATCACGATTACATACTAGCCCATAATTGGAAAACCCTATAATGCATGCATGATCCAACATTCTGGTACAATGGCAACATCAGCAGCAGCCAGTAAAATCATGATTTATCCAGACTAGCACATACGGGATTTCCAAATGGTATTGGCACTTCTACTGCGACAAAAGGCAGCCCTTGAAGAAACTAACATAGGGCTCCCTCGCCAGAGAACCATAGTAACACTAATTACCAGCAGCAGCGCTTGACATAAGATGACAAGAACCTGACACTGAAGCCGCAGCTCTTCCTTCACTCTTTGCCGAAAGTAAATCAATGTCAACCAATTTCCGAATGTACACAATGGTGGAAGAACAGTCTTCACAGGAATGGCGGCATCCTCTGGGGATGTACAAGCGGATAACCATTCTCTGCACCATATATTGCCAGCAGCTCTGTGGCTGATCTTGCAGGAAAACTACCATATGATTGATTATGTACAGGGTTGAAGGCACCCCACCCATGAGGTTCTCCTTCACTTGGCGCCCAAAAGGTCTCCCAACCCCCGTTGTACCGATCAGCATGTCTAGAGGCACCCTCACCATTAGGGAGGTTACCATTCGTCATGTTTGCAGCTCCAGTAAGAGAAATGTCATGGCCCCCTCTAGTCTCAGTTGATGATGACTCTGCAATGAAAGATGTGATTGACAATGCCCTCGGCCGAACCCTTCTGGTTGTAGGAGTGTATGGATTACTTTGCATGACAGATGGGATTGTCTGTTGAAGGACATGACCTCTAGCTTCAGACACAACGGCTGGTGCTGACCCTGATTGTGCAATGGGACTGCTTCCACTGCCAGGTGTGGGTCTGCATTGATCATAAAATTCTGAGAGCTAGCAAGAAAACTGATCTCAGACAGAAGGAAAGTGAATTGACAACTTAAAGCACAGATCACCATACGAAACTAATTTTACTTAAATTCCATGTAAATCTTTATTGGCATTGGTAGATTATTGAGACTGCTAAGCAGAGCAAAATCGAGTTTCTCAAGGCTTGTAAATAAAAAATTGATTAATACTGTTGATTAAGTCATTGCAAGTTGTCGCCAAAATATCAGGAATCGTGATAATAAGAAGTCCCTACATATTGGGAGTTAATGACGAATGAATCTTGCTTCCAAGACAGTAACCGTACATAGAAACACATTTCTGAGCTAAAACCATGAATACAAGACTTACCCGTGGAATAGGGAATGAGCATGCATGTATGATCTTGATCTTTGCTGGTTGCTCCCATCATTTCTTGGTATACCTATGCCAAATGGGCCTGTAGAATGATTGGGAATGCCCAACACTGGAAGATTACCTAAATATTGGCGCTCCCTCTCATGGTTTCTTGGCTCAGTTTCATGGAAAACTTGAACATTGCTCAAATCAGCAGTTGCATGCCCTTCCATGCCAGTTGGATGCCGATGAAATGGTATGCTTTCAATACTGGAAGTAGAACCAGAAGGTACATGCATGGCATGGTGAAAACCATGCATAGCAAGGTATGGACAAACAAGTGAGCTGTTAGCAGCACTTGAATGATCTCCAACTGTGTAGTTTCCATAAAAACGAGCACAGCATTAAAATAAATAAAATAAAATTTAAGCAGTCAAAGGGTAGGTCAACACACTTACAAGAAGTTGGTTCAGATTCACTCTCCCTGCAACAAGAAATAACCATTAAATTCAGCATCTGATGAGTTGATATATAAAATTTTGTTGTATAGGAGCTTAAGTGCAATATTACAACAACGACAACAACCACCATCAAGTCTTTTGTCCCAAACAAGTTAGGGTAAGATAGAAATGAAACCCGATCAAAATCAAAAGACTCTTAAACCTTCGATTTTAGGTCATGGTTCTAGTATGTGAATCGCTAATTTCTATGCACTCCTATCCAACGCTAGCTTTTTGGATACATTCAAACCCCTTAAGTCCTTTTAACCGCTTCTTCCTATGTGGGTCTCGGTCAACCTCTTGCCTCTTCCGATGATTTCGAGAGACAGACTTAAAATTCCACTAAGCACCGGTGCCTCCAAGCCATCTCAAGCGATGTTGAACAAACTTTTCTTCAACTGGTGCTACCCCAACCCTATCACGTATATCATCATTGCGGATTCGATCTCACCTTGTATGACCACAAATCAACAACAACATCCCCATCTCTAATACGCTCATCTTCTATATATGTTATCTTTTATCGTCCAACATTCCCGCTCCATACAACATCGCAGGTCTGATTGCCGTCCTATAGAACTTACTCTTTAACTTTTGAAAGACTTTTCTATCACATAGGATACCAAATACTTACTGCCATTCCACCCAGCCTGCTCGCATCTTGTGGCTCACATTTTCATCAATCTCGCCATCACTCTATAGCATTGATCCCAAATATGAAAACGTTTCCTTCCTGGGCATTACTTTTCCATCCAGACTAACATATCCATCATCTGCCATAGCACCATTGAAAACACACCTCATATACTCAGTTTTAGTCATATTAATTCTAAAGCCCTTTGATTCTAAAGTCTTCCTCCACAGCTCTAGTTTCCTATCCACACCTACCTTACCCACATCAATTAGCACCACATCATCAGCAAAAAGCGTACACCAATGGAACTCTCCTTGTTGTCAAGTGCAATATTAAGGTAAGAAAATTTCCTGATAACTATGTTTATAACGGTATAGAAGAAATACTTACTCAAACACAGATGCCAGTTGTGTGAATCCACTGAAGGGACACCACCGAAACCCAAATGGCTGAAATTACATCCAGTGAAGGAAAACAGATTAGAATCAGGAAACAGATGGAATTAGGCTAGATCCTGGTGTTGTAAGTTGTAACAAATCTGAAATAGTGAAATATCTCTTGCTAACTGTGTACTAAATGCAAGTTTTTTCTTCAAAATATAAGAATGAGATACATAAGACAACTTGAACAGTGAATCTGGGGTAAAACAAATATCATGAGAAAACACACACATTTGCCCTCCTTAATTCCTTACTAGAATATTTATGCCTCTAAATAAGATCCTTATTTCCCTACAAACACCCCCAATCAAATTTCAATTTTACCATGGCCAATAAAATACCCCTGGAGAACTGTTCTAGACAATAATTACAAGATTTGTTCTGAAATTTTGAACAGTAAAGTTCTAAATGCATGTGGCAACCCTAACCATTTATGTCATGGAGGGACTGAAAGGGTCGAGTTTTGCAAGGGCAAATATGCAAAGTTACCTTTATCTTTAGTGAGTCAGCACTATCGCACAAGACAAAAAATAAGCCATGAAGATGGTAAAATGGGGGTTTTGTAGCATGCATAGTTTTGCAAGAGTATATCATGAGGGACCAATTTTGCAGGGGAAATGTTAACTTTCACTTTCGATCTTGTGAATGGTAAACTAAAACTATTTTTTCATCATCAAGCCTGTATTGTTGTGGCATACACAAGAATTCATTACAATGCAATCACTTACGGTCAGAGATTAAGTCGTGACCTCGCTAGTCATCCAGTCAAAAGCGCTAGATGGACATTGCCCATTTGCATAGAGCCAGCGACCATTCTCAATCTTCCGACAATTTGGGCACTGCATCGCTCCTTTTGCATTAAATGCCGATCCAATGCAGTCTAGCAGACCAAAAAAATGCATTTTAGTACAAAAATCTGATATAGAATACCTGCATGCAACTAAGTTTGCATGGCTTGGGAGTTGGGAAGTCACCCACATGAATGCACAGAGAAATATTACATGTGACATGTCACATCAGTGTGCACAAGCATAATGCATGCATTGATAAATTAGCAGAATGCATAGTATTGCACAGATACTTGATACCGTGATTACATATCAAGTGATAACTCCTTATTGAACTTTCACCTTTCATTTAAAGACCTTCTGATTTGTTACAGAAATTAAATAATGAACACAATGTAGTATAAACAGTAAAAAGAGAACCAAGTTAACTAGCAAGCTCTAGAGGCTTTACTAAGCCGGACAATGTACAGAACAAAGTGCAGTACTAAGTCAAAGGGTATATCCAAGGAAAGGATTTTAAGTGTATTATCTGATCAACATTTCCAACGGATAGTCTAAGTTTATGGTAACCTAGTTCACATTTTCCAATCATAAAAACCACTGAAAAGCTATGTTGATGGCATTAAAATGCTGCAACAGCCGGAATAAATCGTTCAATATTAAACATGCACTCAGAAATAATAGATAAGCCACTTAATCCTAGAATTGGCCTGTAATGAGACATTCGGTGACGAGTGATCCAATTAAGATGGAAGTAACTACCAAAATCAGTTTCACTTTGCAGAGAACATCACAAATAATGTCCATCGCCAACCATTACAAATTCATTCATGCAGGACCAAAACTCATTGCTCTAACTGGGATGCCCAACAGCATAAATCAGTATAGTAACACTCAGCAAGCGTATCTGCAGCCCCGAAACCCACCCACGATCCGCAAAATTCAGGTTCTTCACACGAATTGCCCAACATAACTCGACGTGAACCAGACTAGTCCGACCTAAAAATGCATAATTCTGCTCGCAAGGTCAGACTACAACCACGAATTTTCACGAACTAGCCAGCGTATATTCCAAAGATCCAACCACGAATTTTCACGAACTAGGCTACAACCAAGAAGTCGAAATGCGCGCGAGAGGAGAGGGCCTGACCTAGGTGAAACTCGTGGCCGCACTGCAGCCTCGCCGTGGACCTCTCCCCGGCGCGGTCCACGACCGGATCCAGGCAGATCGAGCACGCCGCCACCTCTGGTGACGCGTCCGGCGGCGGCGGCGTCTCCAGATCCATCGACTCCGCGAAGCCTATAGCCCGACGCCTAGCCGCGCCGGCCTCCCGGGCTTCCCCGCGCGCGCAGTTGTGGTGGGGCCGGGAGGTCAGGGAGACGAGATCGGGGCACGGTCCTTTAATTTCGCGTCTTTGGGTTTGTTTTGCTGAAGGAGTTGGACACGAAAGGGACTAGAGAGGTCAGAGGTCTATACCCAAACGAAATAGGACTTCATCAGTTTGCCATGATAATAAAGCCAATAAAATCCGTCTTTCTTTCTGCTTCTATTTTATTGCTATAGCACGTATAGCTCATTCTTCGATAATCAATGACGTGACATACGGGATAAACTTGTGTTTACAAGCAGGACAAATCTAGATCTAAATTTTTTTTTTTTTGAAAGTTGGCCAGGAGCTCTGGCAATGCGTTATAGAAGAGAAAAGCAACAGACGCCAAGCGGCATGTCTGCCGCACCCTACCCCGCCGCGCCACGCACACGTGGCGCGCTCGCCTCGTCTTGTGACCGCGCGAGCGAAGCTTCGGATACGGCGGAGTGAGCTTCGCTCACTCTCGCCAACGCGCTATCGCGGCGTTCACCTAGATCTAAATTTTAAGGAGTACTTATTAATTCATCGTGCTGCTGCTTCCTCTATCCTCGACCAGTCGCCCTTATGCTCATCAAGTACTAGAGTGCTGTACCCTAACCCCCTGATAGGGATGGCAACGGATCCGGGTCCCTCCGGGTCCAGCCTCTGTGGATCCGGACCCGAGACCCGAAGTTTGGACCCGGACCCGGATCCGAAGTCGGTCGCAGATCCAAACTTGAACCTGGATCCGAACCCGAACCCGAACCCGATGGGTACCTGACCCAAACCCAATTTCAAAATTTCAAATCCACGTACAGCCTGGTGGCGTGCCCCGTGGTGACGAACACTTCGGCGCCGACCATGCCGCCGAGCTTCTCGTTTGATGATTTCTTTTGGGCTTATCAATCGTGCGGCGAAGCTTACACAGGAGAAGCTTTTCTTTGGGCTTACACAGGAGAAGCTTGATGCCTCACGGCACTTTTCTTTTGTTGCTTCTCTGTTTTCTCGCCGCACGGAACGCACACAGCTGCATGAAGTCTCGTCTCGTCTCGTGTCTTCTTGATTGATCAGCACGGCGTTCCTGCCCCTGCCGCTTCCTCGTTTTGTCCGCTAAAAAAAACTCTAGTAACGGGTTCGGGTCTGAATACCCACGGGTCTAAAATGAGACCCGGACCCGAAATAATATACCGGTGGGTCTAAACTTGGATCCGAACCTAGACCCATCGGGTCGGGTACCCGCGGGTACCCGGATCCACGGGTATTTTTGCAAGGTTATGTTAGTCAGAATACTGAGATATCTTTGGTAATCAAGGCAACAGATTTCAATTCCTTTTTCACAACTATTTACTTAGCGTTCCAACAATATAGCAAAAGATTATAAAAATATTGTAAATTTTTAGATTTCACTGGGTTTCACGTGTTTTTAGAAGTTTTTAGGTCTCAAGTTTCAGCTAGTTTCAAATTTTAGAACTCAAGTTTTAACCAATAGTTTTTGAAAAGGTTTAGCAATTCCGATAAGTTTCGTCGAAGTTTCAACCTAAAGTTTCTATAAGGTAACAAGCTCATCGTGTCTATAGCGATGGTGAAAGCAACTTTATTGTTGCCCATATAGGGTGCTTATGGGCGCAATTGGTTCGGACGGTTAGATATTGCCCTTCTTCATACCATATTTTTGTTGGAGTTAGAATAGGATATAAATAGTACCAGATACAAATACAGTGCGGATAATATCAGTCATGAATTCGAAACGAATACATAGCGGAATCGATAGTACCGAATTTTTTTGTCGAATCTTGTGAAAAAAGGTACTACATACAGCACACATATAATAATGATTAATTGACCATATGGGTTTAAAGTGTAACAGGATTATCGCATTTTAAATAGTCATTTTATCAGGTAATCCAACAAAGTTGTAAAATTATCAAATATTTCTTTATATTTTACAAAAGAATGCTAGGTATTCTTTTTTTTTTGAAAAAAGCGACAAGAGGATTGCATAAAATATATTAAGAAGGAAAGAAAAAACACACACGGTTTTTAAGGAAAAAGCAAGAGACGAAAAAACCTCTAGCGAATAGCCCACTCACACGATCGACAACATATGCGAGACACCACAACTCAAAGCAAAACCGAGAAAGAAAAAAAGATGCTCGCTAGAACCACTAATCCGTAGCGTACGTTGACCAAGCAAAACCTTGATTTAGCACTGCGTCCTTGATCGATGTGGCAACTTGTTCTGAAGTTCTAGCTCTCCCTTGAAAAATTCGTTGATTTATCTCTATCCAAAGGTTCCACCAGAAGTAAATGACCAGACCATCCACCTCCGGCGGTATTTTCTTTCATATTTAGATCTTAGCCTATGCCACCAATTGTATAACGAATCATTTGTGACTCGAGGTTACGCCACCTATGCAAGTTTCCCCATTGTAGGAGAAAGGTCAGGACTTGAGTAGTGAAAAACGATCTTCTGAGAGATGAATTGTTGTTTCTAGTGTCACATTGCAAAAGCGCAAATCATATTACATGGCCATCCCCTTTTGATCATGTTATCTGCTGTTAATATCTTGTTGTGAAGTAATATCCATGCGAAAAAACGACATTTAGGTTCGGCTTTTGCCTTCCAAATCGGGGAGATCTTTCTCTTACAATACACAGTGTCGAATTGCATTAAGTAAGCGCTCCGTGCCGAATACTGACCATCGGAAGTCCAGCGCCATAAGATTTGATCATCCTGTTATCATCCTGTTGATTAAATCGTATTGCTTCATGAAGTGCTACAAACTCCGTGTTTCGTCTTGAGTATTCACGAGTGCAACATTGGACCCGATGAGTTGTTTGTCAAGGCACGGTGGGCGGTGATTTTCTTTCTTTTGCTATTTGGAATAAGTTTGGCGCAATGTTTTTTTGGCTACCGCCCTTGACAAATTGGATCTCCAAAAATCGCTAACTTACCATTTCCACCGTGACCATTGTGGAAGCGTTGAAGAGGGCTATATCCGTTTCGTCACATGGCAGGTCAAGTCCTGTCCAGGCCCTTTCATTGTTTTTCCATCTAAACCAGAGCCATCGAAGTCTTAGAGCTCTAGCAAACCGCTCCAGATCCATGATTCCTAGCCCTCCTTTGGCTTTAGGTAGACAGGTCACTGGCCATTTGATCAAGCAATGCCCCCCACTGCAGTGATCTGGATCTTTTCCGCTCCAAAGGAAGCTTCATCTAAGCTTATCAATGCATCGAATCAGCCATTTTTGAGCCTGGAAGACGGTAAGATGATATATTGGTTGGGAGGTAAGCACCGACTTAACTAAAGTCTCTCTTAGGCCTTGGAGAGAAGTTTACCTTTCCATCCGCAAGTCTATTGCCAATTTTATCGATCAACGGTGAATTCGATTCTTCTTAGGCGTGTAATGTGTAAAGGGAGACCAGTACTTCCGGGAAGGTAGGCATTTCGGGAAAAGCAGTCGACAAATCTTGCGAAGGTCTGTTGGCATCTAATCGGGTATATTTAGGTCTTGGAGATGTTGATTTTGAGACCGAGCATCTACCGAAAATATCTAGAATACGGTTAAGTCTTTGTGAGTTTCTGCATCGGCATTTAAAAATATCCGGCATCGTCGGCATAAAGAACAGCGAAGTCTTCTTGCTGCTTGTGTAATAACTTGGTTTGAGGATGCCTCGACTTTACGCTAATGCAAGCGGGTTTTGTAGTGGGTCAATTGCGGAATGAATAGCATGGGGATAATGGATCTCCTTATCGCTTTTCTGCCGCATGCCTTATTATCGATTGGTATTTGTTGATCAAAATTCTTGAAGAGGATGTCCTTAGGATCACCGCCATCCACTCTCGCCATTTATCGCCAAAACCTATAGCACGGAGGACTTCGGCGAGATAGGTCCAGTTTAGCGAGTCAAAGGCCTTTGATATGTCTAATTTAATGAAAAGGGTGGCGTTTTATTTCTGTGTAATTGACGTATCACTCTTTGAACGTATAGGAAGTTATCATGGATGCATCTCTTCTTGATGAAAGCATTCTGGGCGATTGAAACCAATTTATCTAGCTTCGGCGCAAGTCTGTTTGCCAAGATTTTGGTGATAATTTTCATGAAGCTATTTATAAGGCTGATTGGTCTGAAGCTTTCCAATCTATCAGCGCTCTCTCTTTTCGGTAGAAGAACGATGTTGGCGTCATTAAACTTGTGCAACTTTTCATGCCGAAGATCAAAGAAGTCCCTTATTGCCTCTACTAGGTCGCTTTTGATGGTGTCGAGACATGTTTTGTAGAATAGTCCAATATATCCATCAGGGCCTGGTGCTTTTTGATTCGGTAGGTCCTGTATCGTGTTAGTCACTTCATCTTCCGTGATGTGGGACTCTAGGTCGTTGAGGTCATTCTTGAGTAGCCCAAAGAATTCCAGAGTAGCACTCTATCCCTTACTCCATGTTCTCCCAAAGCTTTTTTGAAGTACTGGTAGGCTTCTTTTAATTTATCATGTTGTGTGAACATCATTCTATCATCTCTTTGAAGAACTCGAATCAGGTTTCTTTTCCTTCTTGAGCTGGCCATGAGGTGGAAAAACCGTGTATTGGAATCCCCTAATCGAATGTTTGTTATTCTTGCATGTTGTCTAGCCCTAGATTTCTGTATGGCAACTAGGCCGAGCAGTTTAACTTTGAGGATTTTTCTGAGTTCTAGCTCATCCTGCGATAGCGAGCGCCTTTCTTGAGAGATCTCTAAAATAGCGATTGTGACTTGAATTAATGCTGTTTGCAGCGCTATATTTGCAAAAGTTCTCCTCCTCCAAATTTTCAAAGCCTTAGCAGTTCTATTCATTTTGACATGCAGCCTTAGCATTGAGTCCGACGTGTGGATCGGCTGCGTCCAAGATTGTATCACTGTTTCTTGGAACCCCGGCATCTTGGTCCAACAAGCTTCAAAACGAAAACCTTTGAAATAATCGAAGGTAGTATTTCCTTGCATAAGTAGTGGGCAATGATCAGATGTCATTGTCGGCATCGCGCACAGATCAGCGTTTGGGAAAACCTCATGCCATTCCGTTGTCGTCAGGAATCGGTCAATTCTTGTCATGGTGGGTTGGTCTTGTTCATTTGTCCACGTGAACCGACGAGCCTGAAGATCGAGCTCCAGGAGCTGTAGCCTATTCACACAGGCAAATGGAAGCATATTTTTGCATGCCAAGCTCTATTGGCGACTGCACCAGATGGCGGATGGGATAGTCGTAGGTGGGTGGAGCTGTGGAGGAAAAGTCTAGTTTGAGCTATTTGGTTAGGATCAGTTGAAGCTGTTAGAATATAGATCGTAAATATTCGAATAAAGTTATCAAGAATATAATCAAAATATTTCAATCCGACGATAGTGATGTCTTGAATCCGAAACAGATACCGAATTCAACAAAACCATCCAAATTTAATCTAAACAGATCCAACCCGCCTATCAACACCTATCCGATCTCGTTGCACCCTATGTCCGTCGCTGCAGCGGGCGATGTCCCGCGGCATCGCCAAATAGGGGACGGCGCTTCCCAATGCGGACCTCTCAGGGATCCTCGAATTCAACCCTTGTTTCGGGGCACAACTCACCCGTTCTACTTCTGTCACTCGACTCCTCTGCGGCACTCCATGCATGGTAGCTTGCACGGGGGTGACGCCGCGCTCGCTCGAGGGCAGCGGCGCGTTCCATGGCGGGTTGCATGGGCAGTGGGCCGGGGATCCTGCAGCGGCGTGCTCGAAGGCGACAGCGTGCTCGAGGGCGAGCGGATGACGATGAGTCCAGTCTGCCGCCACGGTAGCCCTGTCGTTGATCGCCTCGCCCATCTGCCGCGCCTTCATTGCATCGCTCGCCTCGCACGTCCCCCTGCACGTCATCGCTTGCCCGCGTGAACCCACTGCATGCCCATCTTTGCTAATCAGAGGGGGAGGAGTGAGCGACGGAGGATTGAGGAAGAAAGCCAGCTAATCATGGAGAGGGGAGAGAGAAAATTGGAGTGGATCGATCGCACACAAAAGGAGAAATTACTTTGTAATTTTTTCAACTTTTGTTTTCTCTCAAACGTAATTATAAAAATAGTCACATGCTAAATTCGAAAGGAGCTTCTGCTCCCTAAGAGGTTGACAAGCCACCAAAGCTACCACAACATGAGAGAGCGGTAGGTCATTTCAAAGTAGGGAAGCGTGCAAAGTGACAAATATCACCTTCTGATATTTCTATGGTTATAGGTATGATTATTTTTATAATCTCTAAAGTGAGAGTTTCTTCCCACGTCACTTCATCAAAATTACCTATCTTTGCTACTGCTCTTTAATTACCCACCTTTACCCGCATCACTTCATCAAAATTACCCACCTTTGCCACTGCTCTTTAATTACCCATATTTGCTTGTGTCACTTCATCAAAATTACCCACGTTTGCCACCGCTCTTTAATTACCTACCTTTACCACTGTTAGTGCTCTTTGCAAATAAATTTTTTATCGCAAATTGAGTTTTTGTTGCAACGCACGAGCACATGGCTAGTTACATTTGAAAGAGACTAAATTTGAATGGAAAAAAAGTTACGCATAGGGTTAGAAAAATTTTTCATAAAAGAAAGCGTTTCGTGCGTCTTGAGTTGAATAAGTTTAGGATTTAGCCAACGAGAAAGAGGGAGAGGCGTCAGATCGCATGGTGATAGCCTATCGCATTGTTTTTAGCTCTAACGGTATAGATTTGTGTAGTTTTTCTCTTTTTTGGCTACTATAGCGGGGCAGGATGTTTGGCAGATGGAATTTAGTATTATATGATGTTTGTGATTTTGTATTGGTTATATTTTTAGTACACATATAATTAATTTGGTGCGTTTAGAAGGTAATAGAGGTAGGAATGCAACGTGTGGAACTCGAATATAACTATTTTGAGGTTAACTTCAAACTAACAAATTTTATGATATCTTTTCTAGGATACCATATGCTATCTTCTCTATTTAGGGGTGGATAACGAGCTAACTCGGTTCGACTTGACTCGGCTCGATCAAACTCATTAAGATAACGAGTCTGCTAAACTCGACTCATTATCTTAATGAGCTCAAATCTTAGTTCGGCTCGACTCGTTAAACTCGTGAGTTGGCTCGTTAAACTCGACTTGCCATCTGAGAGGAAGATTGCTGATGAGACTATATGGTATGCTATATGTTATCATCCTCGCCTCACATATATAGAGCTATACTTGCTGACTTGGAGGACTCGTTAAACTCGTGAGTTGGCTCATTTAACTCGTTATATAAATGAATTCAAATCATGACTCGACTCAACTCATTAAGAAACGAGTTCAAGCCGAGTCGAGCCGAGTTTACGAGTACTCATTTAACTCACGAGTTCCGAGTTTTTTTCACCCTTGTTCTCCATCTACCTCTCTCTTCCCCTTTCCCTACTTATTCCTCTTATCCTCTTCTTCCCTCTCTGACACAAAAATTTCAAAGTAGAACATTTAAACTTTGAAATTTTTAAATAGGAAGTTTCAACTCCAAAAAACTACGCAAAATTTGAAACTTGAAAATTTTAAATCAAAAAATTTCAAACAAGAAAGTTTCAACACGAAAAGTTTTAAATTAGAAAGTTTCAAATTGAAAAGTTTCAACTCTGAAAATTTTCAATTGAAAAGATTTTAGTTTGAAATTTTTTGATTTAAAAAACTTTTGGTTCGAAAAGTTTTGATTTAAAATTCAACTTGAAAATTTTCAACCAAAAATTTCAAATCGGAAAGTTTTAATTTACAAAAATTTAAATAAAAAATTTCAAATATGAAAGTTTCAATTCGAAAAAAATTAATCGAAAAGTTTTAGCTCTGAAAACATCCAATTCAAAAACTTTAGGATCAGAAAGCTTCTATTAAACACTTTTTGTTCAACAAATTTTTGGTTCGAAAAATTCGCTTAAAAACTTTTAAAAGTGGTTAAAAATAATTTTTTTCAAAAACTTGAGGGAAAATTTTGAAATACAAAAACTATTTTGAGGGGGAGGGAACGGAGGAGGAAAAAGGGATAAAAGAGGTGATGCCACTTGTTACAAAGAGATGGCTTTTGAGAGAGAAGGAAAGTGGGGGAGGAAGAAAATGATGCCACTTGTCACAAGTAAAAATATCCTCACCAATTATTTGGTGATATTCACCACAAATTAGCAATTCCTGTGGAACCTGTGCTGATGATATTCACCTCAAATTAGCAATTCCCGTGGAACTAATGTGTATAGAGTGTACAACCACTTTTGTATCAACGTTGAATATCACTTGACGAAGTTCCAGAAGCTGGCAGTAGAGAATGCACATAGGGCCTGTTTGGTTGCCTTCTCATTTCACCCGGGATATATAAGTTCAGACAATTTGGTAGGAGCTAAGTGAGTGAATGCAAAGAGATGTTGTTTAGTTGGTTGTATGAGAGTAAACACACTACGTAGAGATGTTGTTTGATTGGTTGCACTAGAAGAGAAGTGGAGAGACAATTTTAAGAGAGGATGAAACAAATTAAAACAAATACTAGAAAATCAATAAATTTTAAAAGCGAAAATAAAAATTTTAAAAACAAACAATAGGAAATAAAAATCCAAAAATGAAAATTTTAATCTTTTGAAATTTATATGGCAAGTATGGTCTAGTTTTGTTCGAAAAAATGTCAAAAACACATAGGTGAAATTGGTTCAGTAATCGAAGATACTAATCAAAAGATATAACAAAAATTTAGATGAAAATCGAATTGAAAACGCTGATATCATGCTGATGTCGCGTGCATGCAACTCAAGCGGAGCTGGCTCGCTCATCTGGCCGATTTCTCGTTTAGGTGATGTAGGCTAGAGGAGGAATCTTGCATCATTTCATCTGAGGCTCGAAGCAACATCTGAACCAAACACACAAAAAAACTAGAAGCTACATCTACGAATGCAAATTTCTATACATGGCATTGCAGGCAACCAAACAGGCGCATAGCCGCCAACTTGCGAATGCCAAATGCAGAGCAGTAGAGCACCAACTGATCAGCTCTATAAGACAAATGTTGACGGCTCGTTTTCTGCTGAATCGCGTAGCAGCTGAGGCTGGGGCTGCGTTGTCAGAGATTCAATGTTAGTCTGGGGCCTAGCGCTCTGCATGCTGAGGCAACAGCTTTGCTACATAGGTCTCTGTCGAGACTCCTAGCGCTCTGCATGCTGAGGCAACAGCTTTGCTACATAGGTCTCTGTCGAGACTCGAGCAGCTGAAATGGGCGTGGAGCACGTTATCGTGGAGACTGATGCCACAAACCTGGCCCATGCTATTCAAGACTCTGGATATGATGGCAGCGAGCTGGGTGCTTTGTTTAGAGAGACTAGTGGCTTTATGCGTACAGAGTTCTCCATTTGCAATGTCTCCATCTGCCCACGGGAATGTAACAAGGTAGCGGACTATATCATAGCTACTTATGGTAGTATTTATCAGAGGCTTCTTGTTCTGTCATACGGATGGACCAAGCCCCTGGCTTTGTGTCGGACTTGGTCTTCAGAGTTTTGACCGGAGCTGGTAGCTAATGGAATTGAGTATTCTGTGTCGAAAATAAAATAAAATTAATAGTGCGCTAAGGTATAGGGTCGTGAGACTAAAAAGGTAGCACCTTGTATGGAAGGGCAATCTGAAGCCTTACCTGGAATGTAAATATTTTTTTACAAGAAATCAATGATTCAACTTTTGCAGAAAATTGGGAAGTAAAAAACCCGTGAGTTTCAAACGGGACCTAACTTGCGTGGTACACAGGGTCTGCTTGCTTTCTATCTGTCCGAATTCAGTGTCCTCGTTCTGCGTTACTTCTGCCCATCTCCCAACTCCACCGCTGAACGATCGTGAATCATTCTTCCTGGCCTGCCGGGTAAGTCCTTGAGAAATTAATTCTGCGTGCTACATGCCAATGCATCGTGCGTGCCGCGCAGGGCATGCATCTGGTGCATTGGTGTACAACGCGCCGTGCATGCATGCGTTCGTGCATGCATGCAATCCGCCAGCGCCATGCATGCGCGCCACGCAGCCGCGGAGCAGAGACTGACCACGTACCACTATGGTCTGTTTGGTTGGAGAAAATTGACAAAAGGGAATGGGAAATGAGAAAGATGGGTTATAAAATCCTTTGATTGATTGGTGGGAATTGAAGAAGGAGTTTATAACTTAAGCGTGTACGTAGGCACAACGCGCGCTTCCCACCCACCCAGCAGCCTTCACCGCCACTTGCCGCCGGCCACCGGCATGTATGGCAACAAGGCGCGCGCGCGCGGCCAAGCCGGCCCCAGCCGGCGCCTAGCTAGCTAGCCTCCTGCCGACGTGCATGACGCCGGCGCCGGCGCGCTAGCTGCAGCTGCTGCTAGTGCTAGAGTCAGTGCCAATTAGCTACAGGCTAGCTGCAGCTAGCGCAGTCGCATCGCACGACCGAAGCCTCGCCGCTCGACCACCGCCGGCCTGATCCAGCCCCGATATCCTTCGGTGGGTCACTTCCACACCGGTGGCTCGGCCTACGTACTTCTGAGTCACACTCCGCAAGTGTTTTCCCAAGATGACCTACTTCTATTGCATACTACGTAGTACGTGCCTAGCACATCATGCGTCCATTGCATCTCTTTGCAACTACTACTGCTGGCCCTTGGAACTATCGCTTTTGCGATCTCTGTCGTTTCTTGCCAGTTTCTGAAACTCTGAGGTGGCATGCATTAGATCGACCGCTCTAATCTCCGGTTTTTTTTAAAGAACTAATATCCGGAATTTCGACGTTGATTGCGTCGCAGTTTAGAAGATCAATTGGAAGTCCAGTCAGTGCGCCAAATGCATCAGCAACTGGTCCGAAAGTTCACTTCTTCTGTTTAGAAAATTGAAAATTCACCGACTGTGTCGTAATTTGGAAATATACCATCATCACGAATATGTGACAGTGGGATTTCCTGTAGTGTACACAAAAGGCTGATGAAACATTGTTCTTTTCCGTCTATAGCTAATAGAAGAGGAATTAATTTGCTGTTGGATACTTGAGAAGTAACGCAAAATTTCCATGCCCAGTAAGATGCTTTGACAACACAGCAACTGAAATTTCCTCAGAAAGATACGCTATTTCTGAAGGAAAAACAGGTTGTTTTGATGGTCCAATGGAAGCACTGGAATTTGGTCTGACCACTCACATGTCTTCTCCGAAGTCCCAACAACCCAAAAACTACGATCATACGATGGTTATAATTATTTTGACAGACTTCAAAGATAAATTGCCACAAACTAAAGAAATCTCCAAAATGCACACCGGAAAATCAAAAGTTACTAAATGTTTAATTTCATCGTGATTTTGATGGGCACTTGAGGGACATGATATTGCCTTATGGTCCCTTGAATTACTCATCCACTCTTATACCTTTCGGTCCTCATTTAGTAGTAATCGTCGGTGTAATGCTGCATTACTTCACTATCAAGCTTTATAAGCCTTTGGTACTTAAGTGAATAATTGGAGCAACTTACCTATCACTCAACTGTAGTGTGTGAAACACTTCTTGGACTGATCTGCAGAAGTAGCATCATGGACCACTGAAGAAGTTTAAAGCTGGTCAAGTATTCAAATTAACTTTTAAAATATCTAAAAACAGTGTATTTCATCAGGAGAAGAGGAATAGCAGAATTACGTGAGCACTGCAAAACTGGCATTCCTGGTGACTTGTTGCTGCATAAACTAATTTACCTCTGAACTCGGAAGATTGATGTTCATGTGGTGGATGTGTAAACTGCAGAGAGCTTAAATGGTTATCAAGGGATCATGGAAGTACAAAAATATTTGAAACAGTGGCGGAGCCAAAGGGGGGGCGTGATGGGGCCTGGCCCCCCCCCCCTTTGGCCCATGAAAGGAACTAGATATATATGTATATATACAGTCAGAAGATCAAACGTCCGACGGCCGACGTCTCGCCTTCTCGTCTTCTCGTCTTCTCGCGTGCTACGAATGAAACATCGAGTCAAAGACCGAACCATCGTCTCGCCTTCGGCCTTCTCCCGTTCGTTCTCCATCTTTGCTTGATTGATTATTCAGTTTGTTGTTCTCTGATTCTCTCGGATGACGGCGACTAGATTATTCTAGCGAAACGATCCGATCGATCGGGCGGTTTCTGACGGCGTGCGTGGTGCGCTGAACCTTTATCCCTTCCCTTGAGATGTTATCTAGTTTTCTCCATGTTCGTCGCATTTTCACATGCATATGTATGTATATGTCATATATCCATGAACAGTTCGTGCCTTTTGCTAATTATCGATTGATTAATTATTAGTTTAGTTACCGGCGACAAGTTGTACAGATCATGTGATTGGTCTACAGAATTGCTAGGACGTCCAATTTTTCTGGACATTTTTGGTCTTTGATACAGTACTATTCGTCTAATCCACAGGGCAGTGGAGTATTGTGTGCTAAGTGCTAACAATAAGCATCAGGCGGTGACGGTCGGAGACACCGCTGCGCCTGCGCCTGCTCGTCTGCGCCGCCACTTCATTCTTAGGCCCCCTCCTTTAGAAATTTCTGGCTCCGCCACTGATTTGAAACATCATGAAGTAACATTCTAGGGGAAAAAACACATTTGTTCAGGTGTCAGTCGATGTCTAATGGGAAAAAATGTAGAGCGGAAGTTTTTTTTAAATAGTATATTACAGCTGGAAACCTAGCTAATTAAGGTGTACAGTTCTACGCTTGGAGACGTCCCAACATGTTCAGTTGATGTCGTTCATGCATTAGGATAACAGGCACATCAACGCATCAAAAATATCAAATGCCCTTTAACTGCATAGATTTATTTAGAAGAAACATATATGAGAAAATTGTATATATTTCATTAGAGCAAACACTGCTGTGTGACCTGTGTCACACCACAAGGTGTTGCTTAATTATGTGTTAATATCACAAGTTTCACAACATATTCATGTCCTTCCATCCTAGCTACGATGTGTCATCCACCATCTATGGTCACTTTGTCATGAGTAGTACTCTTCAGCCTTACGTCAGGCCATGCATATGCAAATCAAGCATGGGAACAATATCACTGAAAGCTCCGGTTCATCCGGTTGCGGAACCTCCTTATGAACATATCAGCAGCCTGGTCGATCTCATCGTCTATGTTGAACTCCAAACCTTCAACCTCTCGGTTTCTCCTGATTACATTGATGACCGAGGGCTCATCGTCGAACTCCTCAAGTAGAACATCATGATCATCACCATTATCCTCGTCAGTGTAACAATTGTCATAGTTGAAGAGGGAGTGAGTCCAGTCAGGGTAGCCATCATCTTCCTGATCAAACAGCGCCAGCTGAGAGAGATCAACGATCTCATCATAGACCGGCTTCTCGCCCATGGCCTTTACCTTGGACAGCACGAGAGCCTTGTCACAGTCCACCCTGGCCTTCTCCCGATCGGCCATGAGCGCGTGCATTTTGTGAGATATCGCTCCGACCATCGCCATCCTGCGGGGAAGCGAGGCTAGGATGAGGAGCCTGGTCCTGAGAGCGCTGGTCTTGCACTTGAACGCCGTCACTACCTTCTTCAGAAGCTCGGGGGCCTTGCTGATCTTCATCTTCGATGTGGAAGACAATGAAGAGACGGTTGACGTACAGCTGCTGATGCTTATCAAGCACAATAACTAAGGAGTTGCACTACCTGATCAGGCTTGGCATGAGTAGATCACTGTAATGTAGCTAGAAGAGATTGAGACAACAAGCTTCAGAGGCATGGACCTTGTCCTGAGTTCCCAATGGTGTATTTATAGCCAGGAATAGACCTGGGGCATTGGACTGTTTTTTTTTTGGCTGGATATACATACGCATGGGCTAGGCTTGTACAGTACGAATGATAAGGCTATATTGGGCCTCGTGGTCAGGCACCATGGGTAACACGTCGCTCTGTCACGACATTGCATTATATTGTGGATCGTCCTATGACCGGCGTTTTTTACGGTCCTTGCATTCGAAGAAAGGAGAGACAGTGGATATGCTAATTAAAGGTGAAAAATAGAGACTAGAGAGTGCATGCTCACTGAAACCGAGCACGAGTACCGAGCCACTCCACACTAGGGTACCCCATACTGGATGTAAGGTTTTTAACGAGACAATAATTTTGTACTTGTCCAAAAATAAATAAAATTTAGTTCTTTTCTTCTAATATTTGTGTCCACTACCTTAGCTATGTGCATCTCTAAGGGCATCTCCAGCAGAGCCCCTAAACCTTAAAATAGGGAGTTTAGTAAAAAATACAGATCCAGCAAGGCCCCTAATCCAGCCCCTAAAATTAGGAGGCCCCTAAATTTGCCTCCTCAGCCCCTAAACCTTAAAATAGGGAGTTCTTAAAGATACACCAGGAGATTGAAGACAGGGAAATACATGAGAGGCTTGAGATGATCTTATTGAGCATTTGTGGGCAATTCACAGTAACCGTAGTTTGATTCATTGTTGAATTTCTATTTATCTATTTATCATGTTTTGAAAATTTTAAATTTAAATTTTAAATATCATGTTTTTAAATTGTAAATGTTAATATGCTTATGTTTTATGTATTACAAATATTTTTGATTGAATTTTAGTGGTGTCAAATGAAGATTATACATAGCGGATATGTCAAAATAGGAGAAAAAGTAAAATAGAATTTGAGATTTAGGGATATTCTTTGGACTTGTACTCAAAAGCAGGACTCCAAAAATAGAAGTCCCTAAATCCAAAATAGGAGTCCTGTTTTAGGGGCCCTTGATGGAGATGCTCTAACTCCTTTCCTCTTGTCGTAATAGTGTAAATGGGTTGAGGCTAGGTCAACACAGTACGAAGCAAGCACGAATCAAAAATAGGCCGTGCCTGATCTCGTCGAAGGCGAGTCAGGCCGCCACGGCACAGCATGTCACGGTTTAGGCTCACTGCCCAATGGGTTTCTCATATCAAAATCAAAGTACAATCTTTTGATAGTTCAAAGCATAAGAAAAAAGAACATTAGGACAAAACAATGGGCATGTGGAGTAAGCACTACTTATAAGAAAGTCGAGAGTGGAAGCAGGCTAAAGAGGGCCTATGGCAAGGAAAAGCTAGCAAAGGGGGAGAAAGGATACAGAGAAAGTACGCCTATTGGGTCATAAAGGGCACCTGTCCCAGGGCGAAGATTGGCTCCTTGGGATCCCAATATCTGCGTTGATCATACATGCGCGTCGGCAGTACGTAGCCGACGACGGCTTAACCAAAATGCCAAAAGGCGCCAAACCGGGTCGCTTTTTTCTTGGCTGTTTCCTTGTGATTCATGCCCAAAGGGCGCGCCTCAAAGCCGATGGCGCCTTCACGTAACTTGCAGTGCTCTTGGCTTTCCCGTTGCTTTGAACTTTCAAGTGCTGTAGCTGCTGCTTTTCTGCGAACTTTGCTGATCGTCAACACGCAGATCAGCCAATCGCGTGCTGGACGAGAGCTTTCATTCTTTTTTCCATGGCATGCATATGTATATACATAAATATATGCTGCTAGTCACGTACGCCATTGTTTGGAGTTGGACTAGTCTCGAACGGCACGTGCTCCCCGTGCCGTGCGCGTACTGCGATGCGAGCTAGGAAACAACAGCAACAACAACAACACGGTGTGCTTTTGAGATTTGTATCTGTGAGATCGGAAAACGGCGCGGTCGTCGCTAGCGCAGATCTAACTCCATTATTGGAAGAAAAAGAAGGGAATTGGAGGCGGCCGGCCGGCGCAACACCGATGGGGCCGGCATGAAGCAAGCGTTTCACGGCTGTGAAAGATGGGGGGGGAAGATATTTGTTGTGTCGCACTGTTGCATGCGTGTGTGTTGTGCCTGAAATGGCGATTCTTAATCTGAGGGGTTTAATTAGTGTGTGTAGCTTTCGGGTAACAAGTAATCTTGCGCCTTTTGCGGGGCGGTTTGGTTCTTTTGAACTTTGATGAATCTGATGACCGATCCTTCACTCCACTGAGAAATTGCTCGGTTGTCACTGTGGAGTTGGCAAGGGTAGAGAATCGTTGGTGAGCTGAGACACTTGCCGCTCGAAGAGACAGTGAGCAGCCCAAAAAAATTCTATGGCGACGGTGCCTCTTAATTTACATCCAGTCTAAAACCTATACAAATGGCAAATACAGATTTCAAAGCAACTAAATCTTTCTCTCTTCTCACTAATATATATCATGTGTCCTTATTTCAAGAGAGATGCTATAGATGCTACACGTCACCTGGTGCCATATAATTTTTTCGGTGAGTAGCAGACCGTATGGAGTGCAGTGCATACGTATGGAGTGTATGCGCGCGAGGGAGTGAGAAGGGTGCAGTGGACCTAGCACCGCACCGGTATGCGGCATGCGCACATGGTGGATGGGTATGTCATGCCGGATGAACGGCAGCGGCATATAGGCACCGGAGTAATGAAGCAGCGTAGTTGTTAGGTAGAATAGGGTAGCAACGTGCAGAGCAGGGCAGTAGGAGGTCAGGTCTGCCGAGAGTGAGAGGAGGAGGCGTAGCCAATTAAGCAACGGTGGACTAGCCGGGACTGAATGTGTGATACTAACACTTGGAGAGCGAAAGAACATGCAAAATGTTACTCCCTCCGTTCCCAAATATATGTCATCATGTCATTCTAATTTTCAAATTTTATTTTTAAATATATATCATTCTACAATTTTAAGGTGATTTTTTACCATTTTTTTCCTTCTATACTTTTTCCCTTTAGCTATTTTCAATGTCATTACTAGTATATACCAGAGTAAGACACCATCCAATGATATGATAAAGAAGGATAATACAGTCTTTTGTAAATATGTCTCGGTGGAAATGCATGCAAAAAACTAGATTGACATCCATTCAAGAATAGAGATAATATGTATGTTGACAGTGGGATCTCAACCCAGGCACTTTCGGACTAGAAACTTATTAATCTCAATTTCGCTGTTGTCGATCAATGGCATCGCCTAACTCCTGTTTTATACTAAAGCTTAACAACCACTAGCCATTTAGTCTCGTAAACTATGAAAAGGAACTGGAATTCTCTTAATCAGCTCCAATCTGATGAACGCGCGTAGAAACACAATTACATCATGTGCAAAATTACTACTATACAGGATCGAGCTATCAATTGTTTCTATCTACAAGAGAGCTTTTATGTTGCTCGATCTCCCAATATGGAGCAGGCCTGATCGTCTCTACACAAGCAAGCCTCTTCCAGGCCCCAGCTAGTACCAAGTTCATTTGCCGTGTAATTAAAGAGCAAGTTATCCCCCAGGTGCAAGGTTAACCAAATCTTGGTTCTGTCAGACAGAGAGAGAGTCCATGTCTCCAAGGAAGGAGAAACATCAAGAAAAAAAAATCAAGGACAAATAACCATAAACCGGAATTCCAGTTAATGATATTCTCAAGCACTTGAGGTAGAGGAATTTGGGAGGTAGCATTGGTGTATTGACCATCTGCATGAAGACGTCTCGGATTAATTATATTCCAAGGTATGACTACTGTTATACACTTATACGAATATCTCTAGCCTATAATCACCTAAAGTTTTAAGAGTATACCTCACTACGCGAGCCTATGGTAAGGGTTTCAAGATTCGGCACGATGGATGGAAGCTCTGCACATGCATAATAGACGACGCTGGGACAATGCTTGTTTAGGTTCTTCAATTGCAATGACTCTCCAAGTGCGAGCTGTAATTGGTAATTGTAACCCTACAAAGAAGCACTGCTCAAACTGCAAATATTTGGAGCTTTATTCTCTCTCACTCGCATCCTGCTGCATTCAAACACCTCCAGATAGCTGAGGCGATGCAGCAGGCAAGGGACCTCTTCGGGACATCTTCTGATTATGCAAATTCTAGATTGTAGTCAGCTGTCTGGAGAAGCAGCTGTCTGAAGAAGCGGCTGTCTGAAAAATCTGCTGACTGGAGAATCTGGTCGTTCGGCAATCCTGATTGTCTGTGTTGATTGTTGATCGGTGCCGGTGACGGATGAGCGGATGAGGGTGGTGGAGGGGCCTAGAGACGATGACGGAAGCCTTGTGCCTGCGACGACTCGTGGGAGGCGGAACTCGCAGAATCTGAGTCAGAATCAGTAGAATCAGGTGGGTGACAGCTTTTGATTCTGTGTACAAATTAGATTCTGATTCTTAGAGAAGCTGTCTAGAATCCTATTATTCGACGCACAAGTTACTTTTATTTTAAACAGAAGCTGTATTTAATCTGAAACGAAAGGGGCCAGGTATCTTCACGCCAATTATCTCACGGCAATACCTGAGTTCCAACCGCTCTAACGCGAAAGAACTGGAAAGAATGCACCCTAACTCGTCTCCAGCACATGACAGGTAGCGTCTTCACTCTTCAGGATTCTCAAGCAACCAAGTTCAACTGTGGGACGGAAGATACAATAGCCAAGCTGAAGATTCCGAATCGAGTTTCCACTCCCGTCAGACGAAAGTGAGCATGGGAAGTTGTACTTTGCCTTGTCCGAATGTAGGATCGAGACGCACTAAGAGAGGGGTGAATTGGTGCAAACTAACACTTAAAATTAATTTTTTTGTGTTTTTATTAATTCTGAAAATTAACAAAATAATAACTAAACCAAATGAATCAATCTAGAATCATTGATCTAATACTATGGAAGATAAACTAGATTAAACATGCATACTAGAGAGCAATTATGCGTAAACATGAATTAATAGATCGGAATCTATACTCAGTGATTTTCATCAAAAATACGCATATAGATCTCTTTACATAAAAACACAAACCTCAAATATTCTCCAAATTTTCTTCAAATTTTCTTCTTCTCCTGTCTTTCTTCTTCTTTCTTTTCTCTGTTTCCTCTGTATCGCATACTATCGCACTGATTTCTGGGCGATTCACTGTAGCATGCGAATACTGTAGCATCACGACACTGTATCATCACGCCACTGTAGCTTCGCGAGTCCCGAACGTTTCTTCCCGCCGCCGTCTCAAGTCTTTGCGTTCTCCTTTTTTTCAGCCGCCTCCTGCTGCTCTCGGTTCTTCTTTTTTGCGCGTCAGGAGGAAGCACCTCTACTTCTTTGCGGGGAACATATCTTGTGCAATCAGACAGTTCGTACAACCACGGTGCAACCCAACTAAAAAAAGTTTTAAAAAATTTTGAAAAAAATCATGGATGTACATCTCAGCTTACCCCATCTACATATAAAATTTCATGATCTTGAAACTTTTTCTAGTTGGGTTGCACCGTGGTTTCACCAACCTGTGTGATTGCACAAGATATTTTTCCTTCTTTGCGTCCTCGCAGCCGCCGGAACCTCCGCGCTCTTTTTTCTTTTCCTTTGTGCGGCACCCAGTGGTGGAGACAGAAATTTCTAAAGGAGGGGGCCTAAGAATGAAGTGAATCTCTACTAATGATTAATATTCAAAAATTAATATATAATAAAATATGTAACACTTGTAACTTGTAAAGATTTAAGAAACGTACTACTTATTATTTCATAAGAGGCGATAGTTGATATTTGCAAATCCTCATGTTCTAAAAATGCTGTAAAATATCTTCATATCTATCTTTGCAAACAAATATCGCTCAATATAACAAATCATGAAATCATTCAGCCAATCGTCACTTATCTTATTGCGTAAATCTGTCTTGATAATCTTTATTGCCGAGAAATCACGTAGGTACGCCTATAGTGCTACAAAATGGTTTTGCTTTATTCGTTTTTGACGAACTGAGAATGAATAGACAAATCACGTAAGTACACTTAATAGCTTTTCAAAACTCAACTCTGTTTCAAAAAATTACATTTTATCTGAATCATCTAGTCATACGCATGGCAATGTTTCTGAACTAGCGCAATTACGTGGTTAACATTTTATATGATTTCAGATATTGGTGATATTAGAAATTGAGTACTTTTGGCTACATATCTATAACTTTTCTAATACTTAGGTATCCCATCCAATATTATTGTGTGATACGTATTTCAAAACTCAAATCCTATGACTAAGTTAGAGTTGTGTGCTTCGTCACACTATTCTTCATACTGTCATCACACTATTTATTCTTCGTATACATTCTTTCATGGGCTGCCGGGGGGCCCAGGCCCCATCACGCCCCCCAACAGCTCCGCCCTTGGCGGCACCTAAAAACAGGACTACTCCCTCCTATTTATCCTCAGCAAACCCTAACTTCTTATCTATAATCAAATACATGCATGCATATTCACCTGGTCCAAATACACATAGCCCAATGCATGTACTCAGTCTAAAACTCACACATACACGTGTATGGCTCACCTGCCACACTTGCGTGATTCACTCGTCTGTACGACCCACTGGCCGTCACACTGCGTCGTCCATCTGCGTAGACCTCTATGCATCCCATCTCGCTGCACCACCCGCGACTTTCGCGTGCTGCGCCTCCTGCACCTACGATTTCGCGTGCCACCTGCACCTCTGCGACCTCGCGTGCTGCGCCTGCACCTCTGCGACCTTCGCGTGTGCTGCTCTCAGGCTCCGTGCCACCTGCGCGAAATCTCACCGACCTGCAGTGTACGTCTTTTGCTTCGCTGCTGCTGCAGCGTGCAACACGCGTCCTGCGTTGCACTTCACTGTTCACTGTTGCATCTCCTATCACAAATAAAACAAACCTTCGCAGTACCTTGTTTCATAACAAATATTGTTGTCACATAAATCATCACACATATATTAAATTGTTGTCAAATTAATCATCACAATATAAATTTCGCAAATAGAATTAACACCGAAGACAGCAGAAGGGTGAGTTCTTCAATCCCTGGTGTAACAGTAATCTGAAGCCAACTATCGAGATAATTACAGGCTTTGGCATTGCAACAACGAAAGAATTCAACACTGGGTGTCTTCACGCCAATACCTGAGTGGTTTTTCAGAATGTGGTCAACTTTCCTGTCGAAATCCGTTGGATTTTCAATCAAGCCCAGTGTGTTTGGACGAAAGGTGAGGTTGGGATGGCGTCTCTAGGAACGTAGAAAGGCGCGAGGCACGCAGGCAACACGGGCAGCATGTTGCATCGGCATTAGGGAATGTATATACCGCCAGTTATCCTGTATGCACAAGCATGGGAAAAAAGGTTAAAGCATTGGAATTGTAAAGGCAAATTGTTACTCTAATTGGAGAGGGAAGCCAACAGAATCATATGGAGTAAAATTTTATCCCAGGGGCTCTGGCATAGTGCATTGGAATGTCATCTTAATATCGATTCGCGGATTCGCTTTTCTTAGGCGACACAATTCATTTTTTAGATGCACTCTATGGACTTAATGATCGTGTGCCTATTGGCTAGCTCGCGAATCTTTCATCGTAGAGTCGAACATCTAAAAATTGTTTATCTGGCCTTGAGAAGGTGGCCGTTGCTATTGGCTAAGATTAAGTGGTATGGTGGCACTAGCTTGGAATGAGGGTGGTTGCAACACTGGGATCTCCGGTACTTCGACTTCAGGGAGAAATCCCTAGGTCTGATTTTAGTTGGTTGTGCCTGGCAATGGTCTTGTTGAAGGCATTGTTTTGTAGTATGAAGATTTACTCTCCGAGATGAAAACTTTTGGTCTGGCCTTCACTGGTTGGATCATGGCAATGACGGTGCGTGTGCGTATCGAGTCCTTCTTAGAGGCGTTGTCATTGGAGAGTTTTTATCGCGGTCCAAGTGTTGCTATGATGGTGGATAGCCTTGAAGACAATATCGCGTGATGTAGTTTGCCGCGACGGTTTCTTTGTCTTTTCTTGTGTGTGTTTGGCTGTGTACACCCTAGCTGTGTAGAGGCCGGAAGTCTTCTTAGTCTAATTGTATCACCTTGATGTAATTTACTAAGATTAATAAAAGCTTCTTTTATCGAAAAAATTTGAGCATTGTATGGAGAAGTTTTTCCCCTAAAAGTGTTATTAGTGGCTTTCTCAAAGAAAAAAGAAAAAGAAGACACTCTCGTTAGTGGCTAGTACTGATTAACTGCTATGAAATCTATTCTTACTTGAATTAGGTATGGGGTAGTCAGCTATATCAGTTTTTGTGCATTTGTGCAAACCAAGATGCATGGAATGACGTTTTATCGTACAATAGCATGCTATAAACAAGTCAATGTAGCAAACAAGCAGAAATATACATATGACTTTGGCATAGGGACAAATAGTACATATGAATATTTAAACAGCTGGAAAGCCCTAGACCTTGGTATCAAAGAAGAGGAGATAATACATTGAACAGAGCAGATAAAAGAATGGTGTCCTACAATGACTAGACCACAGCAAAAGAAGCACAAGCCACCGCTAATAAGGGAGACAGCTCAAAGATGCCAACTCCTTAACAACCAGGGAATCTAAGACTCATCATAGACCGTTTTCTACAATAGAACGTCCCGGTTTTTGCTTTCTTTTGATGAAGTCTCTGTTATGTTCGAGCTGTACCATATATTGTAGTCGGCCAAGGTTTTCCTCTGCTCCCTGCTTGTTCTATTCAAATGTATCTCTATCGCAAACCTTGCTCAGCCTGTCAATAATTACTTTCGGTATTCTCTTCCCTCTTGAATGAATGGCAGAGCTTCCGCTGATCAATTCAAAAAATGTGCAACAGTTAAAACAAAGCAAAGCTACCAATGCAGAACTGTATGAGATTGCAGCATCAAAAGATATTTAGATCAGAAGGGCATCAAATGCCCCAGTTCCATTTCAGAACTGGAAAACACCAACGTTAACACAGTAGCATTTTAACCATTCAAACCAAAACGCCTAACATACTGCAAGGCCAAAACAACACAGCCAGAACACTGCACGCAAGAACCATCATTACATTTTGCCATCAACCAGATTATTAACAAAGCAAGAACGGATTTTCAGCTCCAGGCCAACGTCATCCTCCGGATTTTCTTCAAACCAAACTCTCCCTGTGATGAGACGCCCCAGTCTCCAAACACAGCGGCGCTCAAATTCTTGTCTCCAATTCCCTGGAAAACTGATCCATCCTGGGCAACATGTCTTCCTTGTACAATGGTCTCCAGTTTTTCAAAGCAATGAGCATCTTTCTCCATATTGTTTTGACACTTATTCAACGCTGACAACGAAAAAACATGTCATTTCTAGTAATCCATATGCTCCAAAGTACAGCAGCACAAATTGTGTTTAAATTAGCATTTTTCTTATTACTAAGCCAAAAACGGGCAACAGATTCATAATTATAGCCAATGGACAAATCAAAGAAATCACCAATCAAGTTCCAAATACTTTTGGCTACCACACACTCAAAAAAAAGATGATTAACAGATTCTGAAGCATCACAAAAGCTGCAGCAATACCCTTTATCCATCCCTCTTTTTAACAAATTCTCCTTAGTCATCACTTTGTTATGTGAAACAAGCCAGAGAAAGAAATGGATTTTAGGAGGAACAACCAAACTCCAAACAGCAGGAACGAAAACCGGTAACACCCCTCTAAAATTCAAGATAACATAAAGAGATTTAACCGAGTAGGTACCATTACTATTATACTGCCACACCAGAGCATCCTCTTCATTTGAGAGCTTTAAGGTATTAGCTACTTCAACCAGCACAAACCATCTGATTAGCATGGAATCACAAAACGTTCTCCTAAACGTACACTTGACATTAGAACCATCCCAAATTTTGGCAATCGTGGAGCCCTTTTCATTTACCAACATATAGAGATCACAAAATTGAACAGCCAAACAAGAATTGCCGAACCAAATATCTTCCCAAAATCTGACCTTCAAACCATTCCCAACAACCCATTTATACCCAAATTTAGTAGCCTACATAGCCCAAACTAGGGCTGGAAATTAAGCTCGAGGCTCGCAGCTCAGCTCGAGATCGGCCAGGTTCGGCTCGGCTCGGCTCGGCTCGGCTCGATGTGACAACGAGCCGAGCCCGAGCTCTGCTTGCTTGTTTCGCCTAGGCTAACGAGCTGAGCCCGAGCTCGGGCTCGGCTCGTTGGCTCGATAGGCTCGTTAATTCGTGGATAAGTTATGAAATAAATAATATTGATGGCATTGTTATGAAACAAATAACATTGATAACTTTGAAATAATATGGAAGTAGCATCACAAGATACCTTAATGAACAAATCGAGTGGTGGTCTTTGGTAGAGCAAACTCATTCGGACATTAGCCATTCAAATGGTCCATAAAACAAGATACAAAACAATTGGTGCAAGTGGTGCTCCCATAAGAACAATGCAATTCATAAAAGTTGCACACTATATATACACTAGTCATATATAGTTTTCCATAAGCATGATAACCATTTCAAGATTACTAATCTCTGACAGCAGATCTTAACTTTTAGCGACCATAGTATTTTTTCGAGTCTTCTAATAACAATTTGGGGATTTGAGGCAAGCAAAGGCACGATTGAGGATTTGAGGGTCGGGCTTCTTCGCTTAGGGTTGACATAGCGCAATGAGGGGCCACATATCGACGGCTCATGGCCGGCTCGGCTCGGCTCGAGGCTCGACCGAGCCCGAGCCGAGCCCGGTTTTCAGCTCGTCAAAGGCAATGAGCCGAGCTCGGCTCGGCTCGAACAGTGACGAGCTCGGCCGAGCCGAGCCAAGCTCGGCTCGGCTCGGCTCGATTCCACCCCTAGCCCAAACAACCCCTTTCCAGAAAACAGAAGCATGATTAGAGTTAGAAAGAAAGATGTTAGGCTTATCAGTATGATATTTGTATTTGATCATATCAACCCAAAGTTTATTCTCCTTGTTACAGAACCTTCTGATCCAAGAAGCAAGAAGACACAAGTTCAAATCTCTAATATTAGGAATACCAAGGCCACCAAAATCATTTTCCATACACACAAGATGCCAGTTAGCGAGGTGCAGCTTCTTATGGCCTTCATAATCATCCCAAAGACAATTCGCCATGTGAGAATTAATGAGATCCAGAGCCCATTTAGGAAATTTAAAAAAAGATAGCAGATATAACGAGATGCTAGCTAAACAAGATTTAATAAGGACTAACCGACCACTGAAAGACAAAAGTTTACCTCTCCAACCAGCAATTCTTTTTAGTATTTTATCAATCAAAGGTTGGAAGTCTTCTCGTCTAATTTTGTCATAATGCAGTGGGATACCAAGATATTTTATAGGGAAAGACCCGACCTTACAACAAAAAATACGCGCAAACCTATCAATCTCATTTTTGTTACATCCAATAGAAATCAACTCACTCTTGTTAAAATTAATCCTCTTCCCAGACATTTGCTCAAAACAAATGAGGAGCCATTTAAGATGTAAAGCATAATTCTCGCAATTCTTCAAAAATAAAATAGCATCATCAGCATATTGCAGATTCAAAATCCCTCCAGAACAGAAATCCTCACAAAGACCTTTAATTAACCCATTATAAGCAGCTTTGTAGAGAATTCTAGAAAAAACATCGGCTACTAAATTAAAAAGAATAGGGGATAAAGGATCACCTTGCCTTAAACCTTTACCCGACTGGAAAAAGTTACTCTCAACACCATTTATTTTCACTCCCACAGAGCCATTATTCAAAATCGAATGAATCCAAAACTGCCATTTAACACCAAAACCCCTTTTATCCAAAATGTCAAGCAAAAAACTCCAATTGACCATATCATAAGCTTTTTCATAATCCAGCTTAAGAATCAACCCTTTATTTTTGTCCTGATGGATTTTATGGATCACCTCATGAGCAGTAACCACACTTTCCAATATATATCTATTTTTAATAAAAGCAGTTTGATTATGCATAATAATTCGGTTACAAATATAACCCATTCTATTAGTCAGAACTTTTGTAATTATTTTGTAACTACAATTTAACAAACTAATATGCCTGAACTATTTAATATTTCTAGCATTATTTTCTTTTGGGATAAGAGAAATCATAGCAAAATTTAGCCGAGAAATATTCAGCTCACACTTTTCCAAACTTCTAAACAAAGCCATCAAATCATCTTTAATAATGTCCCAATACTTTTGATAAAACATAAACGGAATGCCATCAGGGTCAGGAGCCCCATCTGAATACGAATCAAAAACTGCTTTTTTGACTTCATCTTCAGTGAAAGGGGACTCTAAAGCCCTATTTTTCTCAACATTAATTTTCTCATCACCACTAAAAAACTATCACCCAGATTAATGTTTGGTTTAGCTTCAAAACCAAATAAAGATTTGTAATAGTCACAGGCAATTTTAAGCATTTTATCAGTCTCACGAACCGGCCCATCAGGACCATCAAGAACAGTAATAAAATTTTTCCTTCTCCTTTGATTAGCAACGGCATGGAAATATCTAGTATTTCTATCTCCTTCTTTCACATGTTTTTCCCTAGCCCGTTGTCTCGCTTTAGATTCTTCTAAGTCCCAAATATTCTCTAATTCTTGCTTAATGGAAAACAACCTATCCTCCTCTTCGGCATCAAAAGATATGTTTCATAAATTTTTATTTATCTAGCATAGGTCCACCAATTTGTGCAGTTCGAGCAGACATGGTGATATTTTAGTTGCAATATAAATCTTCCATTATCAGCATTTTATGCCGTTACCACTGGAAGGTCTGGCTTTTTTGCCACCTTGAGAATTGTTGTCTTGTTGGTACGGTGAGCACTTTCCTTTATTCAGTGAAGCAACAGATCCCTCTGCAGCACATTATAGTTATGATAAGTACGGGCACTACCTGGAGCAAACAACAAAGATTAAGCATACCGACGCACACACAGATCCAATTTGTTTCGGTTATCCAACTTTTGAGCAAGAACACTAACGACTTTAGAAGAAACCCCAACTTGTTTCAATATAATATATTAAAAAAAAACTTAATTGATCATAGGTATTTCTGCAAAACATTGCAGTCTTCCCAAGCCTCGTCGATTTTGTTCGCCCCAACGTCATCTTACAGTGGAGCCCATCAGGCAGTGAGATCCCTATCCTTTCACAACCGCCATTGCAAAGTTTCGTCTCCGACCTCAAAAGGACTAAACAAGGCATTCGCTTCCATGCTAATTTAGCACCTTTGTATGCTACCGCATCTCTCGAGTCCCATGTCATGTTCACTACTCTCGAATTATAATTGACCGGTGCCATTTTTTTTAATCACTCAATAACGCTTAAAATCTCCACCCAAACTAATCTTTTTGTGAGCACATGCAAATTGGGGTTAAAAAGGAGCCGTGTATGTTCGAGAATCGAGACCTAGCTTACTCGGACAGAAAAAGGAGAAACAATCTTGCTACCGACCGAAGTAGGCGAAAGAAAATTCCGTAGGAAACCAAACCCCAAGTCCAGTCCGCCATGAGCCAGCCCAGGAGCTCCTGCTCTGGGCCTGTTGGGTTTTTGGGCAATTATGTTGACGTGCTTCGTATATTCGTGGTCTTAGCAAGAACGGACTTGGTACGTGGTGGGTATGTTTCCTGGGCTTACTTTTTATGGGAGTTTGGGCTTCTTATACTACTTTATAATCAAGATTGTACCTTCTCCTAAAAAAAAAAACTAAACTAAATTTGCACTGTGCACTGTAATGCCTCCAAAAAGTTTACACGTTTGATGTGGAAGCTTTGGCCTATTAGTCTGGTACATACTTATTATTATTATTATTATTATTGGTTTTTCTTAAATTGCAAATCTAACCTATTTCTCGACCGCGGAAGTAACATTAGACAATATGTGCCACCTACTATGCTCTTCTCTCTAGTAGGTGTTGCCAAGCGCTCGGGTACCGCGATACCCGGACTCAACAGAAGGGGGTATAGTGGTATCAAGCTCGACAAGTACTTGCGATGGTATCTAAGCCCAGCAGAAGGGTATCTATGGTGCCTAGCTACCTGCTATGATAGAGAGCATGATAGATGATATGTGTCGTATACCGATGCTTCTATAATCAAGAAGGGAGTTAGATTTATAATTTCATTAAAAAAAACAAAAATGAGAAGAAAAGGTGTGCAAGGAAGCTATATACGCACAGACTTCCTGGATGTGTTTCGGTTCATCTGGGATGCTTGTTAGGTAATTCTGGTTGCCATGTGCCCCGTTTGTTAGAGCATTCACGGTACGAGATGTACACATAGACATTAAGACATACTATCTATCTCTTTTTCACGTACTTTAGCTATTGGTATCTTTTTAAATATTTAGATTAGATGTATCAAAATTATATATCTCTACTATATGAAGCAAGAGTTTCTTTTCACGTCACTTCATTACAATTATCCACCCTTACCACTGCTCTTTAATTACCCACATTTGCCACTGTTAGTGTTATTTGCAAATCAATTTTTTATCGTAAATTGAGTTTTCGTTGTAACGTACAGGCACATAGCTAGTGTTGTTTATATAGAACTTGTTGTATGGGCAACGGGGTAGACGATGGCAAGGACGACCAGAATGAAATTTCATTGTGCAACGGCTGTGAGCCGCGTCAGAACTTTCGGTTAAAACATAAGGGCATCTCCAACAGTGCCACTTCAGCTGGCTATAAGCTTGTCCATGTCAGTATTTATCTTATGTGGAGGAGAGAGGGAGGAGAGAGACAACCGAGCCGGCTACAGGATTATCATCGAGCGATAGCTTCAATCGAGGCCGATGTCGACAGATATCGCTGACCTATCGGCGTGGTCGACGATTCGCAACGCGGTTTCACCTCCTCGCGGATCCTCTCCTCCACGCGCTTCCCGCTCACCTCCCCCAAATCCTGCGGGATCTCACGGCCTTCGCCTCCTCCATGCGGAACCGCAGCCCCAAATCGCGGGATCTCCCTCCTCCGCGCTCTCCTCCCCCACAAATCCGGCGCAGGATCTGCGCTCTCCCCCAAATCCAAAATCCAGCTCTCCTCCGCGCGGGATCTCCCTCCTCCGCGCTCTCCTCCCCCACAAATCCGGCGCGGGATCTCCACCAGGCACAACGGGCTTGCGGCCGACGGGGAAAGCAGCAAACGCCGGCGCTGTTCCTCCTCCGACGAAGCTGCGTGGAGAAGCACCGCGCGACGAACCCTCCTTCGACGAGCGCTCCGGTGAGTCTTCTTCCTTCCTCTTCCTCATGTAGATCGTGGTGGTTTTTTTTCTTTAATGGATGTGGATGGATTTTTCCAATTTGATGATTCCAGATTTTTTCCCCAAAAAATTAGCTCAACGGTGGTGATGGTCACTCGCTCCAAGCGTGAGGTAGCACCTCAGCCGCCGAAGGACCAATTCCCCCTCACCGGATTGGGATCCAATCCTTGGATGTCAACCTCAATGAACCACGGCACTCCCTTCTTCAACCCTTGGTGGACCGCGCAATCGACACAAAGCAATTTTGCTCCCAATTCTTATGGGGTTTGGAGCGCTGCAGCACCTAGACCGGATGGTCATGTTGCTCCATCTACAATTTACACCGATGGATTGAGCTTAGATCCACATGAGTGGTAAGAATTCTTTTCTCGGTTGCTTGTTTTGGTAGGAAAAATTGTTGGGATATGAAAGATTAGCATGGCCAAACTGTATGGTTTCTGATGCCAATTTAACCTCGTGGCTGAATTGTTGCTAGAATGTGTTAAGTGGCTGCTAGCTGTACCGTAGTTTGAAAATATTTTGTGTAAGTGTTAGAATTGGTCTTACGGACATGATGAGTACATGCTATGGAAATATATGTGCCTGAGCAATAGAATGTCAAAATAGCATTGCACTGGTTTTCATGGGATGACTATGACACAGCCCTAGCTTGAACTGACCAATTGTAAGTGTCTTAGTCTCTGGGTAACGAGCATCCTCATCATATTCACCTCTGGTAATATGGAGATCAGGGCAAAGGCTTTTCAGGTAGTCATCCCTAGCTTGAACTGCTTTCTTCTGTTTCCTGGGAGATGTGAAGTCAGGGAGAACTTACTAGACTAATGGGTAGATAAGAACCAACCAGCCCATATATTTGAAATCAGCTCTAACAAATCAGACAAGGAATAAAAGATTTTGAGGCCGAGCAAAGTGTCCTAGACTCCTTTGCTCAACATATCGATATGAAGATTAAGGCCAGCATGGAGGGTAGTTCCTCTAGGCGTCGAAGTGCTCCAAGAAGGTATATCAATAGGAATCGTGAAGGCGCTCATGAACAACTTGTTGCTGATTACTTCGCTGAAGATCCTATCTACACCGATGAAATGTTTCGTAGAAGATTTCGGATGAGAAGGCCTCTCTTCCTACGCATAGTGCAAGCCTTAGGTGAGTGGTCTGTCTATTTTACTCAAAGGGCGATGATGTACTACTCGCCAAGGGCTATCACCATTGCAAAAGTGCACGGCTGGCAATCCGCATGCTTGCTTATGGGACTCCACGATACACTTGATGAGTACTTGAAGGTTGCGAGACCACTTGCATTGAATGCTTGGAGAAATTTGTGGAAGGGTGATTCATATATTCAAAGGTGAGTACCTCTGAAGCCCAACAATGAAGATGTTGATCGTTTGCTCCAAGTTGGTGAGTCCGTGGGTTCCGTGCATGGTAGGTAGTATTATTGCATGCATTGGAGGTGGGAGAATTGCCCTCTGACATGGAAGGGTCAATTTACCCGGTGACTATGGAGTCCCAACTATCATCCTCGGTTGTAGCTTCATATGACCTTCGTATTTGGCATGCATTTTTGGTGTTCTTTGGGTCCAACAATGACATAAATGTACTCAACCAATCTCCATTATTCATTGAGGCTATAAAGGTGAAGCACCCGAGCACGATTCTCCATCAATGGAAATCAATATGACACATCATACTATCTAGCCGATGGAATTTACGGAATGGGTCAGATTTGTGAAAACTATACCGGCTCCCGCTTAGAAGAACACAAGGTTTTTCAAAAGCTCAAGAAGGGTAAGGAAAGATGTGGAGCGTGCTTTGAGTCATGCAAAGCCGTTTCAACATCGTCGTCGTCGGCCAAAGACGATTGTGGAATCGGAAGACTATTGCAAAATCATGCAAGCTTGTGTAATTCTACACAACATGATAGTGGAAGATGAGGAGAAGCATTCAAGATAATATTGACCTCAATTGTGCTCCAGGACAACTATTGTTCTCCCACCGAAGTGAAGAAAGGCGTAACGCATCCTTCCAAGATGTGCTACATAGGAATGCCGCAATCCGCAATCGCTCAACCCATATCAAACTTAAAATGATTTAATTCAGCATATTTGGCAATGATTTGGTAATAGGCAAAATAATTAGTTCTTAAATATCATGTAAGCTCTTGAATCAGATCTATTATGTTTTTCTATCGTCAAATATTGTTAACTTACATTAGTTTTTGCTTTATCTATTCTGCAGGTTAACATCAAGCTTCTCAAGGTGTTGAATGCACAATTCGACATGATCTGTAGGGGACATGAACTGTTGGTGTGTTGGTGCAATGCCTCTTTGATTTTCCAATGAAATAATTCATGTACTTGTCTATTAGTCATGTTTAATTTATGTATCTGTCTGGAGCATGTTCCAGTTAATGTTTGAATGTCTAGTTAATTTTGGATGTTCCAGTTAATTTTGAGAGTTATTTGGATGGTCCAGTTAATGTGTTAGAGATGCTACCGAGTGGATATGATATTAATTTTGTGAGTTATTTGGATGTTCCAGTTAATGTTTGAATGTCTAGTTAATTCTGGATGTTCCAGTTAATTTTGAGAGTTATTTGGATGTTCCAGTTAATGTGTTAGAGATGCTACCGAGTGGATTTTGGATGTTCCAGTTAATGTTTGAATGTCCAGATTGTTTTTATTTTGTGGTGACATGTATATATTGCTGAAAATGTTCATGTATATTGCTGCACTTGGTTCATGTATTTGTTACACACATGTAGCCACAGTGTTGGCATTCATGGCTGATTATCATCTTCTAATGTGCATGCAAATATTAAATGTTGTGTATAGATATCCTTGTAGATAACCCATTGAAAGAGCTGGCTATAGTAGCTGGCTATAGCTGACATTATAGCCAGCAGTTATCTACACCATTGGAGATGCCCTTAGTGGTATGGCTTAGCTTTCTGTCAGCATTGTCGTTGGATCTGGGAAACATAGAACTACTGCCACACTACACACTAGCTAGTACAGTTGCGTAGTGGTACTGAGTAGTGAGTACTGACCTCACATGAAACCGGAGGGAGGCTAGTCAGCGGCAAGGTTCAAAATCCAGCCGAAATTTTGGTGGGGATGAGATTGAAACTCTCAGCCCGAATGAAAAAAGAAAATCAAATTTCTACGGTGATTTAGAAAATTTGGGAGAATTTTTGACCGGATTTCAACTTTTTTGGACCGGACTTTGGGACAATACTTCTTAAGAATGTCATTTTTCATGAAAATTTGTTAGAAAACAGAATTTTTGAGATGTTTTATAAAAATAACGTAAGTATTTTCAGAATTTTGTAAAAATATATAAGCTTGATCATGGATTAAAAAATTTATGATACCATCTTTAGAAGTGTAGGATCATACAAAAAAAATTCTAAAATACTTGAACTTTATTTGTTATCTTTGAAAAATAAAAAATAGAACAACATAATGAGATAGTAACCTTGTCAGAATTTTATAGATTCGCTTGAGTGTGACCATGATCCAAAACTTTTAGGAGAGCTTAAGCATTTCCTTGGAACTCTTCTATAAAAGTTTCAAAAACTCTAAGCTAGTTTTGGTTGTTCAATAAAATCTATAGAATTTTATGAGAATACTAGCGATGCGTTAGGACTATCCAAAAAAATTTCAAAATTTTTAAACGTGGTTTGAACTATTTTTCATTCAGTTGAAATTTGCCGAGATTTCGGCTATTTCGGCTGAAATCTCAGAAATCCCGGTTCAAAAATTTCTAGATTTAAAATTTTCTTTTTGAATTTCTCTGGATCTCATCTGAAATTTTGAATCCTCGTTGATATTTTGAATTTCTGTCACATCCAAGGTATAGTTAAAAACGAAATTTGAAAACTTACGCACGGTATGACGTAGCCTAGGTTGCGCGTCAGCTAATTGTATAGTATCCGACAAGGACAGGTATTAGTTGCGTCGTGTACGTGACGACGTAGCGTAGAGCTTTCGTAGGCCGCGAAGGACGCTAGCGCTTTTGGATTGCTTGCCAGCCAACCCTACGTGTACGTCCGTGCGCGATGCTTGATTGCCGAGAAAAGAAAAAACGGTATGTACTGATGCTAAACGCTGTCCTCTCTCCGAACAAAGATACAAGGTGTATAGTATGAATAATTTTATATAGAAATATAAAACTTACGTATAGATTTAATAAGATTTTTTTCACTATACATTTATTCATTCTTTCTCAACTATATACATTTATTCATGACCACCGTACACAAAATATTATCTCTCATCTTTCAAAACAATTAACTAGGGTATCTAAGTCATTTTTACTCATACATTTTTCAATTTCATTATAACTTTAATCCTTATGTAAAATCACAATACACCTTATATTTCTAAACAGAGGGAGTATAAAGCCCTATTTGGCAATGCTCTAGATCTCAGCTTTACCTAGATCTAAAGTTTGTAGGCTAAAATAAAGTGAATTAAGTTTATATTTCTAGTTTAAAATGTAAATAAAATGACTCACCTAAACACTCTTAATATACTTATAGCTTTAGCTCCATAAATTTCTGCAGTTAGGAATACCTTACTCCACCCACTCCACAGATTTTGATAGAGCTAGAGTTAGAGCTGTGACAAACACTCCCTAAAATTAGGCTCCTCTTGCCTAGAACATGTTGGTGCCGTAAGGAAAAGAAGGCGATCAAGCTGATAGTTGAAACGGCAAAGTGCCGCGCGCATACACGGACATTCTTTACATAACTATATCTGTCCCGGAAGATATCATACTATTTTCTGCTGTTAAAATCCATGTTGTTACAAGCATATGACCTGCAAACCACAGCCAGTTCATAAAGATTTCATGGTAGAAAAAAGTACTACACATAGAAATATTGTGAACGAAATGAGCCTTTCATTTTCGATGACAAGACACACCTCTATCACAGAGAGTCCTATAGTGTATGGACCGAAGTTAAATGATACCAATGCCCTCTGCCTTATCCTGTGTGGCTTTCTTAGTATATAAAGATGTAGCCTCTTTGTTACGAGCTATAAGCTAGTGTTATGGATTTAGGTCCTGTTTGGGAGAGCTTCAGATCAAATTTGAAACTTATAGGCTAAAATAAAGTGAATTAAGTTTATATTTTTAGTTTAAAATGTAAACAAGATGATTTATCTAAACACTCTTATTGTACTCACAGTTCCAGCTCTATAAATTTCTGGAGCTAGAAATACTCTACTCCACCAACTTCATAGATTTTGATGAAGCTAGAGCTGTCCTAAACACCCCTTTATAATGACCATTTGACTTTTTTTTCTGAATTTACCTCTGTCATCCCCTCAATCCATACACTGTACAAGTGTGCTGTGCAATACAGATATCAACCGACACATATGTATTGGCACACTTAAACTTGCCTGAACGGCTGCCGATCGAATCACCGAGAAACAGTTTCAGATAGAAGAAAAGATCATCTCAAGACATAGAGAACTCTGGCTGTCTTGAGCAGATACCTCGCTGCCACGGGACGCACGAGCCCTGCTGCCCTCGCCTGCCATAGGAAAGCAAAGCCTATGTCTATCGGGAGAAACTAGCGCTCTGATTACTGTTTATTCTATTAGACATCTCTTGTAATTTTTTTTATCTACGCTTGTAACATTTTTTATCGGCGCGTGCAATATTTTTTTTGAACGCTTGCAATATCTATTTACTATAGCACATTTCACTGTTTGTCGAAGAAAAATGTTTCACGCATTGTCAAAAAATGTTGCACACGTAGAAAAAAAATGATGCAATGCATCTGAAAATTTCGAACGTCCGGACACAAGTCATTAGAATGTCTATCTGCAGTAGTTGAGCGACAACGACACAAACAGTTTCTGCCCTAAGGACACCAACTCTCCCTACAGGAAGATTTGGCCTACTTAGCCTCTCACACTTTCTTTTTATATTTTTGGCTTTCTTCCGATAAAATTACAACTATAGTTTTCTTTTGGACCATGAAAGCACTAGCATGTAATATATGTCACCTAACAGTCTCTCCTACCGTAGCAGGTCACTGGCACCGCATCTCCGCGTTCTGTTGTCTAGTTCGATAGGTATCTGCTACGGTACCAGAGTTCGGTAGGAAGAGAAACTACGGTGTCAGAGATTTACTGTAGTAGGGAAACGTGGTAAGTGACAAGTTACCTGATGGTACTTTCACAATCAAGGAGGCTAAATTTACAATTTCATTCGAAAGAAAAACAAAAATAAAAAAAAGTATACAAAAGGACCCAATACAGTTTGGTTTCTCTGCCCACCACCACCCGTTACATCGAGCCTTCAGCCTCGCCCCTTCATCCACACCTAATAAGAAAACTCATACCACAACTTCATATATATCTCTCTCCTAAACTGAGATCTAACGTAGTGGTGGTGTGAATGCAACTTTACATGTCACATCGCCAACCTTAGGTCAGCGATGGTCTAGATTTTTGAAGAACACTGTTCACAGAGTGCTTTAGCAGTATGTCTCTACTCTATCAGCACTATAGATTAGCATTGTTGGTAAAGGCTGTAGCATCGATCTGACATGGATTCCTGTAATCTCATAGTGCTGGAGCTTGGCAACCGCTACCGTTGTCACTTTCCTTCTCTCCCGCGTGGCGATGGGCGTTGGGCCCCCCTTAGAGCCCTCTCTCTCTTTCTCATCTCTTATCTTTTTGTTCCCGTGTATGTATGGGCTTGGCCTCTCACTGCTCTCGCTACCTGCCGACCTCCTGCATCGTCGTCGTCTGGTGCCATGGAGACGAGACAGGCTTGTGTCCTAAGAAAAGGGTGTTTTTCAAGGACAAGTATGGGCCTGGTCTTTCAGGAAAAGAATTTTTTTTCTGGCACTTCCATGGCAACTGGGTTAAACAAACACTAACAAATCTTCTGACTCTTAGCTGAAACTTTTGTGCAAAAACCTCTGTTCATATTCCCATTAGATTGTATGTACAAAAAAACAGTCTTATCTTCTCCAGACTGTTTGTTGTATCAGTTAACCATGTTTCGGTTTCGAGCATGACAAATCAAACGGGAGGATCAACAAACATGGGAAGCAGTGAAGCACCCCATTAATCAACTAAAGAAAGTAGTAGCTGTACTCTACAGAAGAGAAACGTTAGCATGAAGCTTCGCTGGGTGGATGACCAAAAAGAAACTGAGCAGGAGAGAAACTGAGAAAGAGAAGCGTACAGGAAATTCAGAGAGATTCCTTGCATAAAAGGTTGCCGACGTCGATGTGGACTCGTGGACTTTAATGTTCACCAAACGTAAATGGCTGGGACCCGGTCGCTGTCGCTGTGGTGCCAGTACTAAGTACTGCACTGTCACTGACTGCTTGCTCGGAGACCTGACCTGACCTGACCGAGAAATACGTCACGGAAAGCACCGCCCTTGCCGCTCCGGTCACCGCCGGTGAGCCGTGCCCGTGCGGTGGCGGCCGACCGCGACGCAGACCGTAGTGCTGTGCGTGCCGGCCACCAGCACCGTGCAGGCATCATTGCCATCCCAAAAGGTAGTGGCATCTTTAGACTTGTGCCCTGCTTGGACAAGTTTTACTGTCCGCATGCATGGTAATCAGAAGGAAGGCATTCCCAGCTCTAACAGAGGGAGAGTAATGAAGGTCAAGCTTAATTGTAACTAACAATTCAATAGGGAAAGTGAAGTTCAGGAGAAGACATCCAAGAATCGAAAATCGATGTTGCTCCCAGCTCACTGACGTTGGAGCTAAAATAGAGAAGGTAGACGAGAAAATTGCGAAAAAAATGAATGATTTTTACGATGCCATACTATATACATTCGCAAAATACATAACGTATGATACTATTTGTCCAAAGTTTTACAAAAGTTGGTGACCGAAACACCCACAGGCCGCAAGGGAGAACTTCCATCTTCCTTAAAATTGTTTTGCTCATCACACGGTCATTTTTTTTAACTAAATTCTAACAACAGTTGCAGAGGTTAACTGCTAACGAGGGAGGAGAAGCAGAGGTAAGCAGACCGACGAGAACCCGGACTCGCAGAAGTGGGCGCCAACCACACTCAAAATGAGGAGGGAAGCCTGAACACAATGATGTCCCATCCATCCCCGTCGCCCTCTCTGAGTCTCTGTCCAGTGTCCACCCACATTTCCTACCCCAAATTAGCGCAGCATAATATATATGGCCATCAGCATCTACCAGTTGAATGGCTAAGATTGTATATTTGCATTATGTGTTAAGAGTTGTCGATGCTTGGCTTATGGATCGACAAATGGTACTAACACTTTTGTAAAACTAGCTATGTGTCCATGCGTTGCAACGAAAATTTAATTTGCGATAAAAAATTTATTTGTAAAGAGCACTAACGGTGTCAAAGGTGGGTAATTAAAGAGCAGTAGCAAATATGAGTAATTTTGATGAAGTGATACGGAAGAAACTCTTGCTTTGAGATTACACATAGTTTCTTTCTTTAATGTGCATGTAGAGCCGTATTAAATTGCACAATAGATTTCTAGAGATCTCCGGTGAGTGTTTGTAATTATTTTGGGAGCTTTTGCTAAAGGTAATGCATGGATCTTCCTTGTTTGAGTTTACTTCGTTTAAATAAACTAAATTCCAAAAAGTCATGTGCCGTAATTGGCAACTGTAATTTTAACTTTGTAATATATGCTACAACTGATGATCGTGTGCAAATAATAAACACTTTGGTAATCATAAATAGTTTATATTGGAAACGATTTGCTTTCAATAGCTTTAATGGACGTATTGTCGATAAAGCTAAAATAAAATTTTTATTTGAAACTACAAGGTAGGACAAACGGTAAACATGAGTTCGTGAAAAAGAACACTAGCATAATCATGTCCTACAATCATCATAGAGGGGGTTTAGTATCATTTTTGTCCAATTTTAATTTAGACATATCTAATAACCTAACAATGCAGACTTAGATGATAGGAGTATCACTCCACTCAAATAAGTAATTGTGTAGTACTTCCTCTGTCCAAATATATGAGACGTATTTTGATTTTGCACAAGGATTAAGATTATGTTTAAATTAAGAAAGGTATGAAAGAAAATGACTTAGATAACTCTACTAAATTGTCTTAGAAGATGAGGGATAATACTTTGTGTGGGTGGTAATGAATAAATGCATATGGTGAGAGAGAATAAATAGGGGTATATAAGGGAATGTCTCATTAAATCTATATGCAAGCTTCATATTTATAGATAAAACCATTAAAAAATAAGCCTTATAAATTTAGACGAATGGAGTATATTTTAAGGGGTTACTCTGTTTTTATGAAATTTAATTGTAAAAGATGCAAGGAGGCATATTAAGTAGTAGTGGTATATATACTATACTTTTTGCTATATCTTATATCTCTTTGGTTTTGATATAAAAAGATGTTATTTGTCTGTTTATCATCGCAACCACCAACGACTAAATTTGGACTGAGGGAGTATATTTTAAGGTGTTACTCTGTTTTTATGAAATTTAATTGTAAAAGATGCAAGGAGACATATTAAGTAGTAGTGGTATATATACTATACCTTTTGCTATATCTTACATCTCTTTGATTTTGATATAAAAAGATGTTATTTGTCTGTTTATCATCGCAACCACCAACGGCTAAAAACTAACCGTTTTCGGAGAAGCAAGTGCAAACAATGAGAAACAATAAAGGGCTAGCCCTAGGAGTGATTTCCTTTTCTTAGCATCAGGTGTGTAGCAATTTTGATGGGGTCGCTGGGACCCCCGGAGCAGCATCCGATAAAGCCAAAACGCAGAGGCGGCACCTGCGGCCCACTCATGAGCGTTTAAGAAATGTCTTCTTTTATAAACTATATTTTTTTTGCCGAGTTTCTTTCCCATAAGAAAACCTTTTCCCCAAAGTTTTTTTTGTACTTGGATTTAATCTTTTGCTCGTGTTCTTTAGTCCTGGAACCAAAAGAATTTAAATTAAAAGCTGCACAGTTCGTGCCATCATTACTGTCGCGCTCCCTATCGCTGCTGATGCCACCACCGGTGAGGTTACCCTCGCTCCTTCCGTCACCTTTTGTTCTTACTTTTTTTTCTCTCACTTTTTCTTCCGCTAAGCATGCGCAGATGTGCTCCTCTCTACCGTATCTCAAGCTAAAAAGTAGTTCCCAGTTTCATGATATTTATTGTTCTAGAAAAGTAAGCTTGTCATGCATGTTTGCGTTAAGAGTAATGCTTCCGTACTTTTTGTTCCAATACAAATTACATAAATTTTGAAGTAAACGAAGGAGTAAGTAATCATTATCTACCATTCATTTCTACTTTAATATTTATATAATTGAAAAAAAAACATAGAACACCTCTCTTGCGTTAATTTGTCGGAAGGTAGTTTCTTTCTTGGCTTTTGCGCTAGTATGTTCAATTCCATGTTAGTCAATTTTAACTTGCCGGGTTTGTTCGGTCATGGCCTTGCACGCGTAACATAAGTGAAGATCGATTTGATATTTCAATCGGTTGTAATATGGAACTGTGCAGTGCAGCTAGAAGCTACCAGTTCCGGTTACACAGCAATTGACCCTACCACATAATCCTAGGTTGGAAATCGAGGCAAATAATTGGAGTTCTTCTCCCAGTTGATCGTCGGTGTCGGCGGCTTGTACCATGCATGTGCAAGTCCATGCTCCATATAGATTTCCCTCCAGTGAACCAACTTGTACCATGTACATTCGCTTGCATGCAGTTTGCATCAACAGGGTCAAGTTGGGCGAGTACCTTGGTATTAATTTTGGCTTACATCAAACGTAACGTCACTAGGAGTACCATCGCTTTGATTCCATATGTAAGTCCTTTTAGACAATGATATATAGTCTTCAAGATATATAACACTTTGATTATCAGATTTCTATAAAAATATGTTGTTTCAAATAAAAAATTATACATTATGAAAGCATATTTCATGACATATCTAGTAATATCAATCTTGATTAGTAATTATTTATATATTAATTGCTAAACCTAGAAAATTTAACTTACACCTACCTAAAAACGATTTATATTTGGAATTAGCGGTAGTATTAGGTTCGACTAACTATGGCAAATGGGATTAATTTATATTTTAACACATTTAGACTTTAATGAATGCCTAATTGCTTATAGTACTATAGTAATTTAAGGCCATTATCACTTTGCTATATCTGTCTCGATTAATTGATATTCTGATATTGGTCAAAATTAACGATAGAGCTACAAAGATGCTATACAGACAACAGGTTGTAACACACAGGTGATAGTATGACTGCAGAAGCATAACAGTCCGTACAAGCATGGAGTGCACGTATGTAACATCCAGTTTTATCTTCAAAAATAAAATTTGCAAAATTTTCGTGAAATTCAAAGAAACATATGATTTTATTTCAAATTTTCAAAAAAATTTGCCTTGAATTTAAATTTTAAAATCATTTTTGTGGCTAACAATTGAATTTTCAAAAATTAAAATTTAATTGTGGCATACAAAAAATATCTAAAACCCTTGTGTTACAAAACCTTCTCATATTTCAAAAATTAAATTCAAATCAAAATTGCCAAATTTCTTTTCTTTTACCTCCCAACTCTCGGGCCAAATCCATCCCAGCTAATCCACTCCCTCTCTTCTTTCTCCCCATTTGTTTCCCTTCCAGAGGCCAAGCCCCGTCGGCCTAAGCTATCACTCTCTCCTCCTTCCTTTTCTCTCCTGTTGTGGCCCAACCGATATGGACCCATGAGCAAGCAACCTAGTTGCCTCTTGTCTCTTCCTCCCTCAACTCGCTGATGAGCACTCCCCAGCCCTACCTATTAACTCAAAGGAAGAAGCATTGTGATTCTTCTCCACACCCCTTCTCTATCTCGCTCGTTCTCTCTCCCATGCAGTCTCTCTCATTACCTTTGTGTGTCACCAAGTCGAGCAAGTGAAGCACATGCCCTCAATCGCCTATAGACGCCACCCCCGAGCCTTGTGGCACCGCACGGTAGTCATTTCCGCGTGCAAGAGCTCGTTGCACACTGCTCTGCTTGGGTGCCCGCGCTGTGCCGAGCATCTTTCCTCTTTCTCCCTCTCCTTCCTACTTAAGAACAAGCCAACCACATCATACCACGATATGTTTCTCACCTGCTCTCCCTCTACATTTCCTCCAATCCCCCTCTTCTCTGCCTTGGTAGATGAGAATCAAGTTGTTATCTCTAACTCTGGCCGCAGGCTTTGCCAGTCAAATTCCACCGTTTGGGTGAGCTTCCACTACCATTGTGTTGTGCATCAGGGTCACCTCTACCTCCTCTTCATAATGCTCACCTCACCCTTGCATGTTTCCCCATAGGAAGGACGGAACACCTTCATCGTTGCCATCGCATTTTGCAAAACTAGACCGGAGTGAGCCCTTGTCGTGCCGCACCATCCCTTTGTCCTAGTGAGCTTTGATCTTGATGTTCATGTCCACCTTGGCCACCTAGGTCCCTTTTTAATAACGCCCTTCTTCTTCTTTCGTGCCGTGCACCAAAGTCGCCATACACATGCCTTCTTCCTCATTGTCGGTCCAAAAGTGCACACCAAACTCATCACTACTGTCGATCTCCTTCTTCCCTTGGTTCCTCGATGAGTCTCTCCGTTCCCTTGTGTTCCCGAGCTTTGCAAACCCAGTAGTCTAGTAATTGTGTCAAGTGGTGACCATAGTTTCACTACACTATGGCACCTCGCCGTGCCACCGTAGGCCATCATGGAGAGCTTGGCACACCACACCACATTGAGCTCCAAGATCACCCATAGCATCGGTGTAGCCTATAGATGATAAGCCCTTCATCATTTGGAAGTTTTTAGCCTAGTTTTGTAGTCACCCCTGTGCACGGCACCGTAGCCATCGTTCTTGACATAGCATCGCTGCCCTGAAGCCTCTCCTGCCACGCCATCACCACCATCTTGGTCGCTAGGTGTCGGCGCACTTTACACTAGGGTACCCTCTCCGCCGCAGATAAGTAAGACCACGTGGCGGCGAAAGCGAGCCCCACTGTCGGGCGGCCGCCCACGTGGCACTGGCGATCAGCCCATCGCCGCGAGCGGCCGACCACGTGCCGCTCAAGCGCGTGCAGCGACCGAGCCCCACTCGCCGGGCCACGCAAGCGACCAAAAGGATGAGAAGGAGGCTTCGCCTCGAAGTCTCCCTCCCCTGACACGCTGTGTCAGAGCCATTGATTGCGAAGAGTTCTGCTATCGACACGACGACGGCCCATCTCTCTGACGCCTCACACCTAACCCGTCGCAGGAAAGTCACATCCCGGGCGGACCGGGCGAAGCCATATAGCGGCACCGACATTAAATGAGGGGACAGGACTACAGTGATGGGTGTAATAAATGAATCGTAGATCAGTATGATGTCACCTTCCCACCTGCCCGAGCCAGCCCAGTCTATATAAGGGAGCTCTGGTGCATGGGGGAAGGGGGACTGGGGGACGGACGAAAAAACGAGCAAAAAACCTGAGAGAAAAGCTTTGTAACCAGCTCAATATACATCAACAAAGATCTAGCAGGATGTAGGGCTGTTACCTACACTGGGGGCCCGAACCTGGGTACATTGGTGTGTTCTTTGGTCTGTTGACCCCTGGGATCCCCCGAGGGAGAGTCATTAGGGTGTCCGACCGCGAAGACGCCCTCTACCGAACCTTATTCTCCGTCCTGGGAGAAATCATGTCCGGCGAAATACGCTGACACCAGGACCACCACAACCCATTTTAGGGGTCGCGAGTATTCGTCGTGCCCTTCCTCACTGGCACCGAGCTCAAATCAGAGCCAAGAAATGGCTTCCTTCTCCCCTCCTCTGCTTTAAACCAAGAGGAAGATGACCTAGCAACGCTAACATGTGAACCCACGATTAAGTTAAATCAATAATTAATTCGTGTTAGTATGACATGTGGGCTGATATGTCTTGAAAATATAATTCAAAAATAGTTTAAACCCTGTTAGTTTGACATGTGAGACCCACCCCATAAAACGCCTGGGTAAACCCGTTTTGTGTAGCGTAACCACCGACATATGGGCATCGTCCCTATAGACCATTGAGGTCCCATTTGTTAATCTCTTATGTTTTCCTTAAGAAAAATAATTAGAAAAGAAAGTAAAATCCCAATTGGGCCCCACTTTTCAGCTGCTAAGGATTTTATTTGTGGAACATAATTGAAAAAGAGACAAAAATATCGGCCAAACCACTTGTCAACATTTTCTGATTTTTTGGAATTTCTCTCGGGTCAAACTTTGGAGAGCTCGTTCCCCTCGTTTCAAATCTAAATCACCTAATTTTTGTTTCTAAATTCATATAAATTCAAGATCTTATCATAAGTACAAAAATCATAATTCTTGGAGCTCATTTGCATTTTATTTGAATTCATATTGAATGTGGATGTTTTCACGACTATAGAATTTGATGCTTCAAACGTCCCTCATCATTGTTGAACAAGAACCAACCCCATCCATAATTAAGCAAGGCAATTCCTTATGATTGATCATGATGCTACTAGTTTTCAAATACAAATACTTTGCTTTCAAATATTAAATGCATGCTTATTATTTTTTATTGAATTATATGTTAAATGTTGATGTTTAGCTGTACCACACAATTAATACTTGTTATTTCCTTCCTTGAGTGTTGATATTACTTTCACCTCCTCACCCTAGGCTAATTATCAAAATAATTTGACCTTGGTTACTCACTAATGAACAAATGTTGTGTCTACAAATGCTTAGTGGTAAATTTGCATGCAACACAAACATTGCTATTACAACTCTTGGGACTTTGCATGAAACTTGTTGTGATAACGTGGGCTACTACTAAAAATAGGAAAATAGTTTACAAAATGATGGAGACTTGGTCGAGTGGGTTGTATGAGATAGGTGTGATAATTGCACAAGATGTGATAAAACCCACAAGATAAATTCAGGTAGTTATCTTCAAATTGATTCTTTCTAGGCAAATAAAAAATAAGACTTTTATAATCTAAGCATGATGATCAAAGTTTAGCATATATGCTCCCCCTCAAAACGACATATGTTGGAGTCTTCTTGCTCTAATGTTGAAATCATTTTTTCAGATTAATAATAGGTAATGCTATTATAAGTTAATCTACTAGATAAAATAATTAGGGAGTAATATGCTTAACAATTTCACATAACCACTATTTAATTACGCAACACAAGAGATTTTGTCCTTCGTAGGATTATGGGGTAAATTAGTTGCAGTGTCACATACCTTTTGTATATAACTTATCAAGCCTTTTCATTTGGGCTAAATATTTCGCAACTCTGTTTTAGTGGATTCATCAAAGTTACAAGAAATTAGTCTATTATGTAGAACTATAAAAATTGGCTTGTATATCTAAAAATTAAGATATAACTAGTCTAAAATTTGAGATTTAGAGAATTAATCAAATTGCCACAATCATCAATATACTTGTTCCTTCATGGTACTAGAAGATATGGTCGTTTCCACTTTCTTCATGGTGGAGATGCACTAATAATTGCATATATGGCGCACTTGTGGTCTTATGGTTCCTTGTTTAGTTCCATAGGGTCTACATGGGTCTTTGTCCACTTCTAGGGATTATATAGTCACTTATTGACATATTATTTCAAGAAAAATGCTCATTCTTTAGATTGAGATTTAATATTAAGTATGAGATTTGCATATGTTGTAATGTTCTTTCCTTTTCATTAGGAATTCCGAGTCCTCAATGGATCTCTTCATACAGATGTTTAGAATCTTTTAACTACATATTCTTTATTCATTCATGCCATTTGCCATAGATACAATGTAGCGGAATATACATTCATTCATAATAGGAGAGTACTGGTCTACTTCAACGACCTATGAACCATCGCCATTCACCAACTCATCATTGCAACGACCTAATGCTGCTGAACTTGTTGGTTCCAAGATATACATTTAGCGATTATGGTCCATCCTCAATTGCTTTCTTCATTTCACCCGATACAAGCACTTCAAGCATCTCTTGCTATGGACCTTGATTCTAGATCCAGGTTCTCATTAGAGAAACATTAGTAATCATAGAGGCAACGCTGTCGACTACTATTATTTTCTCCCACATCCTCATAATTGGATGTTATTTCACTATTAACCAAATCTTCGTCATTTCCCAAAACAAATTATTCTTAATTGTTCCACTTTCCCAACATTATAATATGCACGTGTTCCTATGAGCCTCGTCATGAGGTCTTTCTCACCTACTAGGCGAATTCTCTCTAGGAGTCTTAAGAAATGTTTAACCATTACTTGACTAATGTCCTTTAGATCATCGAATCCGTAGGTGTTCTCGCAGATTTAGACCATTAACCAACAAGTTACAAGTAAAGACAACTTGGTCACTCCTTTAAAATTTCTTAAAAAGTTATTTGGCAAGTTCCTGTTTCTAATCTAGAGGATTATTAATTAAACCCATTGATTAGTTTGGTTAGTGCGTGATATTAACACTAAAGATCTTTTTTACTCATGAAATGTCAAGGCATTCGACAATTTTGGGCTTTACTCTCCCCCTAATGCTGAGATTAGATCTTTATTAATATCATACTACAAAAATTTTGATCCAATTTTTCATACCATGTTTAAACTAATTTGGATCATTAAGCTTCAAGTTTATAATTACGCAACGCATTTTCTTTGGTCACAAATAATATGTTCTAACAACATAATATAAATCTACAGTACTAGATCATATTTTGGAATACAAATCTAGATGAAACACCAAAAAAGGTTAACTATTCTGTGGGAATATTAATTATTCTACAAGGATATGGCAAGTGGATGATAAACAATATGATTGACTTCTATTTGTAGTGCCAAAATAATATAGCCAAACTAGATCATTCATGATCGTTATATTTATTTGGAAGTTATGATTGCTCCTAGCAAATAATATAGTTGTAAATAGCGACGCGGCATGCTTCATGAGTGGCAGCGAGTGGTAACACTTCTGATGCTGTGGCAATGCCCCTACCATGGGCTATGAAGATACTTGCCATTAACAACATTATTCAAATCTACTAGATACTTAGAATCATTATGCGATATATTTATGAATCTCCCAAATAACATAGATTACTAAATTGCTTCAGGTTTATTTTGCTTCTAGCTTTGACCTAGGATATATATGCCATTATGCCTACAACGAATCTTGTTTTCCATATTTTTCTTATGCCTCTTCGTATCAAATTCATCGCTCATGCTTGAATTCCTCCCCCTTTAATGCCATCCATAAAACTCCAAGTGATAGCTTGTGCTTCATGCATTTTCTTTGAATCAACTTAGATACTTCTAGCAATATATTGCAATCATACTTCTTCTAGAGTATAATTTTCTTTTGGTGTGAAACCAATACATATTTATATTTTCAGCTTATAGAGTTCTTGAATAAGAAATAATGTGGTAAGGAGTGGGATCATACAAACTTCCAGCCAGCCTGAGGGCATAAGTTATTCTATGTTTATTCGAGGATTATATTATTTTGTTAACAAAAAAGATTATTTAGAGATCGATGTAAGGCAAATAAATTCCATTTATTCATGCGTTGCAAGGAAATCCAGGTCCCCTATTGCCTACAAGGCATCATTACACCCAATAAACTTGTGGGTAAATAACCAACGTTATTAAATAAGGCTTAGTGAATATCAAGAGTATATTTTCAACAATTATTTCTAATAAGCAAAGTGTTATATAATTTACAATGTCACGTGTACAATTCATAATCTATTCCATGCAAGACCAAGGATTTTACTACAGGTAAGAGAATATATTGGCTAACATGTACTACAGGTATAATGTGCTACTAGGAGAGGGCAGGATATGTAAGGTAAGAAATCCTATATATCAGGTAAGATCTACCATTTCAACAATATACCCTATTTTATAGGAAAAGACATTAATCTAACGCAGAAGTTTCCAGCCTTAAGCAAAAGATAAGAACTTGCTCTACTAAATAAGCATAACCAAATTGTACATGAACTATGTCTAAACTAAAAATGCATCTCATGTACGCAAGTGAAATCTAATAATAGATAAGGGTAACATTGAGACTATTGCATATCTCTATGTACCTCCCCTTTCTCTAGGGTAGAAGGTGAACATAGTCTGGCCAATCAAATTAGTTTTAGTAACTGCATGGTTGAGACAATAGATGCCTGATATGATTATACTCTCATATGGACTTTTTGTCGTAAAAGCACAATTGGATCTAGTCACATTGTGCATGTAGGAGCACAATTGGCTTTTGTTGGTTGTAGCACTCCTTCATGGAATGGAATGCCATGGTGCTAGTGGATCCCTCTCAAGTTAAATATTCACTCTTCGGGTAGTGTATACATTCACCTTCACTACAAGAGAATATGCATCTATGCCATTAACCTACATGTTAATAGTCTGATTAGAGACAGAGACATGAGGTCAATCCTAACATTCAATACTAGGAATGGTGGTTGCTGCCATACAGAGTAGGCAAAACCTTCTTAGTGATGTCAAACTAAACCTATATATTTTATACAATTTTCTACTGGTTTACTATTATAAACTAATTATGTGCATGAAATGAGTGCAGACTGGTTTAGTCTATTCAATACATAATTTTCTCAGCATTATCCTTATACTTGGGACCTCGTGCCCGAGAATGCTCGTAACCATGCATCCGAGAACAATTAATTCTATATTTTAGTAAATTTTTAAACTACAAAAAAACCCTACAAATAGCCACCTAAACACACAATGCTAGGAAAAGAACCGTAAAAATATGATACTTCAAGTCTAAGGTTTCACAAATTTATGGAAACTCTTAGGGTGAAAAACAACCTTTTAGGATTAATTATGGTTATTTCAGAAATTAAATATATTGTTAAAATAATTAACCTAAATCTCAATGTTTAAGTTATCCTCGAAGGGTTTTTCTCCTAGGATACATCAAAAATCCAAAATTCTCCATAATTTCCTAAAGTCCCTGTGGTTTTACCAAAAACTTTAGAGTTTTTTCTACAAAATTGCCAATATTCAACCTTTTCTTTTATCTGAAATTTGGTCTTTGGGCCAAATTGTATTCGGCCCATATTGGTTCATTGGCCTATTTCGATATGGCCCACATTGGTCCAATCTGGTGCACACAGGTCGACGATGGCTGCAAGCGGTGCATCGGAGATGACAACATGTACGACGATAGTGTGATTGGAAGGAGTCGAGCCCAATGCAGCAGTAAAGTGACCAAAGGCGACAGAGGTGGCGGTTTGCATTTAGGCAGTTGAGACGAGTGACTCATGCAACTTTGGGTGGCAGTGTACTGGCATGTGCATGTCAATCAGTGCTAGATGCATACAAGCGCATGCGGTAGCAAGCTATGATGATTTCAAGCTGAGGTTGGGCTCGGCCAGCGGTGCTGCGAGGCTAGTTGATAAGATTGACAATGTTGTGACGCCTGCGGGAACATAAATGGCGATGATGTGCTAGCGAGCACGTCAATCAGCGCAATCAAGAGCTACAACGCATACAGTCAAGTGAGTATGTCGGGAGCTGAGCCCGTCGGTAGTATGCTGGTTGGCAGCTAATGTAGAGGCGCTCATGTAGGCGATGTAGCAAACGAACGACAATGCAACGTGCAAGTCGAATCGCATGGAGCATGTGGCTTCAGCGGCCGCGTATATCATGCAACAATGGTGCTAGCCGAGGTGGAGACAGGATTGATGGAGTGGCGTACATGCTAGCGTGATGTGCCCTTCGGGGTGCACTGGTGACGCGTTGGCTAGTGGCGGATTGGCAACAATGTTCGGGTTGGTGGCGTGTATAATGGTGTGTGCGTGCTGGCACGATCATGGGGTGTGCGTTGTGGTTTTGGTGGCTAGCTTCTAATGTTGGTAATTTCTCACATGTCTGTTAAATAACTAGCATCGTGTAGCGATTTACACAACTAATCATTACAACTAGAAGCAAGAATAATCATACAATTAGGTAATGTAAAAGTCGAACAAATAGGTATTAAGATGTAGAGAGTAATCAAACGATATTCTTTATTTATTCCGTTGTAGTCTAAGAATTCTTTTGATATACACCCATATCTTTATAGACGACGAAGTTGGAATGGCAGAGCTCACGGGGTGCCGATTATACAGCAATATCATTCAGGCATCCCGCTAAACTAAAGAGAATACTTGAAAAAATGAAAAAGAAAGTTAAATACGGTGAGGAGCTAATCACACATTTCCCTCACCGGAGGTGACCGGTCTCCACCCAACGCAAAGCCCCACCCCACCTTCCCATGCGCCGTGTCCTCCAACACCGTCTCAATGTATCCGGGCGCCACGTCCCAGGACCCCCTGTAGACCAGGAATACCACGACGCGCCCTACACGATTAGCGCGTAATTCCCACTCCCTCCTTAATTAACCCCAAAAATAATTAAGCTTAAGAAAAAAGCTCAACGTTATTTCCATCGGCTCATTTTCTCTTTACCCCTCTCTTTCTCAGCGTGTTCCATCCCCTCCCCTCGCCGAGCCATTCGATTCCTTACCCTCACGTCGCCGCCATTTCGCCAATTCCGGCGGCCGGCTAGGGTTTCGCGGCAGGCATCACAGGCAAGCCCCGGTAGTGCGTCCCACTCCCGCAGTCGGACACGGCGTCCGGAGGAGGAGGAACGGCTTTACGACGACGAGGTGGTGGTGGTTGCAGTTGCCGCGAAGTGGGTCCCCGGCGAGTTATTTTTCGCGGAGGCGGAGGCGGAGGGGGCGCGGGGGTTGATGAGGAGCTAGGAGGCCGCAGTGTGGTCGTGGGGTTGAAGTGGCTGCTGCGGCGGAAGAGGCGGAGGCGGAGGCGTAGGCAGCCATGTATTTCACCAGGCTCGATGACTCGCCCATGTTCAGGAAGCAGGTGAGCGAACTCGTTGGATCTCGATTCCTGGCGTTCGGGAATCCTGGCTTCGCGGTCGGGAGGTTGGTTTCAGGCTAGTGGGGAGCGAAAAAAAGGTTGCAACTTTGGGTGTAATGCTTGGCGCTGGTGGCTTCCGGATTGGCCTGCGGATGGCTGGTTGGATCTGTCCTTATTTTGGGCTGTGCCGATGGGAATGTGTGGAGGATGCATGATCCCTTCCTGTGTAATTTGTGTCGAATCATTTGAAATTGGAATAGCTTAGTCCTAGTCCAGGTTTCTTATTCGTTTTTGTTTGTTCGGATGGTTTCACAGGTGAAAATTTAGTGTCATCCGTCCGTTCTGATGCGAACGTGTAAGGAAAGTTTCTCCTTTAGGCCTGTTTTGGCTTGAGTTCGCCAGAACATTCCTAGATTTTGCGTTCTGTTAGATTTTATATTTCTTTTGTCATGCGTGAGTTTGGCAGTCCAATGTTTATTTTGATGCAAATGGGATAGCAATCTTTGCTTGTTTATGTAAATTTGATCTGAATTTTGTTAAATTGATGTAGGGCCTGATTGGAATGCAGGAATTTTGTAGGAAACGGTTCAATTCTCGCGTTCCAAACAGGCCGTTACATTTTTTGGATTGTTTGATTCTTTTGTGGGTTGCGGATTGTTTGTAATTGGTGGTTTGTCGTGATTTGTACAGATAAAGTAGTGCCTTTTTTTATGCAAGGGGTCTGAGCCTAGGAGGAATACATTATAAACTTTATGCAATTCGGCCAAAGGAGATGCATTTGATTTGATCCGTGTTCTTTTATTATAGATTGTTCCATTTTTTGTGTGTAGCATATCAACTCAATGCAAATTTGTACGCTGCTTAACCTTTTTAAGTTGGTTGGAGATCTTGCGATTCACTCAAATTTTAATAGTTGCTTTCTTTGGTTCATGTACATTGTTTTACTTGTTCTCCTTGCAATAAATAGATACAATCACTTGAAGAAGGTGCCGAATTTCTGAGAGAGAGATGCTTGAAGTTTCACAAAGGTTGCCGCAAATACACGTAAGTGATCAATTGATTCTCATTTAAGTGGCATTTTCAGGCTTACCAAACCTGAAAGTTCCATCTCCCCCCTATTTTGTGGATTCCATGGGAGAATATGGGCTGGGTTCTCATTCACAATTTCACGTGGTGTTCTCTCAGCCCTTTTCTCCTCCCTTGTTTGTGCTTGTGTGCTGCTATCTAGGATTAAAAATATTAACATTTTACCCTTTATTTCAGTGAAGGACTGGGGGAAGCATATGATGGAGATATTGCATTTGCAAGTTCACTGGAAACATTTGGAGGGGGTCATAATGATCCAGTCAGTGTTGCTTTTGGAGGTTAGCAATGTAGTTCTCACTCAAATAAATTTATTTAGTTTTGTTATAGTTACATTCTCTTCTATTTTGTGATATGAGCATGAAGGATTCCCTTTTGTTTTCGTGCTTGTTGAAACTGGATAATTTGCTTTTGTCAACGAAAACTACAAGACATCATAGCTTTCATTTGTCAGCAATGTTGTTTTTCTTATTGCTTTCCAAATTTTTCAGTTCTCTTGTAAAGTATGATGGTTACCTCTTTTCCAGGACCTGTTATGACCAAATTTACTATTGCCCTAAGAGAAATTGGAACATACAAGGAAGTATTGCGCTCCCAGGTAGACATTCATATATGCATTACTACACATGCATTTTTTCATCTAAATGTTTTTGAGCAGTCACAACTTGTTCCGGTATTGTCACCCAGTTGCATGACTCGTTTACTTGGCTGTGCAATTCTACATTAACAAGTCATTTGACTGTTACATGGTTAAATTCATTTATGTGGTCATATCATAATTCATAACTCTATGCTTTCATCACCGAGAACGGAACTAATCCCATTTTACCAGATAATTTATTTATACTTCCAGTTTAGGTGGTATAACTTCTGATACATCGTTCTGGTAGGTTGAGCATATGCTTAATGACAAGTTGGTGCAGTTTGTGGACAGCGATTTGCATGATGTGAAGGTACTGGCATAATTTGCTGTTAACGTCTAATCAATAAAATTCACATTTGAATTTTTATATGGCATCAAATTTGATAACATTTGTTCAGGATGCCCGGAAGCGTTTTGACAAGGCTAGCCTTCTGTATGACCAGGTAATACTGTTTTGAAGCTATTTCAAAATGACAATATTAAACATTTTCCAAGGTTGTTCTGCAGCCTGTATGATTCAGTAGGTTGGTTCTCGTATCTATAAGGAGGGGGGCATTGACCAAAACAATGAAGGGTTCTATTCTCCCCTTATTTTCCTTTTTGGTGTTTGTTGACTTTGATCTTTTTACCTGCCAGTATGTAGCCAACTTGTACTGGAATCAGAAAGATTCCATTGGCCAATTATGTGTAGGTGTTGTTTGTATCTTTTTCTATCTACTGACTGCCAATTGATGACAAAGTGATTCATTCTAGCAAATAAATCAATCTAGGATAAGCTGACTCCACTGCTTGTTTTGTGGGGATAATCTTACTGCACTGTAGCACCAATATTGGTAGCTTTGTTTCCTTTCTGCTGTATGCCACTATGCCAGCATGCTTAACATCTGCACTTGATGATGCATTTCCAACAAAAGTCAAGTTGATTTTTAGAAAGACTCTATCACAGACTTTGAGTTGTCTGTCTTTTCACCTAGGCTCGTGAGAAGTACTTATCCTTGAAGAAAGCCACAAGGACAGAAGTAGCAACTGCAATAGAGGATGTAAGTTTTTTTTTTCTTAATTTGACCTTACGGAACTTATTTAAAAGGTAGGATCACTACCTGCTACTAATTTGCTTGTGACATAACCAGGAGCTCCACAGCGCCAGATCTTCATTTGAACAATCTCGTTTCAACCTGGTAGAAGCACTGTTTCCCAATGTTGCTGTTCTATTTTCCGTACTTATATTGCCATGCCTTTTGTTTGCCATATCCATGTTAATTTTCAGGTGACTGCACTTTCAAATATCGAGGCAAAGAAAAGATTTGAATTTTTGGAGGCTGTTAGTGGAACAATGGATGCACATCTTCGTTATTTCAAACAAGTACGGGCTTGCCATTATTTGCATTTTGACATTCCTTGGTTACACATGTGATTCAAGCTTCCTTTGCTGCTATTTCTTCAGGGATATGAACTACTCCATCAGATGGAGCCGTACATCAATCAAGTAACTCTTTAACCATGGTCTTTACTTTCATGTTGTTTGTAGTACTACATCTGAATGTTTCATACTAGTTGTTAACTTAATTGAGGTAATACACGTTTACTGGTAAATGGATACACCACCATTTTCTGCCACTGATGCACCATTGATTATCCCGGAATGTTATATGCTTATTCACCTTCAAGATATTGACCCAATGGCCTCTTAAGACCTTCAACCCTTGCAATTTAGGTGTTAGATGGTCCTGCTCCATTTGCTTCATTCATAAAGTCCTTTTGTCATTTGGTCATGCCGAGTGGGAATCACCTACTCAGTTCTTTATGTTTATGATTATGATTCCATGAAGTACAATGCACCACTCTTGGCTACTGAATTCTCCAATTATTCACGTAACTGCCTTTCTCCCTTCATTTTTGAAGCTAACAAAGGTTGTTTGTTTTTACACATTGTGGATTTTCTTTTGGCAGGTTCTTGCTTACGCACAGCAATCAAGAGAAAGGTCTAACTACGAGCAAGCTGCTCTTGTAGAGAAGATGCAAGAGTTCAAAAGGCAAATTGACCGGGAAAGTCGATGGTCACCAAATGGCATGAATGATTCCCCTAATGGTGATGGAATACAAACAATTGGTAGAAGTTCACATAAGATGATTGAAGCAGCGATGCAGTCAGCTTCAAAGGGCAAGGTAGCACATCTGTTTGACTTGGAAATTAGCATTCATGCATGCACATAGGTATACATTTCAACAAGGAAAAAAAGCATGTTATATTGAAATAAGTGTGGATTTTTCAGGTTCAGACCATTCGGCAGGGCTATCTCTCAAAGAGATCTTCAAATTTGAGAGGTGACTGGAAAAGGAGGTTCTTTGTCCTTGATAGCCGAGGAATGTTATACTATTATCGCAAGCAGAATAGTAGACCATCCGTAGGTCCCCCCATAACACTATTCAAATACTCAATCTTGCATGATATTATTGACATGCTTAGGGTGTGTTTCAGTTCATATTATTCCAACATTTTTTTTTGGTTTTTTATTTTGTAGAGTGGCTATTCTAACCAAAGAAGTAGCACTCCCTCCGAGCATGGTTCTGGGTTACTCAGCAGATGGTTCTCTTCTCATTATCATGGCGGTGTACATGATGAAAAATCTGTAGCACGACATACAGTAAACTTGCTAACATCAACCATTAAAGCTGATGCAGATCAATCAGATCTACGGTTCTGCTTCAGAATAATTTCGCCCACAAAAAATTACACATTGCAGGTTTGAATCTTAATCAGAAATCTATTGTTTTTTTTTCTTTAGACACAGAATGATGTTGTCAGAAGTTTGTAGATGTTAAATTGCTTCCTGTTATTGACATGCACCTATTCTTGGGCAGGCAGAGAGTGCAATGGATCAGATGGATTGGATTGAAAAAATTACTGGTGTCATTGCTTCTTTGTTGAGCTCCCAATCACCTGAACGGGTTAGTTATGAATGACTTATCGTCTTTTGCTGAGCCTAATCCAAATTTGATTTACATGACATTAATATTTTGTTTCAGCGTCTTTTGCTTAGTCCTAAGGGCAGTGGCCATCATCGAACTGCCAGTGAATGTAGTTCTTTTAGTAGCTCAACAGAACTTGACCATCCCATAGGTGAAGATTGCATGCTGGAAAAGAATTCAGGAAGTGGGTACTTCGAGCACTCTGCCAGAGTCACACAGCATCACCGAACCAGCACGAAACCTGATAAGCCAATTGACTTGCTTAGGAAGGTGGTTGGCAATAATATTTGTGCTGATTGTGGTGCTGCAGAGCCTGATTGGGCATCCTTAAACCTTGGAGTTCTTCTATGCATAGAGTGTTCTGGGGTACACAGAAATCTTGGTGTGCATATATCTAAGGTAAGCATTCAATATTCTTGGCAATTTACATGTGCAAGAAGTTCATCATACAACTTTAGAGTGTAGATATATTGCTGGTTCTACATTCAGATTTTTTTAAGGGTCAGTTCTCTGGAATGATATTTGTGTATCTGTGCATGGTCCCCCAAGTGCTTTGTGCAAACCAGAAACTGTAGGTGGCAATAGCTGGCTAGCTGCACCTTTAATAGGAATGCAATTAATTTTTGGGATGCATTGGTGTCTATTTATGGGCAGATATTTAAAATAGTTTGGTTCTTGTAGACACATGTCTAACAACTTACATCCACACATTTTTGTAAAAACTTTACATCGTTGGAGATTTGGTATTTTTTTTATTGATATCATCATTCGTTTGAATAGCAGACTGAACTTTACCTAAACAAATACCCTGTATTGGCAGGTAAGATCCCTGACACTTGATGTCAGGGTCTGGGAGCCATCTGTAATTAATCTCTTCCAGTCATTAGGCAACACATTTGCCAACACTGTCTGGGAAGAAATGTTACCTTTGTCAAGCAGTGTTGATCATGGTGATATTTCAAGGTAACATTGATGCTGTTTGTATATGAAAGTTGTAGAATCACTATCCTTTTATTATCATGCAGTTAACTTGCAAGTTTTACTGTTTTGCAGAGCTGATGGATTAGAAAACACGTCACATAACTTAGTTGTCAGCAAGCCTAAACACTCAGATCCTATCGCTGTGAAGGAGAAATTTATTCATGCCAAGGTACTTTATATTTTGCCTATTGCTTCAGCCTATACTACTTTGTCAGCAACCAATTAGCAACCACTGATCAGGAGAGTACAATTTTATGAATCACATATGATTTGGTGGTATGGGTAGCATCAAGAAGTGATCTTAGGAAATGTCCATGAAACCGCATGAAAAGTGTGTTGCATTGGACATAATTTGTAATGTCTCATCAACTGCCTGCCTTGAAAAAAAAAAGAAATTGGTTTAGAGAGTGCATAATAATGCTTCGTAAAATGAGGGGCTAAGAGATAATTTCATTTTCAATATTCTAAGTGATGTTTAATTGTTAATTATTATTTTCTTAAATATTCCAGTATGCTGAAAAAGATTTTGTACGAAAGCATAATATGGATGAGATTCAGCTAGCACAACAGATGTGGGATAATGTAAGGTCAAACAACAAGAAGGGGGTGTACAGTTTGATTGTGGGGTCAAACGCTGATGTAAATCTAACTTACGGGCGGACATCATTTAATTCGGCTTTGACTCTTGGAAAAGCGCTTCTTCTACAAGACCAACCAGCTTCGCCATCAGATGGGAGTTCAAGATGTTTTGATCGCAGTTTGCTTGAGAAGATTTCTCCCAGGGACTCTCTTTCTCCTGCCAGCACAAGTGCACGTATAGACGAATTGGATGATTGTGTTGAGGGATTATCTTTGCTGCATCTAGCATGCCGTGTGGCAGATATGGGCATGGTTGAACTACTCTTGCAGTATGGTGCGAATGTAAATTCTACAGATTTGAGAGGTCAAACACCGCTTCATCACAGTATTATGAAAGGAAGACACATTTATGCCAAGCTGCTGCTTTCCAGGTATGCAAATGCTTACAATATATGACTTGGATTTTTATTGTATGCTTGTATTTCCAGAAAGTTGGGCATGCTGAGTTAAACAGGATGTAAAAGGGAAGTGTAAATGTACCATAACTATGTAAACCCTAGTTATGCAATCAGAATGGGAGAACCCTAGTTCCCCTAAAAAGATAATTGAGTGCGGTTTTTAAATGTTTGTTGTTGTCACAACGTGTCTCTTGCTAAGCTGGTACTAATCGAGTGTGGTTTTAAAACCTTTGGGTATGACACATCCATGTTTGCTTGGTCGTCGTTGATTGAATCTCATGGTCACTTACCATTTTAGGTCTATGGTTTATCAATATAAAGCAGACAACTTTAAATACCAGGAGAGGTTTAACCACTCACAATGCAGGACCCTTGGCTTAGGCTATGATGACATATTTTCTTTGGGAAATTTCGTTTTTGACGTTAATCTGGAGTAAATTTCGTTTTGCCACCTACTCTCTTACTGATGTTCAGGCCTAGGGCTGGCAGAAAGCTCGAAGCTCGTGAGCCGCTCGAACTAAACAAGTTATGAGCTCGACTCGTAAAATAAACGAGCCGAGCCGAGCCAACTTCCCAGGTTATCTTAACGAGCTGAGCTTGAGCTAACTTATAAGACGCTTGTAAGCGTTATGAATAGCACTTGTATTCGTCATGATGCCAATAGGCTAGAATATATACATGTACATAAGGGTAGAAAAGGAAAGCTTATATAAGGCAATATCTATACAAGACAATACAAGATACTAGCAATCTCTATATAAGACAATCTAGGATACTAGCAATCTCTATGCAAGACAATATAGGATATTGTCTAACACTCGATGGCCAGACGAAGACTCAGCGACCTCGGCTTCGCTGAAAGCCAATCCTTCACGGGCAGATGGAGCGGAGATGGGAGGTTCCGGGATCCTGGCTAGAGGATAGCGGGCTGTGGCTGGCCGAGACGACGACGACCGACTGCGGCTAAGGATGGCAGGGACGCACGAGCAGCCAACCGAGGTGGCAGCGTGTCGCTGGAAGGAGTTGGGCGACAAGAAAAGGCCAAGAATGGCCAGAAGAGCCGCATAAGAGGCCAAGAAGGTGATGAATGGCGCAAGTGCAACACGGCGAAAGCCCTAACCTTAAAACTTGGCTATGATACCATGTTATGAATAGCGTTTCTATTCATCATGATGCTAATATGCCAGAATATATACATGTACGTGAGGGTACAAAAGGAAAGTCTATACAAGGCAATACATGATACTAGAAATCTCTATATAAGGCAATTTAGGATACTAACAATATCTATACAAGGCAATATAAGATAGCTCGTTAAGGCTCGGTAACTAAATATTTACTGTGATGATTTTTATGTAAAAAACTTTTAATTAGCAGAATATTTAAATTAATGTATGTGCATGTAACCATGTTAGGTTGGAATATAATTGTTAGAATTGTTAATCGGCTCCTCACTAATTACCTATATTTTACCTGTATACTAGATAATTAGCTATGGTTTCATTTATGTAGTCCTTCTATTGCATGTATGTGTTAATACATGGCATGTGCTCACAGCGTGACTTAGCTTAGTTCTTGATTAATTGCCCTAGCTCACGTGGCTTAGCTTAGCTTAGCTCAGTTCATTTTAATTGACGTAGCTCATGAGCTGTTCACGAGTCGCTCGAGCTTTTTATCGAACTGAGCTAGCTTACCGAGCTGAGCTACTTTTTTAACGAGCTTGCACGAGCTGAGCCGAGCCGGCTCGATAACCAGCCCTAGTCAGGCCCAGACCCCACCTGTTAGTTGGGAAAAACTAGATGAGGGAACCGCTTAGTGGAAAAACTGAAATATTTTCTTTGTGCATATGTTACCATTGTGGATTGCAGCAAATCTGGGGAAAATGTGTGGCGATGCTAACTTACTTGCTCGACTTTCCATGCAGGGGGGCTGATTCGCAAGCCGCAGACCGAGATGGTAGAACAGCATTGCAGTATGCTATTGACGGCGGAGCTACTGACGATGAAGAGATTCTGGTTTTGTTAGAAGACCCAAGTAGATAATCCAGTAGCTAGCCAGACCTTCAGTTCAGCAGTAGCTTGTGCTCAGATCAGACGTGCCTTCTGCTGCAGTCAACTGGCACAGCTCCTAGTTTGTCTTTGCCGGTGATCCCAAGTTTGTGTCATGAGAACAGTATAGTGTTCCGTAGACACAATGCTCCTCCTCGGTTTTGGTCTCGTTTTTAGCATGAGTGACCCCTGTTTATTGTGGTTGCAATTTGCAAGGTTTTTGGGTTTTGTTTTGAGATGATGCACTGTAAGTTTGTACATTTCGTTGGTCCCAAATTCCCAACCTGACGTGGCTGCTCTTCTGATGACAGATGATGTGTATATAGAGGTCGATGTACCGCGGTGATTTATGCATTAGTTTGGCGAGAAAAAAAGATTATGCCGCTCTCTCCTGTTGACGCTCGCTAAGTTGCTAAGTGCATTAACCGTTCCAATGGAGCAGCTACAAGAATTTGAATGGCTACAACTTAAAATACTGTTTCTTATGATGGGACTTACTCTGATGTCGAGTTACTCTCGAGTAAGAGAATACATCTGCACGGTTACATGCTGACACATCCAATCATACTTTACAAGGTCTTTCAGGCTTCAACTACGGTCTCGCTGTCACATTAGCAGAGAGAAAATGCATCGACATGAGAGGACACTGTCCAGCTACATTGCCTGCAGCCGGTGTCTGTTCATGACAACAGAATCCTGACTATCACTCATCAAAATCTCACCGAAAGCCAAGTCCATCAGTCGCCAATACCAGACGTCGTTTTCACGGGCCAGGAAAACTGCACCATCTCACATCGATGGATAGCTGTGCTGTACCTGTGTACCCATCGTGAACAGCTACGCAGCATCACAATGTCAACGCCAAGATTAATTGCAGAGGAGCCAACAGATTGCTCATCAGCTAGCTGGTTTATACACTTGGATCCTGGAGTTGCATGCATGCATGCATCATGCATGGCGTAAGGTCAAGGCGTCTTCTAAAGAGAAGTTGCTTGTGCTAGCTGCATGCTTATTTCCTTCTCCAATTAATTGATATTGTCTGTGATGAATCAATGCCAGTACAACGTGCGGTACGTACGTGTGCATAATGATGAGGAAACGTATCCATCAGCGAAGAATACAAAGCTGTGTACGGCCGGAGCGTACAAGAACCAGTATGAAATATGAATCGCTGCCTCGTATCCCTTGACCTTGTTTGTGCTTGAACAGTTGGGCGAGTGTACAATATTGGTTGCATTATCCTCTCTACCAGAATGCCACTGATCAACGAGTGGCACGATCGTGCTCCATCCGCCAGCGTATTGTTTTAATATATAGACCAAGATGGTATTAAAATGATTAAATCCCCTTAATTGTTATCATTAATATTAATATTTAACGTATTCATGTAGAGAATGTGAAGTAAAAAGGTTAGATATTTATTAGTGGTATATAGGAAACATCACACTAATTTTGTGTTGGAATATAAAATACGTTTCATATTTATAGAAGACCATTAAAAAATAAGCCTTATAAATTTAGACAATGAAAGTATGATTTTTAAAAAATTAATACATTTTTAAATAATTTTACAAAAATAATACACTATTTTTTTAAAAAAATACACTTCTACCATCATTTCAATTGGCGATAGAAGGTCTGTCACCAAATGAATTGGCTATAAACCTTCTGTCTGTCGTTGTTTAAATTGGCGATGGCGACAAAAGTCTTAGCCTTATCTATCAAACGAATCCACGATAAAATAATCTGTTAGTCAATTCAATATGCGACAAAGCATTCTTCTATCGACATTTAAAATGGTGACTAAGTTTCTGTCGTTATTTCAAATAACGACGAAGGTGTATTTTTCTAAAAAAAAGAAAAATTCGGCATATTATTTTTGTAAAATTATTTAAGAAATGTATTATTTTGAAAAATAATACGAGTAGGTACATACATAGAATTTTGGTAGTTAATGAACAGTATAGGTACGCGCGTGTGCGGGAGCGAGAGAAGAAGATGTACACATCCACACGGGCGTCACCGTTCAAAGGAAGTACAATGTACAACGAATAACACAAGCAAAAAATACATTGATACATGCATGCAAGTTGTATTAATTCCATGCAAGGTCTAAAGTCTACGGTCGGAGATAAGTTTTTCTTACACGCCTCCCCAGGGGAGAAAAAGAATCTGTCAGCACGGTATGAGACAATTAATCAATGATCGAAGTACATCTGATATGTGTATTTTTCGCCATGTATATATCTGATAAAAATTGGTAATTAACTAGATGGTGCTGCACACAAGCGACACAACGAATGTACCATCCACACATATATATAGTAAAGGTGGTATCGTATTTTTTGGATATACTCCTTTTATCTGGCGTATATGAAAGTATTTGCAAAATACACTAAAATTATGGACTCCTTGCAATTTTTTCATCGGCTCACATTGGAGTATCTTATAATTAGTGTATGAGTGTACCCAAAGTGATAAAGGAGTATTTTAAATTAGTTTAGGTGGTATTTCAGATGTGGGAGTAATTACTCAGGAGTAAAATATATATATATATATATATATATATATATATATATATATATATATATATATATATATATATATATATATATATATATATATATATATATATATATATAAACCTCTTTTACTTTTGGAAGTAATTACTCCCGTATCTCACTACGTACGTATAGAATTATCTCGTGTTTGTGGAAAGTATGTACATGTAGTATACAAGTATATAAGATCATCTAGGTGGTTTGCACATTTTTTAGACATACTCCTTTTTATGTGCGTATATGAACGTATTTACAAAATATGATAAAAATCATAGACTTCCTTGCAATTTTTTCATGTAGCTCACATTGGAGTATCTTATAATTAGTGTATGAGTGTATCCAAAGTGATAAAGGAGTATTTCAAGTTCGTTTAGATGGTATTTCGTAAGATCGGATGGCCCACGATAGATGTTAGTATTTTAGCATTGAATGACCATTTGTACTAGATACGTTGCCATATATATAGGCCATCCATGGATTTATTTACTATCTCACTGCATGCCCGGGTGCGTGCATGCCGGTAATTAAGTGCGTGGTCTAGACCAGTTTACAAGACTTATTTTTAATACTTTTATCTATAAATATAGATATATTTTATATTTCAATGTAAAATCAATACGGTGTTCTCTATATACTGCTAGTAAATATCCATATTTACTTCACATTTTCTATCTGCATGTATTATCTATATACTAAGAACAAATACATTTTATACACTCGACGGAGGGAGTAATATGTAGCGCTGCATGCCACACAGCAAACGAAAGGACATAATTAAATTAATTAAAGGGCAATCTTTCCCTGCAATGCAGAACGAGTCATGGATTGTTGGCCTTTTAATTGGTGAAAACTAGGCAGCTGATGGATATCAAATGGTGCGTTGTAGCATCTTGACACTATAGTCCTGTTTATTTAAGTTTAGGTTTTTTAGTTTATAACTTAAAGCTAATTTTTTTGACTTAAATAACTTAAAAGCTATTAGCTTTTATGCGTGATAGAGGTGGGTAATTTTGTTAGCTAGACTACTCAAAATGATAATACATGCATGCATGCCATCTCTGCCAGTAGCACACTCTCGGGTTACAAAAATAGTTGAGTTAAACTTTCGAAACTTCGGCTAGTAATATCTTTTTAAATATTTAAACAAGATAAATGAAAATCATATGTGTAGTTAATTTTGCGTTGAAAGGTACTTTTATAATATTATAATTTTATTAAATTTTATAAATATAATAGAAATTAACAATCAAAGCTATATTTTGAAGATCGTGTCAATATCTAAAATAATAAATATTTCTGACCAGAGGGAGTAGAAAATAGGAATGATGCAACTTGCAAATAATCTGCCTTTAGCTATAGATGATGATCGAGTTTGAAGTACTACGAGAGTCGACCATCCTATCCCATGTGTCCTATATCTATATGTGCAGCTACATGCGCTACGCTTCTTTATGGTGATCACTACTGGTCAACCGTACATCATAGATGGTTCATAAATCACATCACAGACGGTTTTATGAACCGTCTGTATTGAAGTGTCAGTGATAATAATAAGTTATCACAGATGGTTTTTGAACCGTCAGTAAAAATTAATATCACAAATGGTTCTAGTCTAGAATCGTCTGTGATATGCGTTTGTCACACTAGATGACAAACGCTCTGAAACAAAAAGATTGTATAAAAATATAGAATAATATGCCTTATTATTCAAGATACCATCTAAAGTTGTATAATGTAATGAAAACACTACATTAAGATGTAATGAACAGAATACAATAAAGGATTTTAGTCAACACACTTCAACATATGTGAGAAGCAGATTTGAATAGAAAGTGTCTAATTTTACCATGACTTGGATAGCCGAAATTTATCTAAGTGTCCAATGTTACCATGATTTGATTAGCCCAAATTTTACCATGATTTATAGCCCAAATTTTACCATGAATTAAAAACCGTCAGTGACAAGAAGTCTAATATATGTCCTTTTATAGCAGTGAATGCATCTCAAGTAAGCATGCTTCGTCACGTTTGCACTGGAGTTTGCCGTGGAAAAGGTTGATGCATGCATGATTCGATCGTACGTGGTTGCATGTATATATGCTGGTGTTTCAGCTTCTCGATCAGCATGCATGTGTGTGGATCTGTAATTAAGTACCACTAGATTATGCAACGTAATCGGTTTGATCGAATTCTGCATTTACTTCTGTTTATGTTTGCTTTCCGATATCTGAGTAAATTGTGCCAGAAGTGCACAAGTCAAACTTGTTTCGCTGTACATTTGTACCAATAATTTAAGTCTTGATTTTAGCTTGGCATGCATGTCCTTTTCGGCTTGCTTAACTGTTCATTCAGGTTCATCAATCAATTAAATGATAGAAAAAATTCCCTAACAAAAAATCGGCATGTCAGACTAGTCAAGAGCTAGCGATTGACCTCTAAGTTTGCTTTGCTGTGCCACTTAGGTACGTATCTAAACTTGCTTCATTAAGTCAAGAAAATGTTTGATCGTTCGGGAGTTGTAGTAGCTAGCTATGGTGGTGTATAACTGTATATCCATATCAGGTTTTGTAAGAAGTTAGCAGTAACTGGAGTCAGTTTAATCAACTGATGGAGCCAACAGCTGCACCTGCAAGCAACTGCATGGCCGGAACCACAACCGGAAAACGGTGACGGGCCCACCGACTGACATGTATCGTCGGACTGCATGTAGTGCAGTCACATCCAAAAGCCTCTTTTGGCTACTGTCAAGAAATGTGTTACAACACTCGAGTAGTTAATATTTACTGTCAGGAGGTTTTAGTTTTTGCAGTTAATGATGCAGCCACTTTATAGTTTATGTGGCAGAAGGTAGAAGAAAGATACGCTTTTCGATTCTCTCAAACAAGAGAGGATATTGAGCTAGGATTTAATTCAACCCTCTATTATCTGTGAGCGGTTCTGCATGTTGACGAGTCTGAACTTTTAGCTAGTTCTCTCCAGATAATATACTAGGAACAATGGTCTTAACTCTTAATCAGTGAGCTATTGTATATATGGTCAACATGCTTATTATCTACAATTTATATTCTCATATAGCATATGCATAAGTGGTAGCTGCCAGAGTGGGAAAAATGTGCTCACACACACAACTTGGCCAACAAATGGAACAGAGAAAGGGAGCCTAGCTATCAGTATATACTGAAGGCCATTTCTTCCATTATTTCATCCTATAGCAAGAGACACCGGGGCCCTTTCTTAACACTGCCCACTGCCAACTTATCCATTAATGGAGATGCAATGATTTGGTCTTATCATCTCTCTCTCCCTTGCAAGGTCACCAATAGCAATAGCAACCCCCTACCCAACTTTTATATAAACCAATAGCAAGGTCACCAAGAGCTAGCCAACCAGTTGCTTCTGAACTTCTCCTTGCAAAGAAAACTTCATCTCCAAACACTAGCTAAGAAGCAAAGCATCACTGCATCAACACAAGAGGTAGTAGCTAGGCACAAAGTTATTGACCAATGGCAGGCTTATCACACCTCCCAGAGCAGATGGAGTATGGCCTCACCAATGCCTCCCACAGCATTCCAGGCTTCTTGTTCTGCCATGGTCATGGGGCAGCCACAACATCTTCAACCATCCCTGAAGATGCCTCAATGGAGGCCTCGTCTGTGGTTCTTGACACCTCTCCACAGGGCACTGCTTCTGTGGAGAAGAAAAGGAAGCCTAGGGAAGACGGTGCCAGCCTCAACACTGCTAACTCCAAGGTATCATAGATAGAAGCACATCAACTTAAAAGAATGTCTATCAATTAACTTTTCAAATTGAAGGTTCCACCAGTTTTTGTTAAAACTTTATTTCATCATATTGTGTGGCTTAATCCTCGATTTGTTGTGGTTGAACAATTTGGACTCAAAGGAGAATACCAAAAAGAGGGGAAGAAAGAAGCACAACCAGGAGATTGAGGAGGAGGCTCCTAAGGGGTACATCCATGTGAGGGCAAGGAGAGGGCAGGCAACAGATAGCCACAGCCTTGCAGAGAGGGTACTGTTCTTCACTATCTTCTTGTGTGGTTGTGGCTTTGTGTAGCTTAGCTTGGTTTTTTTGGGGCCTCTTTTTTCCTTATCTGTTCTGGCATTTTCTTCAGGTGAGGAGGGAGAGGATCAGTGAGAGGATGAGGATGCTGCAGGCCCTGGTCCCTGGTTGTGACAAGGTTGAATTAGTTGATTACTGATAAATTACTATATATTAACAACCTATTGTGTATATGACACTAACTTTAAAAGAAGAAAATGTGCGTTAATGTGTGTAGGTCGCTGGGAAGGCCCTCATTTTGGATGAGATCATCAACTATGTGCAGTCCCTGCAGAACCAAGTTGAGGTAGCAAACATGGCCGAAAAAACACTATTAAATGACAAATGTTGACACCTTAGAGAGTTGTTGGTCAATTAATAAAGTTCCCTTCTGATTGTAATGCAGTTCCTTTCCATGAGGATTGCTTCCCTCAGCCCTGTGCTGTATGGTTTTGGCATGGACAGTGATGCCTTCAGTGACCACACACAGGTATGGGACAACTCAAAACCATTGCTGTTGAACTACACATATTTTGCCAGCTCTTCCTTCTCCCTCTTGTCAAGATGCTCAAAATGTCTTTGTGTACCACTTCTGTTTGTTTCAGAAGATTGAAGAAATGTTCAATGAGGCAGTTGCAATGCCTACTTCTGCCCTGAAAAGAGTTAGTCCAGTTTCATCTCAAGCCATCATGGACACAAACACCTCCACCGAACCATTCTCACTTCAAGGCCAGGGAGGCATCTCTTTCTCTCAGGTTTGGTTTCTATTCCTCCCTCCCTCCTCCCTCTCTCTCTCTCTCTCTCTCTCTCTATCTATGAGATGATCATTCAGGATTCAATTCCAAAGCACTGTGCCCAACCTGATGCTGCCCTGTGTGCATGCTTTTCAGGACAATGGCAGCTACATGATGAAAACAGTAGGGGAGCCAAGGCAAGAACTGTTCAATCAAGTGGTGTTCAATAATTACATGTGCTCTTTCCAGTAGGGAGAGGGCGAGAGACAATGCAGAAAAGGACCCTACATTGACGATAGGTAATGCAGCAAGATTCAGTACAAGTCTTTAGCTATATATGTTCCATCTGGTTTGCTTAATCTAATATCAGTATGAAAACTAATATCATGTGAAATACAGTATTGAGATACTCACATTTTATAATTGTTATTTAATGTTTTGTTTAAATAATTCTGATTTGTACTTGTTTTTTGTGTCTAGCAGGAGGGAATAATGCTGCGATGGCGATATAAGCACCAGATGAGTTTGAGATGTTGGATCTAGTCCATCCCCTTGTCTGGTGGCAGTAAAGAGTGCTGTAGCTAGGATTAGCAGAAGTAGCAGAGCTTGTTTCACAGTACTAGAGACTAGTCATATTAGTTAGTATCTCCTCAGTTGGGGCTCTTCCCAAGTGTTGCATTGCCATCGCCATTGCACCCAACTTAGACAAAAAAAAGAGAGAGATCATTTGTTCATATAAAAGGGCCATTTCTGCTGTCTCAACTCGGAAAAATTGTCTCAGTTTCACTTCTGAACATTTACAGTATTGAGAGTTCACAATGTTTTATACCAGTGAACACAGTAACAAAGACACGCACGCACCTACCTGTAAGATTTACCTTAATCTTGAGCTGTAGTAAATGTTGCTGTGCCATTCGGTAGTGGCCCTTGCATGGACATTTAGTAGGCTCTGATTCTTCTTCAGATTGTTGTTGTACCTCCCGAACAATTTGTCTGACCCTAAATGCAAGAGCATACACAGCGTTTATTCTGATATACCAATCTTGGCTATTGACGCCTTTAATCACGATTATGCTGTTCACAAAAGAGAAAGCAAACACAAATATCATGTCGGTGATATACGTTCTGAAATGACAGACGAAGATTCCCGTGGCTCATTCTGAGAACATGGTGTAGATTTCAGGTGAAAAAACCACTAGGAGTACTTCTTTTTAACAACTTGAGATAACATATATATACCATTAGTTGTTTGAATTAATATTACTAAAACATTGGAAGGACGCAGTATTTAACCTTCCAAGAAAATTCTGAGAATGTTAAACAACACTTATTCTTTAGGGAGCGACTAGACAACGGTACGGTATAGCAACAAGTTTCATACAGTTTCAGCAAGTTTTAAGAGAGCATTTAAATAGTTTCATGTTTCAGTGAATTTCACGTGTTTCTAAAAATTTATAGAGGATTCAAAACCAAGTTTTAACGAGTTTCAGATTTTGAAACTCAAGTTTCACAAGGTTTCAACCAGTGAGTTTTTAGCAAGTTCTGATAAGTTTCAAGTACTTTCTGTTGTGAAATACGGCTGGAAAACTTGAAGCTTGGAATTAGTTTTGGGCTTTGCGATTGCGCTACTGGGCTGTCGGTCGGCCCATTAGGGCAATAAGAGAAGAGTCTGGTTGGATGAGGTGAGGACTTGACCTCATCCCATTCGGCGGCGGCCAAAAGGGCAGGAAAATCTTGCATCTGGCACAATGGCCGGAGATGTCGTTGCAACGTGGACGCGAGGTTTGTGATCGGCCGCGCCGGCTTCCTCTATTTCTAAGCTCATGATCTCCGTTCTAGAGACAAGTTCTTGCGGACTGTTTTCCTCTAGTTCTTCATTTTCTATTCATCTTTTGCTTGATCTTGGCTGGAGAGAAGAATCCTCGGTTTCTTGATTTGGTGTTTGTGCGGGAATTCTTGGAGACTTTGATTTGCTGCTCATCCTTGTGGTTTGAGCGCCGATCGAAAGAGGAGAATTTCTGCCTTGCCGAAAGGCTGGATTGACCAATGAGCTTCATTGGTAAGGTTCTGTGCGTCGGCCTTGATCAAGCTTCTTGTGAGAGCTTCGTCTCTTTGCCGATCGACTGTTCTTGGTGAAGAGATTGGTTTCTGAAGGTGAAGTTGGCAATATCTTTGTGCGTTTGTGGTATTTGAGGCTCGATCTTGCTGTACCGGTGTGCCATGACTGCGAGAAAGGGCATTGTATCTCCGAAACCAGGCCATTCCTTTCACGACACTTGCGGCGGCAATTAGTTTTCTGGGTCAGTGATGTTCTGTCGTGCCTTGCCCCTCTTCTTGAACAACTTTGATTGATGGTCCGCTGTGAGTATACTTCCATATTGTGTGGCTTCCCTGCTGGATGTGGATTGCTTATTGCTTCTGTGATGAGATTAGGGTTCCTGATGATTCAGACATTTATTCTGTAAATAAGGCCTTAAACTGGTAGACTTATGTGCTTTAGAAGTATTGATTTATTCACTGTCAGTTTGTAGTTCTTATTCAGTTCAGTTTGCTTTCATGTGATAAATGTATATATATATTCAAGATAGCATGGTTATCACAGCGCCGGCTAAGCGAGGCGCCTCCGGCGCCTGGGCGCTAAGCGCCTAAGCGAGGATTAGGCGACAAAAAAAAAGGTAGTATATCACCCATATATATATATCAATATCAATACATTTCTTTCAATTTGAGCTATTTGCCGGCTACCGAATCACCCACCCTTCCCTCTCTTTCGTTTTCTTTATTTGTTACCACCGCCCGGTCAATAATCGGTCAATCCAATAATGCATCTCATCCCATTGATCAATGGCTCGGTGCTAGTGCTACTTGCTATTAAGTCATTTGGCATCCATCCATCGTCATCCATTCTAAGCATCTCGAGGCGCAAGACAGCAGTTAGCGAGCTCACTCCTCGATCCTCATCGCATCGAGCAAGATGCATCTGGCCCTTCCCTCATTGCCGGCCGGAGCGCCGATGCCGCGAAGCCAGCGAGCCGAGCAGAGGAGAAGAAGCGGAGGAGGTAGGCGAGGAAGGCGAGGCGCGACGAGGGGAGGCGGAAGGATTACCGGTGGTCGGCGCCGGGCAGAGTAAGTGGCCATGGGCGGCCATGGCTAGGGTTCCTCGCTCCGCCTCTCGGTCCGCCTCGCCTTCTTCGGTCCGTGAGTCTCTTGGTCTCTTCTCCACCTCTCTGGTCCCCTGACGGCCGATCGATGCTTTTAGCTTGGCCTGAAAACGGTTAAACGCCGCCCGAGTTACTACAGACGGCGTCTGGCGTGACGCCACAACGCCTGGGCGCGCCGAGCGGCCGCCCTAAGCCGGCTTCAAAGTAGGCGATGAGAGCACTGGAAGTCCCGGCCGCCGTTGGAGCGCCTAGTCGGCGCTTGTAGCGTCGCCTTAGCGACGCCGTGATAAGCATGTTCGATAGTATTATCTATTTATTGACCTATTGTTCTATTGTAGTAGTCTCTTTTGCCGATTATGCAGTAGTCTTGAATCTTCTTGTGAGTATTGTCGGTCGATTGATTCAATTGTTGCTACTATCATCTAATCATAGTTTAGCTCTAACATTAGGTTGGCATATTATATATATATATATATATATATTCAAATCAATATATTACAAATATGCCAATCTCTAATAATGAGCTAAACTATGATTAGATGATAGTAGCAACAATTGAATCAATCGATATATAGCTGAACTTAACCTGCAAGAAAGAACTTTAACTTCAGTAAATCTCATTATCAATTCTTGTTGTGCATAATAAGTTGGTAAGGGTTTGAGGCCTTATTTGCTAGAGTATTTGTTTCTCCCATTCGTGATTGTAGTTGAAGGTTTGTAACCTTCAAATATACCCTAAATCTAAGAGCAATCAAATTTATTCAATTCCATATTGCCATGGTAGACATGATTCTTTATATGAATGACATAAAATTGCTTTCATGCTATCAATTGCCATTTATGTCATCTCGAATGATCATGGATTATGTTCTGTTCCTCATATTGTTATATGGAATAATAAATAAAATCTTGCTCTTATACTTGCATCTTTTCTAACAATCCAGAAAACCAATTGCAAAATCAATGGCTTCAATGTCCTCAGATGCAATTAAGCCTGAAATTTTTGATGGGGTCGGCTTCAAACGCTGGCAGGCTAGGGCAAAACTCTGGCTGATTGAGCTCAGACTATTCTGGATCATCAGCGAAGAAATGTCCCCCTTCCAGGGGAAGAGGTGACCAACGAGGCCGAGATAGATCGCATGACTGCGAAAAGAGCCAGTTGGGAGAAGGCTAACACCTCAGTGTTAGCTCATATTTTAGCCATCCTATCGAATAGGCTTTTTGACGTGTATGTGAACTTCACGGAGGTATGAAAGATATGGATAGAACTCAATGAGAAATATACCGAGAGTGATAATGGAAATGAGTCCTTTATCACGGCTAAATACCTGAATTACCAAATGGTTGAAGGCAGATCTATCATGAAGCAAATCCATGAACTGCAGCTCCTCGTATGTGACTTAGGTCAGTACGAGTGTGTTCTTCTAGAGGGTTTTCAGGTGAATATGATCCTAGCTAAATTGCCTTCTTCTTGGCGTGACTTTGTCATAGCCCGATGACATTTGAAGAAGCGGCTAACAGTTGGAGAACTGGCTGCCGCTATTAATATCGAGGAGAAGTCCAAAAATAACTATGGAGAAATAAAAGCTTCCGCTCAGGCTAATCTTGTTGAGCACAAGTCCCAAGGCAAGAATATGAAGAAAATCAAGAAGCCATCTCCTATGAATAATATCAAGGCTAAAATTATGAAAAAGAAGAAGACAGAGGTAGTCTGTTTTGTTTTAAGCAAACTTGGCCATAAAGCCAATGTCATGCAGAATGAAGAGGGAAGGAAAGGCCTTGCCGATTCCACTGACAGCCCAGGAGTCGGTGACAGGTTTGGTTGAGAGGATGGCTTTGTAGATGGCAAACCCTAACAGAGGAAACCCGGTATCTCTCCTACACTAACGAATTCTAGTGCCCTTCAATTTGATGAACACTGATCTTACCGAGGCTCGGGTGCCCTCCAAGAAGGTAATGTACCACGTCTCTGCCTGCACACGATTTTGGATTGAGTATTTTGGACTTGGTTACTGAGGAGAGCTTGCCGGTGGACCATTTCTTTCAATGAGCCTCTCTTTTCCCCTTCCTTTTTGCCTCCCCCTCGTATGCTCTCAAGTGCCCTTATATGCATGGGCTACACGAGTCGGATAGAGGAGGAGCGTCATCATGCCTATCTTACATGCATTTATTACACCTTTATGCGACATGTCAGTTCCTTGGCGCTAATCAATGCCAGGCGCATGCCTTCGCTCGGTTCTTCCTAATGTGACATCTCTGTAGCGGTAGTAGGTGAGAGGCGAAGAGAACGGCTTTGTAGAAATTCCTTGGGACCGACATACGATACAGAAAGTTCTGCTCTCGACACAATTGGCTGTGAAGGAGACTTCAGGCGAAGCCATCAGCATCCCATCCTTTTTTGCCGGCGTGGAATAAATGAGGTGTACTTGCCGCGACACCACGTGAGTTGGTAGCCGCGAAGCAGGCGTGATCGCCACCTGCTGCCTTGCGCCAGCCACGGGACCGCCACCCCGGTGAGCAGGGCGCAGCTACCACCGCCCTTTGCCATAAAGCCGCCCACGTTGGTGGCGCCAAGGCGAGCGGCGTGATCGCCCACTGCCTCGCCCGCACGCCACGTGGATGACACTTGATCGGGGAGTGGCGTGCTTCGCCACCGCCCGCCAAAGCCGCCCGCGTGCGTGCTGGGCGCTGGGCGGCAGGCGTGATCGCCACTCGCCGCCAAGACGCCCACGTGGATAGACTAATCCGCGGAAAGGGTGTAAACACCCACCGCTTGCTAGATGCGCCCGCTGGCGAATACGACGCTTTGTGCGGCGAAGTAGGTACCTGGCGTATAATCTGACAAGATAGCGCCGGGCCCACTGAACGCACATCGAGTCTTTTAAAATCCTTACATGAAATGCGGTGCATTCTTGGATGGGGCCATCATTCATCGATGATACGACGCCTCGATTCCTTCCCCGCATCCATTGATTTTCCTTGGGACCCAAATCAGCGCGACGACCTTGTCTTATTCGTGAAATGCGCTTGCAGTGGGGATACATATAGATCCATCCGCACCAGGCGAGTTCACGCTTTTAGCACTCTTTGCAAACCGTCTTCTTCCTTCAAGCTTTTCTTGTCTCTTGTCACTTTTTGCTTCCATGGCTCCTCCTTCTTTGCCTTCCATTCCTCCCTCAAAGTCAGGACTCCTACTAATAAAGAGTGGAGACTTCTAGCGTTGTCTAGGGAGGCCCTCTCTTCTTTGGCAGGACCCCCACACCATGATGCCCGACAAGCAGATCATCATCTTCGTGTGGGGGCATCATGGCGAGCTTGGTACCGCTTTTTCGATTTTTTTCTCACCGCCCTCACTTCTACGTAAATCAATCACCTCCACCTCACCCCCAACTCCATCCTTTTTCTCGCCATTTTCGCACACCTCTGCGGAAATGTTCATAGAGTGATGCCGAATCTTCCACTTTTTCGTTACTTTTTCCTCCGCGCCTCCTCCGACGGTGAGCGAACTGCTGGGGAGCTGCCATTTCCGTCTTCGGGATGGGATGGCTGCTCGCTATCTTCCCTTCCAGCCCAGGTCAAGCTGAAGGCTGGCGCCCGAGCAAATTTATCGTCAGCAACAACAAGCTGACATCGATGCTACAGGGGTGCCAGCAAGACGGCAATGGTCGCGAGAAGCAGAACTCACCGTCAAAGGCTTGGCGAACTCGAGCAATGGCGACCGCATCAACGACTGCGAATGACGGCAGCTTGGCAGCAAGAATTTGATGCGTCGCAGTTTTAAGTATCCCAAGACAGCCCCCTCAAAATTACGCCGTGATTAGCGACAAGGTAATAATACGAGCGACGATGACATCACCGCAGACTCTTCTGGTAGTAAGTCTTCATCTTTCTTTGGCTTTTTTCGCGATCCATGCTTTTTACGTGTTGCTTCCTACCGGCCGGCCTTTCTTTTAACTTTGGCTAGTTGCGGGGAACTTGGATGGGCCACGCATCAGCGAGTGGCTTTTAGGGCTTATGCGCCGGTCCCACCGGCTGGACTTCTCCATCGGCCGCGGCGCTCGCCGACTTGGAGCTGCGGGCGCTGAGAGATCGTCAAGTTCTTTGCCGTAATGGACTCCAGCCTCGCCGTGCGGATATCGCCTGCATGCGCCCCCAGCGATCGAGGATGCACCTCCCGCGTCGACGGCGGCGAACAGCGGCCACTACGTCCGGACACCTCGGTCCGGGCGTGAAAAACCGCTCATTGGCGAAACTCCGCCGCCACCGGGCGGTGACCCGCATGGGCTGCCGCACCTATCGCCATGTCGCAAAGCACCAACCGCCCGCGCGCTTACGGCGCTCAGCACCCTCTCCTCGCCGCCCTACAGACCGCCTTGACCACCAGCGCCGCCTTGCACGCCCGTGCACCGACGCCGCCCGCCGCTTTTTAGCGCCCGGCACGGCGCCCTACGGCGCGGTTTCCTCGTCTCTCCTCCGAAACTCGCCCGGTGGTGCCGACCTCGGCTTCCCGGCACCACCACCTTTACGCCACGAGGACCCACACCGCCACTCGACAAAGCGGACTTGAGGTTCCCTAAGGCGGCTTGGCTTGAGGTGGCAAGGCCGACCCCTCAAAGACACTTCAAGGAAGCGAATGCGCCGCGCGGAGGCAGCAGAACTCCCGTCCGGGCCGCCGCCGGTCCACCACCTTGAGCCGGTGCAAGGGCCCGGTGTCTCGCGCAAGCCTTGCCGGCTGCCCGGACCATTGCCACTCCATGGCGCTCATTGAGCTTCTTCGCGAGCTTAGCAATTTGCATGACTCACTTGGGTGCCTCGGCCACGGCCCATTTGGGCATGGGGCCAGACGACGAAGCATTGTGACGACGGGCCATCGGCAGCCGCACGGGGCGGAGAGGTCGACCACGATGGTGGCGCAAAGAAAGACCATAGCGGACGCTCTGGTGCCATCGTGCCATGGCGAAGAGGGCCGAGGCGGCGCGGAAGACCTCAGTCTGAGTAGCCCGCCTCGGTATAATCCGCCACCATGCTCGAGGAGCATTCTTGCGCATCAAAGATGCAGAACTTTTGGGCGTGGTCTTTGGAGGCGCCTCTCCGGAGACCACCGCCTGCGATGCGCCTCTGCGACCAACCGGGCAGCGGAAGTGCTCGGGAGTTGCCAGCATACGCGCGCTCACTTGAGGAGCAGAGGTTGCGGTGATGACCGCCACCTTTGTCTTGGCTTCTTTGGGCGGCACGCGGCTTCTCCTGGACCCGATGGCGGCGATGGAACCCGACATCGTGGGGAACGCCGCCCGAGCGAGGCGTCAATGCAACACGCCAGTACTTAGTCGAGCGTGTTGCAAGCGGCCAGCAAATGACCATGGATCGCCGCCACCGGTGGCGGAGGAAAAACAACGCCGGCGACATCGATGTAGGCGACTAGTGAAATTTGGGCCACGCTTCACTTTTTGTTTTTACTTTTCTTTGTTAATCGGCTTTTTTTACTGCATGAACACTTCAACAAACTTTAGTTGTAATGGATGTTTAGTAATTTTACCTTCATGCTTGCTTTGTGCGTTCACTTGGTATTGCATCTTTGGAATTGCGAGGCCAACTTAGAATTCAATTGGCGGCGCCAGTTAGACTTTTGAGTCGAGGCAACATCCGGAATTCTGTAGAATTAGCGCGATACTGGCGACCACAAACATAAGCACAATGCGCGCAAGTTATGTATAACTTAGGCGGCAGCTTCAAGGCATATAGCATGCGTGCTAAGCCGCAGAATAGTTCTGCCATCAAGATTTTATCTTGAGGTCATCATCGGCTCAAACCTTTTGAACTTAAATCCTTGTGATCTCTTAGAATTGTACCAAATTGTGTATGAAGACAATGAGTCCCAGGAGTGCCTTTGGGCGTGACTCAGCAGTGATGACCGGCGGTGCTTCCGAGAACCAACCCGAGTAGCGTCTGAGCCGTGTTTGATACCGTGCCAAACTTACACCTGGTTACTTAGTCTTACTAAGCGCTCACACTAAAGACTTTCCTTTTATCACCAAGGAGCCGTCGGGTTTGTGGCGTCCGTGATAACTATGCATAATTTAATCAATTTCGACATACGCGCAAGCAAATAATCGTGAGTGTTGCGAAACACTTATCGGCTTATCGTTAGTTGTGCTCAACCCAAGCATTTGGGCGACCAGCCCTCGGTATTGGCGACCAGCCCGAGTCTTGATGACCGGCCCATACTGTGGGTGACCGGCCCCCATGCAGCTGGGCGACGTATCGAAATCTTGAGGCGACCAGCCCCCATGCCTTAGGCGACCGATCGAAATCTTCGAGCACCGGCCCCATGTACTATCGTTTTTCCTTTTGAATCGGGCCAAAACTCTAAAGTTTGACCCGTGCACATATCTGACTATTGCAAAAGCGGATGAATACCATGCAAGGTACATATAATATAGATTATGACAACATAAGTCTCTGCGCATGGGGTAATATTGGTTCACTTATGCGGCCTCCATGTGGTTTGCCGTTTGTTCAAGACACGGCCCATGGCATTGTCTGACAAAGCGGCGAACTCCCGGGGAAGGATACTAGGCGGCGATTGCTTGCGGTGGCGACCATCGGTGCTTTGGAGAGCCAACCCGAAGTGTCTGAACCACATTTGAACATCGTGCCAAATCCGCTTCTGGTTGCCCGTCTTTACCGCACAAATACCGAGCACAATTATGAGCGACAAGGAGTTGTCGAACTTAAGGGACCAATAGCATCCATGCATAAACCGTTCAGCGAGGACACAAAAAAGGAGTAGTAACAAAGATGAAAATCCCCAAGATAATAACATTATCAACAACCAAGCTCGCCGATCAGCGAAGCGAATCCATCCGAGGGCTGATCAAAGCGAATCACTGGTACTTACAGCTTTTTTATGGATAAAACTTCATAACGGCTCACGTTGGCAAGGTCGCCAATTCGGCCATCTTCGGTTGGCGCCGGACCGCCGGGTGCGAATCTGAGACCACCTTAAAGGGCCCTCCAGCGAGAACGGCTTATACAACCGGCATGCGCGTGAACTTCTGCGCCAAAGACCAGTAAGCCCATCGCCGAGGTTCTCTCAGAGAGACGGGTGGCATGGTAGCCGAGGCTTTCTTTAATGTCGGGCGCACTGAAAGGCGGCGATCCTGGCACTCTTCCAGAGGTTGGCGTCTTCTTGTCGAATATCTTCATGGCCTTCCTCGCTGGCGTCGAGAATGCGAGAATCGAGCGACAATTAGGAGGAGCAACAACCACTCCATACACTAAAAGAAGGGTGTCTCGCCGATGCTTGACTTGGGTGTGGTCGGAGGCGACTACGCGACCTGGCAGAAGCTCTTGATCAGTAGCGCTTCGCTTATGGTCGATCAAGCGCTCTTGTCTTGAGGCCCTTTAACACCAATGCATTGTACGCTCAGCTGACCATTGCTCTTAGAATTGAACAGCAGAAGCAAAACATACTTTGGTGCCCATTTCATCCTGCAAATTCGAAATGCATTGGGTGGTGAACCGGTTCCATTAGCCGGTGATGATCACGGATTGGCGACTCAAAGCGGTGAATATCCCATGCATAAATTTGATAGCGGCGGAGGCGTAATGTTACGCGACCGCTTGACCCGACCCATAGTGAATTTGTCGATGGCGAAAAAAGGTGGGTAAAGCCCCCTGGCCCGCGGAATGGACCGGATATCGACCCTCGAGGCCATGAACAGCCAAGAAGCGGGGATGGTTTGCGGGGCTTGGGCTGATCGGTGGACTTGCTGGCGAAGAAGCGGCAAGCATGTCCTCGCTGACTCATAAGCATCACCGGAGGCGATGGCCAATAAAATCCTTGGCGAAATGCTTGGCCAACTAGCGTTGGCGGGACATATGGCTCCCGCACATGCCTCCATGGATATCGGGAAGAGCGCTCCCCTCTTCCGAGTGATGCACTTGATGGGAATTCGTTTACGCTCCGTGGTATAGGTCCCCACCCACAGTATAGCACTTGGCCTTCGTGCTATCTTCTCGGTGGCGCATCATCGTCGGGATCACTTGGTCGCCTTGAAGGCTAGGATCGGATCCATCCATCGATCTTCCGACCAAGTGTGGCGGGCGCTTGGTGTTCGCCGGGTGCTTTCTTGGGCCAAGCATTTCCACGGTGCTTTGCATTGGCAAGACCGCCATCTCCTCCGGACCTAGGGGCGAGGCGACGCAGCGCTTTCCTCACTGCCGAGCTTGGAGGTGGCGGCAAGCGTCGCTATCCTTTGGCCAGGAGAGCCTCGGCAGCCATACCATCGTCCCCCACTTTGAATCGGGCTGCGGCAATGACACCATCATTCCCATCTCAACCATGGGCTGCGATGAATGATCGCGATAGTCTTTTCGCCGAAGACTCGGGCAATCGAGAAGCCCTTGAGGATGCTAAGTGCGAGAGCCCATCGCAAAGGTGATTATCATGCAGGGGATATGAATATATCCCAATCCTTCAAAACGTCGCTCCATTTTCTCGACCTCCGCCAAATGCGCCGCCATGGTGGGGTCGGGGCATTGAAATTCCTTCACTCGCTTGATTGATGACCGGCGAGGAGTCGCCCTTGACTGAAGCGTCGAATGCCCGGTAGCGAAGCAATCACGTAACCTGCCGTGAGACCTTCATATTGGCAATATTGTTGAGTGGCTTTAAATCAAAAGCAACAACATATTGAAGAATGTCTCGATCAGAGACGAGAACAACACCACCCTAGCGCCTCCAATCTGACGAGCCATCAAAAAATAAGGTCCAAGGAGGCCAGGCTGGGCTTCTTCCGCTTTCAAGAGTGGCGAGTCCACTCGTGTGGCAATTCCTTGACTTTTGACTTTTGATGGCGGTGGGGACAAACTTAAGGTTGAACTCTCCAGTTCCATGACCACTTAACAATCGACCTACCTTCCGGTCCAGATATTTCGAGATCCAAATGCAGCAACTTCCTCACCAGGAGACTTCGATACCATCGGACTATCCGATGTAAACATCGGACTATCCAGATGATATCGGCACACAAAAAGCCAAAGAAAGTGAGTGTCATGCTAGGAGACTTCCAAAACTTGTTTTATAAAGATGTTCATCGAGCACTAGGATCATTTCAAAAGCATCAACATCCCATCCTCTTGATAGTACGGCAAACCTATCGACTCAATTAAATGAAAAATCTAAAAAGCTAAGTCGTAGCCGTTCTTCTTTTCACTTTTGAGGTCATCAGCGTCCGTGAATCGCTCCTTTTGGGACTAACACACCTTATATACTCATTTAAGCCATTAGTCCCTTAATCGTTTCATCATTAATCAACCAAAACATAATTAGGGGCCTAGATGCACTTTCAATCTCCCCTTTTGGTGATTGATGACAACACGATAAAGCTTGATAGAAAAAAAGTGAATAAAGAGATTGTGAATGACCAAGATATGTGGAGCTCCCCCTAAGTGTGTGCGATGAGGTGAAATATATAAAGAGAGACTCCCCCGATATCTCGGCATTCGAGAAAGTGACAACAATAATATGATGAAAAGCATTCGTAAATTATCAGAACTGAGGTATAATATCTATCTCAAAGCAAACGTTTAAGCCTGACTTAATGTATCAGAGCTTTAATCCTGACATAATGTATCAGAGCAAGAGTATGCAATAACGATGCTTGACAACAAGCAAGTCCAAAGACAACCGAAACCAAAACAGCATAAGTGTTCACATGACATAACGATGTCTTTTCTCTCCCCCTTTGGCATCAAGGCACTAAAAAGGGAAAAAAGAACAGGAAAAAAAAGAATCAATCTTCGGACTCGTCATCAAAGTGCGTATTCATCATCGGAGGAGAACGGCGGCGCGTGGGAAGTCGAAGGATCCGCTGAAGGAATCCTCGCCTTGCTTGGAGCAAGGAAGGTTTAGATGTCATTGAATGGACTTGAGCAGCTTTGCATTCTTCTTCGCCATCTTCACGAGATCTTGAAGAACTCTGTCGGTAGAAGAGGATGGTGAGAGGTGATCGCAGGCGCTACTGAGATCGAGTAGAAGGAGGTGAAGGCTGAAGCGGGAGGAGCCGAGGCGGGGAGGAGCTTGAGGCAAAAATTGTCTTGATTAGCGATCTGCAGCCCTAGGTGCTTGGCATCACACTCAAATTTTAACTTGGAAATACCCAAAATCACCCTCATGATGTATGGGCGAATCCACAAGCGCGCTTTGGGTCGAGGGAGTTTGCATGAATCTCATTCGGTATAGCGACACCATGAGCGGTCTCCCATCGTAGCAACCGCAAAGAATATCACGGGTGTAAGGCGAGAATGTGAGATCGTCACCTTCTTTTGGAGCAATGGTCTTGCGAAGAAGTCATTGGCGGCGGCAATCATAGGCTTCAAATATTTGGTGTTGCCGGGCTCAAAGCGAGAATCTTCAATATAGAGAGTTGATTATCGGCAACCATCCAGCGCTTGTTATGAAGATCGTCCTTATCCATGCATTCTTCTGCTGTAAACCCCAGAAGAGTGCCAAAGCGCCCCACAGACATTCTATATTGCTCTCCTTCGGTCATCCATGTCATAGTGTCATTAGCGACATGCAAGGTGGCGTAGAACTGGGCAATGACTTCAGTGTTCCAGTCTTGCTTCATTCCCATGATCCTCTTGATGCCGAGCCTTTCACAGGCTCCGATGACTTCGTTGAAGACCGGATCATCACAGGACTCCATATATTCCCAATCAACCCACTGCATATTGACAACAGGATTCTTGCGAGGGAAGATAACAGTCTCATAGAAGTCTTGTTGGAAAAAGGTCCAGAAGTGCTTGTCAGAGGAGAATGCTTTTCTCGATATAGGGATCGAAGCTCTAGCCTTAGCAACATCATCGCCGACTTGCCTTTGTAGTTCTATGCAGACCTCACGAAGATACGGGCGGCGAGAAGGCTTGGACAACCACAGGATAACAAAGGTAATCATCTTCGTCTTCAACAGGACCCTTGCCCTTTTCAAATTGCGGTTGGAGCACTAGTGAAGACGATCCTTTGCCCTTGCGGAAGGAGTAGGAGGAGGACGGGCGGAGGGCATCACCTTGTCGGCCTTCGAAATTGTAGAGCCTTACGCTTGGGATCGTGACAACTCGCTTCTTGTTTAATTTGCCACCGGCGGAGTTGGGCGAGGAGGCGGCCTCAACCTCGAGCGGAGGGCGACATATCCGGAGGATTTCCTCGATTACCCACGGCCTTGGTCACGGTGTTCGTGGGAGTCTTCCTCTTAAATTGCCCTTGCTCGTCGGTGTGAAGAGCCCTCTTCAATTGCTCCCCTTTATGCGTCACCAGCGTGACCATTGAAATGATCTAGACGAGATGATCTGAGAGATTGAGGCGATAACGGAGAAATGGAATGAAATTCACACCTTTGGGATCTCTGGACACATCGGATAGTCCGATAGTTTAGGTCGGATTGTCCGATGATGAGGTCGGACAGTCCGATGCCAACTATCGGATAATCCGATATGTGTGGGAGAAAAACAAAGAGTGATTTCTTGAAGATAGACCACGCATTTTACAACAAATTCGTGGGACAAGATCTTAGGGTCAAGGGGAACGCATCTACCGAAGACGATTGACAAAAAATATAGAGAGATGAGAAACCCTAGATCTAAATGAAGTAGGGTTACCTTGAGTTCAATACCGAGGAGAGGATTGAATGGGAGATGAATCTCCACCAAAGGGACCAAATCCACGGAGGAAGACCCTTGAGAGGAGATGGATGAACTTGGAGCTCAAAATCGCCAGAGAGGAAGAGGACCGAAGAGGATATGAGACTAGTAACCGCAGGAGAGAGAAAAAACGCCGGTTTCATTTAAACCTCCCACATCGGATAGTCCGATAAGGACATCGGACAGTCCGATGTGTGCGATCACCCAGATATCGGACAGTCCGATATTCAACATCGGATAGTCCGATATGTGCAAGTTTACAGAAATCGGATAGTCCGATACAAAAATCGGAAAGTCCGATAAGAGTAAATTTCCAGCACAAGGATAGTTGAGATTGAAGGATGAGATGTTATGACTTGTGAACGCTTTTGCCGTCTCCCCACTTATGATCAGTGAACACAGAAGCATTAGGAACTATGATCACAAGTGGCTCGACTCGAACCAAGAATCAAATTTAAACAATTTTAAAGAAATAACAAAAGCCTTTTGAAATCAATTTTGATTTGAAACAATCAACCAAGGTATTGTGATGTATGCAGTCTTTTAAGCCAAGTTCCGAGAGTCTAAAATATTTAGCCCACTCCTTAATTCGCAAAATCTCTTTTCATCAAGAGGCTTGGTGAAGATATCGGCTAATTGGTTATTTGTGCTCACATGTTGAATATCGATATCGCCTTTAGTGGAATGGTCTCTCAGAAAATGATGGCGAATATCAATGTGCTTTGTACGGGAGTGTTGGGATGGGTTATTGGCAATTTTATGGCGCTCTCATTGTCGCACAAAAGTGGAACATGGTTATAGATTAGGCCATAATCATTTAGAGTTTGTCTCATCCAAAGCAATTGGGCACAACAACTCCCGGCTGACTATGTATTCGCTTCTACTGTGGATAGTGCTACGAATTTTGTTTCTTAGAGGACCAAGAGACAAAGGATCTACCCAAGAATTGAGGTTCTAAGGTACTTTTCCTATCCACCTTACATCCGATAATCCGCATCGGAATAGCCGACTAATTCAAAGGATGAACCTTTAGGATACCATAGACCAAGAAATGAGGGTGCACTAAATATCTCGGAATTCTCTTCTGGCCACCATGTGGCACTCTTTAGGAGCGGCTTGAAATCTTGCACACATGCACACACTAAGCATAATATCGGGCCTAGATGCACAAAGATAAAGTAAAGAGCCGATCATCGAAGCGATATACCTTTTGGACGATTGGTTTACCTTCTTTGTCGAGGTCTAAATGCCCATTAGCTTGCATGCGGTCTTGATTGGCTTGGCGTTCTCCATACCGAACTTCTTGAGCATGTCCTTGATGTACTTCGTTTGACATATGAAGGTTCCTTCCTTGAGTTGTTTGACTTGAAAACCAAGGAAGAACTTTAACTCGCCCATCATGGACATCTCGAACCTTTTGGTCATAATCCTGCTAAACTCTTTGCACAAATGTTCATTAGTAGATCCAAAAATTATATCATCAACATATATTTGACAAACAAATAGATCATTATCAAGATGTTTAGTAAAGAGAGTGGGGTTGGCCTTTCCGACTACGAAACCTTGACCGAGAAGAAAATCACGAAGACACTCGAACCACGCTCTCGGCGCTTACTTAAGACCATAAAGAGCCTTATGTAGAAAGTAGACGTGGTCCGGATGATCTGGATCTTCGAAACCGGGTGGTTGCTCAACGTAGACCATTTCGAAGAGTGGTCCATTCAAGAAAGCGCTTTTCACGTCCATTTGATACAACTTGAAATCATGGTGAGTAGCAAAGGCAAGTAATATTCTAATAGATTCAAGCCTAGCTACAGGAGCGTATGTTTCATCAAAATCCAAACCTTCGATTTGCGTGAAGCCTTGAGCAACCAACCGTGCTTTGTTTCTAGTCACAATTCCGTTCTCGTCTTGCTTGTTCCGAAAGACCCATTTGGTTCCGATCACGTTTTGCTTGGGTCTTTCGACAAGCTTCCATACTTGATTCCTTTCAAAATTGTTCAACTCCTCTTGCATAGCCATCACCCAATCCGGATCTTGGAGAGCTTCTTCTACCTTGAGAGGTTCAAGAGAAGAAACAAAAGAGTAAAATTCACAAAAATTTGCATGTCGTGATCTAGTGGATACTCCCTTGTTAATGTCTCCAAGTATGTTGTCGTAGGATGATCTCGTTGTAGGCGTTGTGATGAACTCTCGGATGAGGAACCGTTGCATTTGACTTTTGAATTGGGTCCTCGTCATCTTGGCGGTGTTTGAACCATCTTGAGCTTGCATTGAGGGCGATGGAGCTTCATCCAACAGTACATCTTGAGTTGGAGTTCGGGTTTCTTCTTGCTCAATAGGTCTCACTTCTCCAATTGCCAACATCTTGATTGCTTCGCATAGAGGTTCTTCCCTGTCAATCACAGCACGATCAACTTGCTCTACTTGAGAGCCGTTAGTTTCATCAAAGGTTACATCACGCGAGATTTCAACTACACTGTGGTGTTGTTGAAAACTTCGGTATGCATAAGCATTAGACACAGAACCAAGCAAGAAACCCTCATCTACTTTAGGAGCAAACTTAGAAGACTTAGCTTTCTTGCTAAGGATATAGCATTTACTCCCAAAGACTCTAAGTAGGATACATTTGGCTTCTTCCGGTGAGGAGCTCGACTGCTAGTCTTCTTCAACAATTTGTGGAGGTATAGGCGGTTGGAGCCGTGGCACGCCAGGTTGATGGCCTCGCCCAAAAGATGTCGGAGACCTTGTACTGCCAAGCATCGTCGTGCGCCATCTCGATGAGAGTTCGATTCTTTCGTTGGCTACCCCATTACGTTGAGGAGAATAGGAGCCAAAACTCATGCTTGATACCCTCTTCATCGAGAAACTCCTCCACACGGTGTTTTAAATTCGGTGCGTTGTCACTCGAATTTTCTTAATCTTCACTTCAAACTCATTTTGCGCCCTTCTCATGAACTTCTTTAAGCTTTCTTGGGCTTCACTTTTATCATGCAAGAAAAATACCCAAGTAAAGCGAGAAAAATCATCAACGATAACTAACCCATACTTGTTTCCTCCTATGCTTATGTAGGTGACCGGGCCGAACAGATCCATATGAAGCATCTCCAATGGCCTCGAGGTGGTCATCACATTCTTGGCGGGGTGAGAGGCTCCGACTTGCTTCCCGGCTTGACATGCGCTACACACCCTATCTTTCTCAAACACAATATTCGTTAGTCCAAGGATGTGATTGCCCTTAATGAGTTTATGTAGGTTCCTCATACCAACATGGGCAAGCCGGCGATGCCAAAGCCAACCCATGCTAGATTTAGCCATTAAGCACGTTTCAAGTTTCACTCTATCCATATTGAAGTCTATGAGATAGAGTTTCCCCTTTAAACGACCCTTAACGGCTATAGAACCATCATCCCTCTTAATGACATCCACACCTTTATCACTAAATACACAGTTGTAGCCCGCTTCACATAACTGAGCAACGGACAACAAGTTGTAACTTAGTGACTCAACGAGTAAGACATTATTTATATGGAAATCATTTGTGATTAGAATTTTACCTAAACCTACCACTTCGCCTTTTCCATTATCGCCGAAGATAATACTCTCACTATTTGATCCATTGGCTTCTAATTGTGCGAACATTGCCCTTTCTCCGGTCATGTGATGTGTACAACCGCTATCCAGGATCCAACTTGATCCATCGGAGGTATAGGCCTACAAAACGAAATTTAGTTTTTGCTCTTTGGTACCCAAACTTGTTTAGGTCCACGCACGTTAGTAACAAGTGATTTAGGAACCCAAATAGATCGCACATTAGAGGCACTTTTGGATTTACCTCCAATGGGACATGCAATAACACGACCATAGTTAGTTCTCTTAAGTACATACGAGGCAAAGAAAGTAGCATGAGTCTTATATTTAGAAGCTCCTTCGCCTTTAATGAAATGAATGGGCTTGTTCAGAGGAGCAACTACGATGTTGCTCTTTTTGCCCTTAGGCGGAATATACCAAGCCCATATTTCATAATGTTACCTTGGCGCTATCGAGGTAACTCCTCTAAGTCTTTGCTAGCCTTATAGGATTTTTGAAGTCCATCTTCAAGCATTCCCTTGAGCTTCTCATTTTCATGAGCTAGTACTTGCAAAGTCTCAAGGTTAGTGGCACAAGTATCAATATTGATATTATAGCATCTAGCACATCCATTGCTAGAAGATGGCAATGAGGAATTGGAGACAACTGTTGAGGAGTTAGGAGAGCTATTCGAGATCAACAAGCTTCACCTCAAGAGTCTTGCAAGCATCCTTTGCTTTGGCAAGTTCCTCTACGAGTGAAGCATTGGTGATCTCAAGACTAGTCAACTTGAATTTGGTCGTTTTTGAATTTTCGACCAACTCCTCATTTTTCTCTTTTTCAAAAGATAAGCTCTTCTCTAGCTCACGATTTTTCTCCTTTTCGAGGATGAGCAAATCCTCCTGAGCCTCGAGAGTAGCTTCCTTTTGTTCTACAATTTCCTCCAATTTTTCAATGTCTTTTAAGAGCAAATTTAATTTATGAATGTCAAAGTTTTTCATAGACTTAAGCACGGTGTTAACGTCATCATTATCACTATCACTATCGTGTTCATCTAGACATTCATTAGCAATGGAGGAGTGGAGACAAGTGATGATACCTTGCGCCCCCTTTGCCATGAGGCACATTGGAGCAACCTCATCGTCATCGCTCAAGTTGTCGAAGAGGCCCTTCGACATTGTTGGAGTAGAGGATCTGGCGATGGCGGCGGAGGCAATTCCTCCTTCTTCTTGAGTTTGACTCGGAGTCGAGTCGAGTTGAGTCGATGTCGGAGTTCCACTCCTTTCCAATGTAAACGACCCTTCCCTTGTACTTCTTGCTCTTCTCCTTGTCTTTGCTCGGTACTTGTCCTTCTTGTGCGACTTCTCATCCTTGTTCTCCTTATGCGGATACTCGGCAATGAAATGGCCGGTTTCGCCGCATTCATAGCATCTCCTTGTGGAATGTCTCCCTTTTGACTTTCTTCTAAAGTTTCTCGATTGACTTCCTTGTTTGAAATTTTTCTTCTTGAAGAATTTGTTGAATCTTCTTACGAATAGGGCCATGCCTTCATTTGTTAATGGACCACAAGACTCTTCATCTTCACTTGTGCTTTCTTCTGCTTGGCGCACAACCTTGACGGCTTTCAAGGCAATACCTTTTTTCTTTCCGGACTTGAGCTCTTCCACAACTTTCGCCTCCTTAATCATCATTTCATCCATCATTAGTCGGCCAATCACATCATGAGGCGTTAAAGTATCGAAGTTTGGCTTTGTCCACGGATGAGTTGAACCAAATTTCGGTTGGTGGGGGTGATCACCGAAGAATAATTTTGACGACGGCTTTGTCGGTGAGATCAGTGCACCCAAGACCTTTTGCTTGATTCACAAGCACCATCAAGCGATCAAACATCTTAGTATATGATTCACCATCTTCCAAAGTGAACCGACTTAGCTCACCAATGATGAGCTCGATCTTTGATTCCTTGACACTTGATATTCCTTCATGTGTGACCATGAGTCTGTTCTGATTGCCTTTGCTTCTTCGAGTCCATCTACACGGTTGAACTCAGAATCACTTAAGGCATTGAATAAAGCGTTGACGGCTAGATCGTTGAAGTGTTGAGCTTTGTCTTCTTCGGAAGTGAGGTTGTCTGGATCGACGGGTTGAAAACTTGTTTGCACAATCTTCCAAATAGAAGGGTGAAGTGATCTCAAGTGCATCTTCATCTTATGTTTCCATGCCGCATAGTGAGTGCCATCGAAATGAGGCGCTCGACCGGAGGGCACGGAAACATATGAGGAAGAGCTTGAGACACCGAGAGAATTATAATCAAATGGAATTGCAACCCCAATACCGTCACCCGTACCCTTAGGTTGGGTAAGGCCTTCGATAGTCTTATCTCGTTGCGACATATTGATTCTCCAAGCGGTTAAGCCAAACTATGGAGATTTGGCTCTGATACCAATTGAAAGATCGATAAAGTCGCCTAGAGGGGGGGTGAATAGGCGTTTATAAAAATAAAACCTAATTTGCAGCGGAAACACCGGACTATCGACTTGGATATCGGACTATCCGATATATATATCGAACTATCCGATATGAGCAATGGACTATCCGTCGAGCGCAAGAAAACCTAAAAAGTAGATCTCGAGCAATTTGGAGGGCTAGAAAGCTATCAAATGAAATTTTAGAGCTAAGACAACTTCTAGAGTATTAGATCACACCAATATCTCTGCAAGAAGCTATCAAATACTTGAATCCCCAAAAGATGAGGCTAAGCAAAAAGGAAACAAGTAAACAACTCACAAACCAAGGGATGCGCGATTTTTTTCCCAAGTTCGGATCTTTGAGGAGATCCTACGTCTCAGATTGAGGAGGCACAAAGCCGGGTCCCTCTTGACCACTTTCCTCCGGTGTTGCACCAAGCACTCATTGGTTTCACTTCTTGATTCCTTCCCTTGCGGAGGTGGAATCGAACCTTCACAAACTCTGGCGGCTTCCCACACGAAGATCGGGAGCTCACCGGTGACTCCTAGCCGTCTAGGAGACCTCAATCTCCAAGAGTAATAAATGGAGTGTAGACCCGCTCTTGAAAATTTCCCTAGTGCTCAAATGGATTTTCTCGGTTTTCAACAAAGCACTAAGAACACTTGCTCCAATCCCTCAACTAATTTCTCAAAGATGAACTCAAGAGAGAGAGAGAGCAAGAAAAATAGCAAGAAGAGAGTTAATGCTCAACACACAGGTTGGTGGAGTAAATGAGGGAGAGAGTGGGGCATTTATAGCCAAGACACAAAATATAGCCGATTACGCCTGTGTAGGACCCACATCGGACTATCCGATGCCGGACATCTGACTATCCGATATGTAGAAACTCGAGATCAACTCCACTTAAAATTCAAATTCCACTAAGAAAAAAAACACATATCGGACTATCCGATTTCACATCGGATGTTCCGATGATTCGAGAGAGTTTTCAACAATCGCACCAACCTTAAAAATACGCTAAATATATATCGACCGTCAGATATGAGACATCGGACATTCCGATAATTCGAGAGAGTTTCAGGCGAGAACAACTTCCAAAAACTTTCTAAGTGTATATCGATTTGTCCGATATGGGACATCGGACTATCCGATAAAACCCGAGAGTTCCAGCTCAAGAACTTAGAAAAATTCCCAAACAACATCGGATGTTCCGATATAAAACATCAGACGATCCGATATTTCGAGAGATCCAAATGCAAAGAACTACCTCACACCGGACATTCCGGTTGTGAGCGACACCCAATCGGGAGATGCCGGACGTGGCGAATCGTGGTGGTCGGCCGATGAAGATGATCGTCTCCTCCGACCATTTCAGCATCCGACGCGACCCTGAACCTGATCCCGTGGCGCACACTTCCCTCTTCAACCGCTTACAAGCGGTATTAGAGCGAAGAACGGACGAACCGCCATAGATGTACGCCAAGGTATGATCCGCCTGCTGGAAAGCCAGCGGGGCGGGGTCTTCACCACGATCACCATCACGAGGATGACGCTCATCATCACGAGAGCGATGCTCCTTGATCCGACGCTCCACCATCCGGTCCACGACCTGACAACTGTCCAGGTCATGGGTGTCAGTTCGATGAATTGGGCACCAAGGCCCTCTCTCCCTCCACCCACGGCGATCGTTCCTACGACCGCGACGGTTGTCGCGCCGGTCGCGGCGATCATCGCGCCGATCACGGCGATTGCGCGTTGATCCCAACGGTCGCACTCTGGCGACTTCGGAGCCATCGCAGTCACTTTCGGCCAAGACCCACGGTCTCTCCGCCTCGCGCTTCGCCTTGCAGACGGGTAGGAACCTTCGAGGTCCGGCTTCATCTTTACCTCGGCCACCCTAGGGACGGATCCTGGCCCTCGCCTCTGCTGACAAGACTTATGCGCGCGAAACAACTTCGAAGTGGTGCTAATAGTGCGGGTGGCCATCTTCTCCTTCATCTTGCGGTCACGAACGCCTCTTCGAAAGGCGATGACGATCGATTGCTCCGAGATATGGGGAATCGTGTTGCGGCAATGGCAGAATCGTCGAATGAAATCACGCAACGACTCCCCCTTGTGCTGCTCCAGGGCATGCAGATCATCCTCCACGCCCGGCTGCGCGAAGGAGCCTTGGAAATTGGCGACAAAGAGGCCACACAATTCCTCCCACGAGTGCACCGACCCTCGCGGGAGGTTCAACAACCAAGAACGGGCAGAGCCCGTCAAGGCCGTCGGGAAATAATTGGCCATAACTTTCCGGACCGCAGCCGCTTTCGTACCACCGTTGTATAAATTTGCAAAAACTCCTCCGGATTGGTGGTGCCGTCGTAACTTTCTATAGATGCCGGGCGAAACTTTTCTGGCCACTCCACACGGCGTAACCACCGGGAGAACGCCTGATATCCAATGCCATAAACAAAGCCCGGCCGCCCACCGAGAACTCGGCCCGGAGAGCGAGAGATAGGACTCTCCGCTGAGTCGGAGGAACTTCCATCTTCGGAGGCCACCCGCTTGCCGCGCCCCGCCTCTGGCCGGGCGGCGTGGCCTGTGACGCTGGCGTCGCCGCCACGGCGGGCTTCATCAAGATGACTCTTAGGTCCCCACGGTTCCTTTCGGACCGGGACAGCAGCACAAGGCGCCTCTTCCCAGCCCTGCCCAGCAGACGCCGCTACCACCTGGTAATTTGGAGCCTGTGAGCCCTCAAACCCACGCCTAGGTGGCGAGTACCACCGATGCTCTGCCGTGGGGGCCTACCGAGTTGGGCCGCACCAACAAGGCGGCAAGATCCGTAGCCACGGAGTGGGGAGTCTCTGCAAGCTCCACCGGAGAGGTGGTCCAGAGAAGACGGCAGTGCATGCAGGTCTGAGCCGAGTGGCGCTTCCATGGCCACCGACGCCACACCGGATGCTCCACCGCCGCCCGGGAGCATCGCCAAGACCTGCGGGGGGTGGAGTGAGGCGGTCTTGCGATCGGCGAGATTGGGGACACACTCAGGTATGGCCCGACACCTCTCCTTCGATCTTTGCGAACCCTCCATCTCCAAATCTGCGGGACTAAAAGAACACACGAACCCAGCGGGAAAGATGATCGGAAAAACCAACTACAAGCCCCTACAGCGCGCCACTGGCCGGCGTATTCCACTTTGAGCCCAAGTCTGAGACCGGGTTTGGTTCGGTAGGGGATGGCTTTGTAGTAGCAAACCCTAACAAAGGAAACCCCAGTATCTCTCACACTAACGAATTCTAGTGCCCCTTCAATTTGATGAACACCTGATCTTACCCAGGTTCAGGCCCCCTCCAAGAAGGGTAACAGCCTTACGTCCTGCCTGATTTTGGATTGAGTATTTTGGACTTGGTTCTGAGCTTGGGTGACCGGCCCTTTGTTGAGCCTCTCTTTTTTCCCTTCCTCTTTTTCGCCTCCCCCCTCGTATGCTCTCAAGTGCCCTTATATGCATGGGCTTACACAAGTCGGATAGAGGAGGGAGCGTCATCATGCCTATCTTACATGCATTTATTACACCTTTATGCTGCCGTCCGTTCCTTTGGCGCTAATCAATGCCGCGCATGCCTTCTTTCGGTTCTTCCGGAATGTGACATCTCTATGCGGTAGGTGAGAGGTGTCGAGGAAGGCAGGCTTGTAGCGAAATTCCTTGGGACCGACATGCTCGTGCAGTGCAAGTTCATCTCGACACAAGTCTGCGGCGAAGGAGACTTCAGGACCAAGCCACCGCATCCCATCCTTTTGCACGGCAGCGGAATAAACGAGGTGTACTTGCCCGCACACCACGTGAGTGGCGCCGCCGAGCGGCGTGTCGCCCACCGCCGCTTCGCCCGCCGCCCGTGGGACCGACACACCGGTGAAGCGGCGTGCTTCGCCACCGCCCGCCGAGCCGCCACGTTGTTTGGGGCAAAGCGGCGTGATCGCCACTGCCGCCCGCACGCCACGTGGACCGACACCGGTGCGGCGTGCTCGCCGCACGCCGCCGAAGCCGCCCGTGTGGGGGCGGCGGCAGCGAGCGTGATCGCCACTGCCGCTTCCGACGCCACGTGGACTAACGTCAAGCAGGCGGGTGTAAACACCACCGCTTGCTAGAGCGCCACGCGGGCCACGCCACGCTTTTAGCGGCGAAGAGGTACCTGGCGTATAATGCGCCGGCGAGGACCAACACGAACAACAAAAGGCGGCTAAAGCCCTAGTGCATGTGGTCATTAAAGGCCGAGATCTGGTACAAGCACTTCCACTAGTGGGTGTGTACCTTTGGACTTTATGGCAGATTCATCTTCTGATTAGTGGATCAACACAGGTGTTGCTAGACACATATGCACTGATCAGACATGTTTCTCCTCTTTTCGAGGTGCAGCAATTGGTGGAAGATTCGATGGGGAACGATCGCAATGGTTACTGGTCGTGGGATAGGACATGTAAGTCTGAAGTTAACTTCAGGTAAGACGCTTGTTCTTAAGAACGTACTGTATATACCTGCGATGACCCGCAACTTGTTGAGTGGGTCAATGCTGTGTCGTCAAGGAATAAAGTTAGTTTTTGAATTCAATAAGGTCGTGTTGACCAAATTTGGTTTATTCTTAAGAAAAGACTATGATTGCAGAGGCATGTTCCGCATTTCCACTCTTGATAATAATATAAATGTCTTTCAGTCTTCATATTGTGATAATAATAATGATTTATGGCATTCTCGTCTTGTAATATTAATCATGAAGCCATTGAGTAGTTGAGTAAGATGGAACTTATTCCTAATTACAAATATGAGAAAAATCACATGTGTGAGGTATGTATTCAAGCTAAACAACCTCGGAAACTGTTTCATACGGTTGAGGGCAGGACCATCTTACCTCTTGAATTAATCCATCTGATATTTGTGAAATGAATGATATAGTAACTAAAGGTGGCAAAAGATACTCCTTTACTCTCATAGATAATGCAACTAGATTTTGTTATATCTATTTACTTAAAACCAAAGATGAAGCACTAGAATACTTTAAAATCTATAAGGCTGAAGTTGAAAATCAACTAGAAAGACAATAAAGAAATTAAGATCAGACCAGGGAGGAGAATATATTCCTAAGGAATTCTCTCAATATTGTGAAGAAAATGGTATAATACATATGTTTACACCACCATACTCACCTCAATCCAATGGAATTGCTGAAAGAAAGAACCAAACTATTTGTGACTTAGTGAATGCTTTGTTACAAAGTTTAGGTATGGCTAACTCATGTGGGGTGAGACTGTTCTCACAGTTAATTATGTCCTAAATAGGGTTGCACCTCGCAATTGCAAGGTTACACCTTATGAAGGATGGAAAGGGAGAAAGCCTAACTTGTTATTTCTTCGGATTTGGGGTTGTTTGGCCAAGGTTTATGTACCTTTACTAAAGAAAAGAAAGTTCGGTCCAAAGACTGTAGATTGTGTCTTTATTGGTTCTGCTCAACAGAGCTCAGCTTATAGATTTCCAGTGGTCAAGTCTGAAGTTTCAGACATTGTAGTGAATACTGTAATGGAGTCCCGTGATGCGACATTCTTTGATAATATCTTTCCTACGAAAGCAAAAGAAGATAGCACACCTAATGGTTCTCATGAACACTGTATTCCTTCTAGCATGGATGACACGGCTCCAGAATTAGAGTTGAGAAGGAGTAAGAGGTAAATGACTGAAAAGTCCTTAGGCGATGACTATGTCACCTATGTCGTGGATGATGAACCACAAAGTCTTCCAGAGGCATATGCATCGCCAGATGCAGAGTACTGAAAGGAGGCAGTCCAGAATGAGATGGATTCTATCATCTCCAATGGGACTTGGGAGATAGTAGATCTTTCAACTGGATGCAAGCCAGTGGGCTGCAAATGGATCTTTAAAAGAAAATGTAGGCCCGATGGTACTATTGAAAAGTATAATGCCCATTTGGTAGCTAAGGACTTTACACAAAAAGAGGGTGAAGATTACTTTGACACTTACTCTCCTGTGGCCAGATTACCCACAATCCGAGTGCTTTTGGCACTGGCAGCTTCCTATAAACTCCTAGTACATCAAATGGATGTAAAAATTGCCTTCTTTAATGGAGAGCTGGATGCGGAGATCTATATGCAGGAGCCAGATGGATTTGTGGTAAAAGAACAGGAAAACAAAGTGTCGATTGATTAAATCCTTATATGGTCTAAAACAAGCTCCCAAGTAATGGCATGAGAAATTTGATAGTACAATGACTTCTCTTAGCTTTTATGTAAACGAAGCTGACAAGTGTGTGTATTATCGATTCAAAAAGAGTGAAGGTGTCATTCTATGTTTATACATAGATGACATATTATTATTTAGGACCAATATGGATGTAATTAATCAAACAAAGTTGTTCCTCTTCAAGAACTTTGATATGAAAGATCTGGGTGAAACTGATGTGATCTTAAATATCAAGCTTATAGGGTGAGAATGGGATTACTCTGTCTCAATCCCATGATGTGGACAAAGTGCTAAATCGCTTTGGCTTTGTAGATTGCAAGCCAGTTGCCATATCTTATGATCCAAACACTAAGTTGAAAAAGAACTTGGGTCATGGTAAAGACCAACTAAGATATTCACAAATTATTCATTCCCTGATGTACTTAACTAGTGCAACTAGGCCAGACATCTCACATGCTATATATAGGTTGAGTCGTTATACTTTCAACCCAGAAGATGATCATTGGATAGCACTAGAGAGAGTCATTAAATATTTAAAGGGAACAATGAATTTGGGAATACACTATACTGGTCATCCTACAGTCCTAGAAGAATTCAGTGATTCTAACTAGATCGCTGACTTCGGATGACATGAAGGCTACGAGTGGCTATATTTTCACTCTAGCGGTGGGTCATGTCGTGGAGGTCTTCCAAGCAGACCATTCTTACGATCCACCATGGAGGCTGAGTTAGTAGCACTTGACTCAAGAATTTGTAGAAGCGAGAATGGATAAGAGAGCTCCTTCGACCTACTAGTCTTTGGAAAAGCCAATTCCAACTATTCTTACCTACTGCGATAACCAAACCGTCCTAGTGATGGTGAAGAGTAGGAAGGATAATATGAAGTCATCAAGACACATAAAGAGGCGATTAAAATCGCTAAGGCATGCCAGAGAGATAGGTGTAATTGTTGTAGAATACATCCAGTTTGAAAGGAATTTGGCTGACCCTTTCACCAAAGGAATGGTGCGAAAAGTCATCCTTGCAGCTTCTAAGGGAATGGGGCTCATACCCATTTGATTAGATCACATCGGTGGTAACCTATCCTAGAAGAGCGGAGATCCCGTAAACTAGGCTCTAGGAAAATAAACTATGTGGTCTAAAGAGCACATTTAAGGGTCCCATTAGCTGCAGTGCTCATCTATATGGCAGGTTGAGTTATAAGCTCTTAATGAGTTCAATGTCGTCTAGCAATAGAAGTTGTTCTACAGGATTACTTGGAGAACTCACCTACAAGAGTATAATCGTGAGGTCGCAATTAATGGAAGTTTAGGTATGCTTCCAGGAGATATCTTATGAATAAAGATACTAGGACATGACCGGAAAGTCCTAACCCGAGAGCTAAAATAAAAGCTGCCTAGTACAGGGTGTTGCTTGTGTGAAGTCTCTCACACCAAGGCGTAGGATCAAGGCTTCAGTCCTCCTTTGTCTGGAAAACTTGAAGCTTGGAATTGGTTTTGGGCTTTGCGATTGCGCTACTGGGCTGTCGGTCGGCTCATTAGGGCAATAAGAGAAGAGTCTGGTTGGATGAGGTGAGAACCAAGTCCTCACCTCATCCCATTCGGTGGCGGCCAAAAGGGTAGGAAAATCTTGCATCTGGCGCAATGGCCAGAGATGCCATTGCAATGGGGACGCGAGGTTTGCGATCGGCCGCGCCGACTTCCTCTATTTCTAAGCTCATGATCTCCATTCCAGAGACAAGTTCTTGCGGACTGTTTTCCTCTAGTTCCTCATTTCCTATTCATCTTTTGTTTGATCTTGGCTAGAGAGAAGAATCCTCGGTTTCTTGATTTGGTGTTTGTGTGGGAATTCTCGAAGACTTTGATTTGTTGCTCATCCTTGTGGTTTGAGCACCGATCGAAAGAGGAGAATTTCGCCTTGCCAAAAGATGGATTGACCGATGAGCTTCATTGGTAAGGTATGTCTGCGCCGCCTTCATTGGTAAGGGTCGCAGCGAAGAGCTACTACGGCATCCGAGCAACACGGCTCGGGGATCTCGTAGCGAAGAGCTACTGTGGCATCCGACCAACACGGCTCGGGGACGAGGATCTCGCGGCGAAGAGCTATTGCGGACATCGAGCAACACGGCTCGGGATCCTTGTGAAGAGCTCTTCATGCGACATCCGAGCGACCTGACTCGGGGCGAGGATCTCGCGGCGAAGAGCTCTTCGCGACATCCGGCGACACGGCTCGAGGATCCGCGGCGAAGAGCTACCGCGACATCCGGCGACCTGACTACGGGGCGAGGATCTCGCAGCGAAGAGCTACTGCGGCATCCGAGCAACACGGCTCGGGGATCTCGCAGCGAAGAGCTACTGCGGCATCCGAGCAACACGGCTCGGGGACGAGGATCTCGCAGCGAAGAGCTACTGCGGCATCCGAGCAACACGGCTCAGGGAAGAGGATCTCGCAGCGAAGAGCTACTGCGGCATCCGAGCAACACGGCTCGGGGATCTCGCAGCGAAGAGCTACTGCGGCATCCGAGCAACACGGCTCGGGATCTCGCGGCGAAAAGCTCTGCGGCATCCCAAGCATGAGTCAAATGCTTGAGGAAGCGACAGCGAGACATGCTTGAACTGCGCATCACGGACATGGACTAGACGCCGGGGAACTAAGCGGCGCGGAAGAGACTTCGCGCCCGGCGAAGCGTGCCAGCCGTGGAACACGCGACGGCCCGAGCGAAAGCGCGTGCTCGGGAAAAACTCGCGCCGAGCAAAGGGCGTGCTTTCGGCGCGGAACATGGACGACCCGAGCGAAAGCAGCGTGCTCGGGGAAGAGACTTCGCGCCCAGCGAAGGACATGCTCAACGCGGAACATGGTCTCGGTGTGGCCTTCCGGATCGATCTGCAGCCACGCCCGCCGCCGGCGTAGCACATGTCGTCGTCCTCCACGTCGCCGAAGACGCAGAGGTCTCGATTGACTTAAGAATTCGGCATCCTCAGGGATTCCTCACGAAAGGACTCAGTCGATCCCCACGGACGGCGCCAGCTGTCGATGATTCGGGACAGGGTCCCCCGCCGAGCTTACTTGTTGAATGAGGGATCAACTCGGGGCCCCTTTTCCGCAAGGATTGTGCGTCTGAGAGTATGCCGAGCAATAGAACAGGGTATATGGGACAATCGAAAGATGCGGAGGTCGTTTTTATACGGTTTGGGCCTCTCGCGGGAGATAATGACCCTCGTCGGTGATTGCACTAGTATGCGAAAGTGAGTTACAATGCGCTTGCTTTCATGGGGCCTGAACGATCCTAAAGACTCCGTGGGCTAGCGGCGTGTGTAAGTGTGTGTGTAATGCTGAAAGTTCGACCCTCGATCCACCGTGGGAGGGGTATTTATAGGAATTACAGGAGACAAATCATTTATTACAGGGGCGTCCTTTGTAGAGGGCGTGGCGGTCGTTGGCGCACCACCGTCGGTACCACGCGACGTGGGTACGGCAGCGCCAGACAAAGGCGGCGCGGACGTGGCGTGCAATCCGCCGAGCCGCCCAGCGTAATTAATGACCGTCGTCTTCGTGAATTGCGCCCGATCTTTTGGTCGATCTGGGGCTCTTCTTCGGTCTTGGTCGCTAGTCGCACTCTCGAAACAAGCATGCTCGGGCTAACTTGACGGAGGACGAGGTGGGCTGTAAATTTGGACTATCCGGAGACCTCCCTTGGGGACAACGTCCAGGGGGAAACATGGTCGGTGGCGGCGGCCGCCAGGTACAATGGTCGATCTCTGAGAATTTCCCAATCACGGCGGTAGGAAAATCTTGCATCTGGCGCAATGGCCGGAGATGCCGTTGCAACGGGGATGCGAGGTTTGTGATCGGCCGCACCGACTTCCTCTATTTCTAAGCTCATGATCTCCATTCCAGAGACAAGTTCTTGCGGACTATTTTCCTCTAGTTCCTCATTTCCTACTCATCTTTTGCTTGATCTTGGCTAGAGAGAAGAATCCTCGGTTTCTTGATTTGGTGTTTGTGTGGGAATTCTCGAAGACTTTGATTTGTTGCTCATCCTTGTGGTTTGAGCACCGATCGAAAGAGGAGAATTTCTGCCTTGCCAAAAGACTGGATTGACCAGTGAGCTTCATTGGTAAGGTTCTGTGCGCCGACCTTGATCAAGCTTCTGATGAGAGCTTGGTCTCTTTGCCGATCGACCGTTCTTGGTGAAGAGATTGGTTTATGAAGGTGAAGTTGGCAATATCTTTGTGCGGCTGGTATTTGAGGCTCAATCTTGCAGCTGGTGTGCCACGACTGCGAGAAAGGGCATTATATCTCCGAAACCAGGCCATTCCTTTTGCATCACTTGCGGCGACAATTGGTTTTCTGGGTCAGTGACATTTTGTCGTGCCTTGCCCCTCTTCTTGAACAGCTTTGATTGCTGTTCCGTTATGAGTATACTTTCATATTGTGTGGCTTCCTTGCTAGCTGTGGATTGCTTATTACTCTGTGATGAGATTAGGGTTCCTGATGATTAAGACATTTATTCTGTAAATAAGGCCTTGAACTGGTAGACTTATGTGCTTTAGAAGTATTGATTTATTCACTGTCAGTTTGTAGTTCTTGTTCAATTCAGTTTGCTTTCCTATGATTAGCGTATATATATTCAGTAGTATTATCTATTCATTCAGCCTACTATTCTATTGTAGTAGTCGTCTCTTTTTGCTCGGCTGTGCATTAGTACTGAATCTTGCTGTGAGTATTGTTAATTGGTATTGCTAGGTTCTATCAATTGATTCAATTGTTACTACTGTCATCTAATCAAAGTTTAGCTCTGTTGTTTGGTTGGCATATTTATAATATCTTGATATATATATATATATATATATATATATATATATATATATATATATATATATATAGGAAAATGATTCCATACTCCTATGTGTATGTACTCCTACCTCTAATATACTATTTAAATGATGTTGTTATAGCTCTTTATTCATTTGAGTACACTCTAATATCGATTATAAGATACTCCAAAGTGAGTTTCATGAAAAATTTCATTAAAATCCACCCTTTATAGCATAATTTGTTTACACATTCCTTATAATCAGTATAAGAGTATATACTCCACCTCTAATATACCACCTAAATAAAGCGTTTTATACTCTTTTATCATTTTGGTATAATCCAATAATAATTCTAAGATACTTCAATACAATATGATTAAAAAATTTCATCAAACCCTTTATTTTTTTGCTATATACCCTTTTCCATATGTATAAACAATGTGTAAACAAATTATGCTATAAAGGGTGGATTTTAATGAAATTTTTCATGAAACTCACTTTGGAGTATCTTATAATCAATATTAGAGTATACTCAAATGAATAAACAGGTATAACAACGTCATTTAAACGGTATATTAGAGGTAAGAGTACATACACCCAGGAGTATGGAATCATTTTCCTATATATATATAACTGAACTTAACCTGCAAGAAAGAACTTTAACTTCAGTGAATCTCATTATCAATTCTTGCTGTGCATAATAAGGTGGTAAGGGTTTGAGGCCTTATTTGCTAGAGTATTTGTTTCTCCCATTCGTGATTATAGTTGAAGGTTTGTAACCTTCAAATATACCCTAAATCTGAGAGCAATCAAATTTATTCAATTCCATATTGCCATGGTAGAAATGATTCTTTATATGAATGACATAAAATTGCTTTCATGCTATCAATTGCCATTTATGTCATTTCGAATGATCATGGATTATGTTCTGTTGCTCATATTATTATATGGAATAATCAATAAAACCTTGATCTTATACTTGCATCTTTTCCAACACTTTCAATAAGTTTCAACAAGTTTTAACTAGAAGTTCTAGAAGTTTCAAAAAATTCAAGAAATTTCGGCTAGTTTTAGTGAGCTCACCTATCTACGATGGTGTTACCACACTACCGAGGACCGCCTGACACCATCCATTGCTAACGCACCATCTTCTCAAGCTACAGCCCTGACTACTATCGCCGCCATGGAGCCGACCGATGCTACTCACCGTTGAATTCATGCTTGAGCTCCACGTCAAGCCTCCATCTCTCTCTCTTTCAGCTCTAGCCCAAGCTCCATGTCGTGTCATTGAACCACCAAGTCGCATCGCTCTCAGATCCTGCTAGATCGAAGGTCGACGATGAAACCAACGGTTGGAGCCATCACATCCATCAACGGATCTGGATGCGGAGCCTTGTAGGCAATAACCACTGCTGGATGCAAGCTCGTCGGATTCATGGCCGCTGAATGCAAGCTCGCTGGGTTCACGGCCGCTGGAGGCGTCATCAAACTCGTCGCTACTGAAAGTGTGAGGAAGAGAGGAGAGGAGATAGAATACACATGAGAATGAGAGAGGATAGACGGGGAGGAGTTCGTCCCTAATTGGTGGTCTCAACAATGAGTTCCATTGTTAATGAGTGGCTGACGTGAACTCTAGTTTGGATAAAATCTGGACAACCAAGATGCTGTCAAGGGACTCAATCGAACGACAATGAGCTGTTTGGTCGGAAAGACATTCTCACATACTAGCTATAAATTGCACTGTCTGTTGTACAATTGTAGTGGCTCTGTTGTAACCACATACCCCTAAATAAACGGCGTAGATGATTATCTTTTTCTCTCGTTGTCCAGAGATTTTCTAGCCCTTAAAACGGGGGAGGATTATGTTAATTTGATCTTCTCGACGTGCCGCGTGCGAATTAATCGACCACTGGTCGACACGTACCGCATGCACATGCATAGCCTGCGCGTCACGTATCTTTCTTTCACCGAGACGATCGATGGGAACGAGCGAGTTCTGCTTCTGCCTGAGCCGAACGTGAGCCGGAACATGCGTCTCTGAAACACAGGACTGGGACCGAGAACGCCCGCCGTGATTGCCCATTTAATACACAGATCGAGTTGAGTCACTACGCATTTACGACGGTTCAGTGCCTCCTGCAGTCCAGTCGCTAGCTAGCTGCTGGACATGCATGCATGCATGCTGCACGGAGAGATCGAGCTTCGTATTTTCCTTGTGTCGTGGTCTGCACACAGTCGTTGTCCCGTGCCATACATAGCAACAAAGGAAAGGTAAGATCGAGTGGTCATGCGTGTGTGCCTATTTCACATGAGCATATGTACCCTGCTGTGATACGATCAATCCGGTCAGACCCCGGGTCCGACGTGTCTTGGCAGAGAGTTATGGTCGGTAAGGCATACTTATGTATAAAATCCCGGTAATTAATTGCTTTAAGGTTTGCATAATTTACTCCGATCATACAGGCGATCGATACTCTATAATACACTACGCAAATGCGCCTGAATTCTATGTGCCCTCTACCGCTGAGTGATAGATATCCTGTGTCACACGCGGAGCCCGCACATGATCATGTTATACTATCCATGAAAGATTCAATTCGCTTTATCGACAGGATGGACAAGCGCTCACACGATAATAAATAATAAGACACATTTCGCTAGAGTAATTGAGATAAGCATCATAAGCTAGAGGCATCGATCGCAGACACACAGGATTAATTGTTGCAGTTTCTGACAGCGATAGAACCGGCGAGGTCCGAGAACCACGCCGTTGGGTTTTAATTTTCCATAGCAACAAATCAATCGCCTGTTACTCCATTTGTCACATATGTACCCTCCGAAGCAAGCAATGCTCGTACGCAAAACAAGTTTCACACGCAGCATCGATGGATCGTGGTTCCATCTAATTAAATCGAATAAGCCCCACGGCTTTCCGGCCGATCAATTATTCCTAATTAATCAACACACCCGGCCGCGATCCATGCATCGAAGGATCAAATCATGTCCGGGATCTCAAGCCAGTGCCAAAGGAAACAGAATCTCACAACTCATAATTAAACAAACGCGATGTATCTGTCTATCTATCCATCTATATGTCAGTCGCTATAGCTCGCTGCGAGCTAAGCTCCAGGCCCGACCGCGCGACACGGCGAGTCGGTGTCGGCGAGCGCTGGCCCGCGCCGTGTCGGCAATGTACGAGCTGGCCGGTGACATTACACGGCGAGCCCCACACATTCCGGACGCGAAATGTAAGGCCGTCGCGCGGCGGATGCATGGATCGATGGCGACGCGCGCGCGACGACGACGGACGGGACGTTGATCAATTCGCGCGGCCGACGTGAGCACCGGAGTCGGGAGGGGGCAGCGGCAGCGCTGCATGGGCCGGTGTGTGACAATATGTCTCAGAGCGGTCGCCGCCCGATCGTTAGTGCCTGATTAAAAGTTGGGAGCATACTGCTGCTCAGCAATGGCAATGTTCTTGTCTTCTGTGTTTAATTTGGACCGTTGACTCGGTTGGGAGTGAGCAATTGTCTAGCTAGCTCGGCTGGTCATGTGCCGTCGTTCATGTACATAGTGTATATTTATATCGGGAAATTTTGTGAGGGAGACCAATAAGTAAGAAATGAATCCTAGGAGGAGTCAATGTTAACTTCTACTAATTTGATTTACAGGCTAAATGTTATATGTATCTAATAGTAGTATCCACCCATAGCTAGGGGGGGCTCCAGCCCCTGTGCCTTTAATTAAGCGATGGAGCCAGAACTTTAGCACGGTTACCGTTAGTGTTAAATATTTGCTTAGATATTTTTATAAGATAAATTAGTTTCAATTTCGCATCATGTTTTTATGTTCTCCGTATAGACATATATTGGGCTTTACTGGGTCAGCTGAATCAGTACGCATGCATGTATGGACATGCATACATCAGTGAGAAAATGCGACATGATAAAAATAACAGAAAAACTAACCAACGGTATACCGTTGCAACGGTATAGGATGAAACTTACCCGTGAAACATGAAACTTTGGTTGAAACTTATCTGTGAAACTCGAAAACCTAATGAAACTTACCCGTGAAACATCATGAAACTTACCCGTGAAACCTAGCAATGAAACTTACCCGTGAAACTAATGAAACATGCTATACCGTTGCAACGGTATACCGTTGGGTAGTTGCTCTCTAAAAATAAACAGGCACAATACTCCGTGCCGCACTGTCTCGCCTTTTCTTTTCATTGCCTGGAAAAAAAACATGCAGGGACTGCAGCGTTATGGACGTAGGTACGTGCATACTGCATGCATGTTCGAAACAATATTACAACACAATGAGTCGATGATGGATGCCAGTATGCCACGGCTAAAGCTGCAATACCTGCATGCGGCAGAAGCAGCTGCAAGCACAGTAACCTGAATCAATTCAGAGGCATTTACGCAAAGGCTGTTAAAATCATCAGCCCCCTTGGCTCCAGTCGGTTGTGCAAATTCAATGCAACACAAAGAGACCATATACACATGGATCAGTGCACTACACTAAGGTAAAAAAAAGGTAATAAAGATTGTGTGTGTGAGAGAGAGAGAGAGAGAGAAATGAGCCATTTGCATGAGATTTGCGAGGTGCAAACCATTAGATACGTACCAGTGTACCACTACCCCGGCCGTCTACTACCACAACGTGCAATTCCAGCGAGGCTTTCAGTTGGCTGTTTGCCGCGTCGTCGCTTTAGATTGTGATCGGCTCAAGAAAAAGGCCGGCATATATCCGTGTATCTCCGGTGCCCAGGTTCCCATTCCATTCCGCCGTTGGTCAAACCCTTAATCGTCGATGGGACGCCAAAGCTAGCTAGATACCCAAACAGTCTCCATCGCTAGCTGTACCTGTACGTATGTATACGTACGTGTCGCCGTAGCTATCGATCAGCTGCTTGCATGATTCAGATCGATCGATCGATCGACCAGAACAGTTACATCTTAAAAGCAAGCATCTTCAGATCACTGCACACGAACCCCAACGCCCGATCGATAGCACAGGCAGAGGCGGCCATCGCCGGGGCCGGGCATGCAGGTGCCCCACACTGCACTTGGCCACTTGGCTCAAGATACATGCGCGGATACGGGCGGGCAGCGAGGTATGGAGGTGGCGATCTCGCGCAGGCGCTGTGGAGCCCCGTGGGGCCCCCGCTGCCCTGGCCGTGCGCGCGTTTGCATGCCCCAGCTAGCAGCCATGGATGGACCGGCCCCCAGATGCTTGTGCTCCGTCCAGTGGCAACGGAGAAGTGTGTTTTGGGCGCGGTGTGCTACTGGGTGATCATGGCGACGACAACCGCACGATAAGCTACTGCACTCGGTCAAAGCCGTCTGTCTATTTCCGGAGCCAAAAGTTCAAACTTATGGTGCTATAATACTAAGGGAGTGTATAGGTATCATTCGGATGTTTTTTTGGTTGAAATCACTCAAATTTAGAACCATTGGATTTCGGATCCAAATTCACCGGGCCGTTGGATCAAATCATACGATCGGATGTAATCGATACTCTCGAACATCCAAATTCACCGGGCCGTTGGATCAAATCATAGGATCGGATCCAAATTCACCGGGCCGTTGGATCAAATCATAGGATCGGATGTAATCGATACTCCCGAATCTCAACAATGATCCAATGGTTCTAGATTTGAGTGATTTCAACCAAAAAAATATCCGGTTGATGTTTATCAAATCCCTAATACTAATATTTGTACAATAAAAGTCGACAGGGGCTCCCTCTGTTGCTTGCGCTTCAAAAAAAAAAACTATTTGTACAATAAAAAGGTGATGTAGAACTATGAAAGATTGCAACTATTGATTTGCTATCCTGCGATGGTATTGTAACTGTTTAAGTCGTCCATACAATGGCTACTGTACGGGAACCTTATCCTTAGGTTTGCATTCGTCGTGCCCTTTTGGAACTTTGGGGAAGGGCACTGGCAAGGATCGTGGGGCTGGCCATAGCCAATGCCACCGCGACAGGTAGGCAGTGGATGGGCCCGGGCTTTTGTGGATGGTTAGCTCTTGCTTGGCTTATTTGCATATTGTAACTGTACTTATCCTAGGATGGTAGGTGTCGTCACCGGAATAGGCGCTAGAGTGGGTTTACCCTTAATTTGTACATGTACATCTGCTCTTGCAAAATTCATCGTCTTGTCTCGCTCTACTTCAACAGTGGAGGGAACCTCTTTTTTTCGATCATAGAAGCTCCACTTAAATTTTCGCCAGGCATCTTATGCCACCTCTAGGTGATTGCAATTGAAACATATCACAGATATTCTTCTGCATTTCAATATGAACAACATTTATGTATAGAACCCTAGATCACTAAAAAAGTAGGTAGCCACGCGCGCGTTCAGATTTGTGCAACTTTTCACTAAACCTGTAAGCAAAAACTGTTTAGGTAAAAACGAAATGTAGCTCTGTTAAACAGGCATTGACTGTACTGTTTACTGTTTAAGGTAGATTGATGGGCCGGTGTCAAGAAGATTCTGCGTGTCTTGGTCCGTACGCCGTGTGGGGCTGGTTATTCAGCAATCTGCAGAGATCAGCACCATCCATACAGGATCCACCCATCATTTATGGCCGGCCGCGGTCGCGGCCGAGGACTAGCTGGCGCGCCCGCGCGCGCGTACCGGCCACAACCGGCAAGTAACCGACCTGAAACGGCCAGTCAATGCTACGTACGCCTGCCCTTTGACGGCACGGCCGCGCCGGAGCCGGGACCGCACGCGCGCGCGCGCCCCAGGCGCCAGGCCGCGCCGCACCGCACCGCACCGCGCGGCGCCGTGGACGCCTCAAGCGCCGCGGCCGGCCCAGCGTTTTCCCGCCCCCTGGGCGCTGCCCGCGCACGGCCGGGGGCGTGTACGTCCGTACGCTCGTGCTCTCTCTCTCTCGCGCGCGCGCACATGGTCCGCCCGTGCCGGTGAGCGCGCGCCCGCTTGAGCCGGCCCCGCGCAACCGACTGTGCCGCGGTGTGGGGCGCGTCGCGCGCCGAGTGGCGTACGCACGCTGGCATGTGCGGAGCCTACCGTTTCGCTTCGCTTCGCTCCGCCGGCGCCCTGCCTCTCCTTCAGCGCCGTGTATCAGGCTGGGGCGTGGCTGGTGGACCGGTGGTCCCCGCCTCGCCGCTCTGGTCCCCTGGCCCCCACACGCCTGTTACCCAACGACTGGTCTATCAAACTCGATTGCTTGAGCAATGAGTACCGCCACTAGCCCACTACAACTACAGTGCCATTATGGCGCCGTTCGACCAAAAGTGTTCGTGAACTTGCGCCTATGTACGTCCCACATGAATGGTTAAGACTTTCTAAGCTAATACCTGTGTTATCAGTCTCCGCAGAAGGGCACGAATGACAGGAAGCTTTCACACATTAGAATTCTTCGACATTTGCCTGGCGATCCTTCGTGTGATACTGACGCCGCAGAGAGGGAAATGGCAAATGACCAAGCCTTCTCACGGGTATATACATATACCACCACCAGACTGAAGAAAGCAGGGATCGGCACGGCTGACGCTGAACAAGGCTGCAGCTTTCATTGCAATCGCGGCCCTGCTGTCACGCCTGACAAATCCATCCAACAAATCAGTGGTCACATACTACGGAAGAAGCAAAATAAATGGCGGGGCAGCAGGCAGTAGCGGTAGGTGCTCGCATGTAAACACGCATTTGGACCAGCAGGTACAGCAGTGGAGAGGGATTCAATTAGGTAACAGTTTTAGACAAGGGTCATCGTATAAGAGCTCAACTAGTCATTCAGACAACGATTGGCAAACAAGCAAAATGATTCTGATACTTTCGAGGTTTCGGGCAGACATCTCCTGGTAACCAACCAATGGTCTCTCCATGCCTGCTCCATGTTCTATGCTTTCTGGAGTTCATATAAAAGGATGGATTAGATGAGTAAGCAACTGGAGCAATTGTTTAATAATAGAGTATACATGTCGTGGAGTCCTCACCTGAATTGGAAGGTAGAGCTTGAACTCAGGTGGCAGCTCCTCGTCTGAGTAGAGGCGATCAGAGAAGTAAATTCTGCGAAGTCGGCAATTTGCGTGAACTTGCACTCGGAGTGTCTCAACATAATTCGTGCCATAGGCTCTTTTTGTCAGATCAGAGAGATTCAACTGAATGTTGTTCCAGCCATCGTCAAGCTTCAACGGCATTGTGCAGATATATGGCTTCACCCTTGTTACAGACTGGAAAAAGAGCGGATGTTACAAGTCAGTAGCACAAACAAAGTGTACACACCCATTTAGGCATTTCAAATTTCAAGAAGAGTGCAAAAACAAAACATGCCGAATAGCCTTAAATCTACCATGGAAAAGAATACCACATCAAACATTACATATGTTATAGTACCACAGGAAAAAAAAGGGAATTGAAACATCACTATGCATACTTTTCACAATCATATCATAGAAAGATGAAAAAAAGGCTGCCTATATCGCATGTCCATGAGTCATCTGTGCTGACCAGCCCAGGAAGGGGCATTACAGACTAGCATTAACAGATATAAAATGACCTGAGGTTTATCTGAGTATGAAGTTGATAGAGTTCAAGTCTCAAGGGTATGTAATTTTTCTTGTTTCCCAAGGGCAAAGTTGGAACAAACAACTTTTGTAAGGTGGATGACATTGACACATTGTTCAAATATATAAGTGCAGTCTGAAAAGCGAAGAGAAGTATAAAACACTACTTTGAAGTATGAACTAGAATATAGTAGGTACCAGTTGTTCTAGCGACTGATATTATTCAACCTATGTTTACCTATGTTTCACTGCACACTTTATCAGTGAAAAGACAGTTAATGGATTTTAACAATCAAAGGCACTTGATAACACTGAAGTAATCGAGCAGACGAATACAACGAGAGACTCAGTGAAGGAACAACTTCAAATCTAATAGATAAGCACAGAACATAATTTACTTCTACAGAAACGAGAATGGAATCACAGTGCTTACATACTTGAAAATTTGATGCTCGAAATCGCCGACGAACATTCTTATCATCCAAAACTTGGATCTCAAATGTGAAATACTTCTTAAGATTCTTCACGATGATGGCAAGAAATGGAAGCTTAATTCCAAGAGTGGAAGCAGGATCAGCTGGGCAGGTGATGTAGGTTGATTGCACATTTGTTCCAATAATTTCAAGTACGTTAGACTGGATATCTTCATCCTGAGGTCTTTTTATGTGCCCATTTACAACTGCACAATAAACAAGGTATTAAGTGATTGAACAATGGTATTCTTCATCAGCAGGGAAATAACTAGATCAGCACATTTGATAAAAAGTTACAGCAATTTCAAGCAACATACATAAGCTACAGTTTGAAGCTCATATACTGATACACAATCCTTGAAAGTTTTTACTGCCCTTACCTGACTTGCCGTAAACTATAACTAGGGTATCTATAGCTACTCCAAGTCAAATTACCATAGTAAGAATGGTCTCAGATCCCAAAAAGGTACTTAGAATGTGCAAAACACTCCTTTTCTCCTCTAGACATCAAGGTGAGGTGTTCACCCAAAAGCAAATATGTAAATTCAAGCGGCAACTCTACCTGTTCACAAAGTTAAGCTCCAATATAGCCAATAGGTGATAACCTTTACTATACCACACCATCGTCAGTGCCTATCTCACACTAAGCAAACAAAAAGGTAAGAGAATTGCCTACTTGCAGATCTACCTTCACCAACAATTATAAGCAGCTAATGTTTTAGCATTTGACAGATCAATCCCAAAACATTTGAGACAATGCTCTTATTCTGTGTCAGCCAAACAAAAAGAAACAAAGAAAAGGTAACAAAGCACAAACATGACGCACCTTCCTTGTCCCATATCTGCAATGGCTTGGTCCTGACCAAATAACAACAGAAAAGCATGATACATATGAGATATCCAAAAGTTCAACCAGAGAGAGAGAGAGAGAGATCACTGCACTACATACCCGAGGCTGTAAAGAATGGACAGGAACCCGGATTGAAATGTATTTTGAACATTTTTCCAAGCTTGTAAGACCAACTAAACTGCAAAACATAAAAACAAAAATAAGAAGACCTTCCTTCTGCAATCCGCCATGTCTGTATCAGTTAGGGCCTTAGTATGCATAAAAACTGACAAACAATACAATGGTTTGAGTACATGGTGATACACGGTTTTATTATGCTGTTGTCTCACAGTTTGACAACATTACAATGGCTCATCAATCCGTTGTTCAATTAACATGGCAGATAATGTATCGCATCACAGTATCACAACATCGCACATTCCAAATTTCCAATTAAACAATGTAATCACAAGATTTTTTTTCGAATTTACCTATTGAGCAATCAGGAAAGAGAGTTTCGACATAATTGCATTTTCCAGCGTTCCTCGCTATAAAAACCATGGAAATTTGAAGTTAACAAATACAGCCTAAGCATTGCACCTCCCAAGGAAATCTGGAAGCTGCGAACTATTCCCCCTAGCCTGAAGTAATACCTCTTATAGATGAATTTTACCAGGCTGCTCCATCCAAAACCGACCTAACGTGGGTCATGGGGGTTCAGTTGAACCCCCAAAAGTTTAGGAAAATAAACTGCTACTAGTACTCCACCACGGAGCAAACAAATCCGCAACAAACTCCATGGACCGACGTATCCATCGCAGAAAGAAAGATCTGGATGAGATTGATCACAGCAAAGAAAGGACCCCCAGGACAGAGCTCACTCTCAGAACAACAATCGAAGGTAGAGCTTCCTTACCAGCGAAAGTAGAGATCAAGCGGAGGAGGATGCCCACGAGATAAGTCCTTCGCTTCGAGGTTGAGAAACGGGGACAGTAGCCACGACGAGATCCGGACGTCGGAGAAGAGGATGGGCTAGAAGTAGAACTGATCAAACGTCGGGGCCGGGCCGGGCCGGGCTCAAAAGGCCCGAATGTAATGTCAGGTCCGAGCCTGGCCTGAAGCGAAACGTTTATACATAGTGTTACGGTAAGGATTAGAGGCTTACAGCTGAGCACGAGAGATTGCATCAAGCCAACTCGGTTTTTTCATTCCAATATTATGTTTATTCGTAATTGAGAATTTGTGTGCCCTTATCTTCTGCTCTTGCCATCATCAAGAGAAGCATAGCAGACGATGGTTAAAAATTGAGGATTTGGTATTTCTGAGTTAATGAAAAGGGAAAAGGTGTAAAGAAAGTAAGATTAGCGGTTAAAAGAAGAACCAGAATAATTTGGTATCGGAGGATAAGTTAGAACAAATACTCGCACCAACACTTAAGGATAGATGACCTATCTTTTGTCAGGGACAAACAGTTGTTGTAGTTAAAAATTGTGGTTGTAGGTGCACAGTGCACTGCTCTACTCTAAAGGCCTAGTCGTATATATTCCTAAATCAAGTAATCAGCATAATGGGTATTAAAAAATAATTAGCATAGTATTTTATACAGTTATCTTTTAGGTTCGTATTGTGTATGATCATATTGAACTGATAGAATAGCACCACTCTAATTTTTGTGAGAAAAGCAAATCCTTCAAAATTTATGCGAATTTTACGAAAAAACAGTATAATTTTTCTAAAACCCTACCAAAACACTCATTCTAAATAGATTTCTAGATCATGATCATTCATAGTAGTACATCTTGTCTCCTATTTTAAAAACATATTTGACCATATATGATTATATAGAGTTTGATCTTTCTAAAATCCAGATAGTTCCATAGAAAAATCTAAATAATTTAGTTATTTTATTTGAAGGAATTTGATAGTGCCAATTATCAAGAATCTAGTGGCCATAAGAATTTATAAATAGTCATTTGAATCGAAAATATATATCATTTGCAAAAGTTGAATTTGGTTTGCAAATATTTATATTTTATTTTTGAAGCAATATGCTCGACAAAATATTCATGTTAATTATTTTTGAAACAATATGTACTAATTCATTTTCTGTATATGTAAAAAATACCATTTCATATGCTAACATATAAAATAAAAATAAAGAATAAGATTAGAATTAATATCTATTTAAAAAATACATCCTTGTGTTGTCATCTAAAGTTGTAATAGTTTTATTTTAGAAAACTTATAATTATTTTATCACTAAACAAAGTGTTAATATCAACTTATTACTTCAAATATAGCACACCCATTCGTAAAATCCTGAATCCGCCGCTACCTATAGAGAATCGATAACCTATGCGAATCGAAAATCCTTACAACAACAATTCAGCTCCAAGATCCAACTCAGATAGGAACCAGCAGAAGCAAAAGGATCGCAGTATACCAAAAACAAAGTCCTCGATCTGAAGCCAGTTTATGCAGAGTCCGATCATTCTTGGGGAGGAAATCATGGTGCCGCAACGTCGCAAGAAGGAAGGGGGAAGGAAGCGGCGAAAGGGGAGGTTGTACCTCTGGAAGCAGGTGAGCCGGAGATCAATTCGTGCCGCTTGCTTGCCGTGCCGGTGGCCGGCGGGGTTTCCGGGAGGAAGGCGAGGGCACCGGGCAGCTTCCTGATGCTTCGACGAAACGAAGCAGTTAAGAGGAGGGTCTAGTGGGCTGGGCCGTTGCGCTCACAGGCAAAACAAAGGTAAACTAGGGGAAAAAATTTGATCATTTGTGTCGTTTTAGTTAGTGTCATTGATTATTTATCTCATTTATCTCGATGACATCTAGCTGTATAAGTAAATGAGATTAAATCATTAATTGTTACAAAAAATAGAAAGAGAGAAACAAAAATTAGGAGTCTGGCTTCGCCTGGACCCGAACCTGAGACCTTCAGTGTATTAGACTGACATGATAACCAACTACACCACGAAACCTTGGTGCCTCAACTTATACTGAGAATATAGCAATTCGGTGAGTAATGGTAGTGATACCAGCACATAATTTCCCCGGGAAACTTAACAGTTCACCTCAAAAGTCACTCCTATTGCCAATGTCTCTCTTACAACACAAATAATAAAATCAATTGACAATTTACCCATCCAAGTGAACGCCAACAAAACCGTGTGTCTATCGTGAAGTAATTTTCCGGGATTTAATTCCACGACCTCTTGGTTGCTAAGACTTCCAAACTCCAAAGAATCTCAAATGCCATAAAATTGCAGACCCATCCAGCCATCCCTAATTCTTTAACCCACTTAAGCTTTCAGGAATCAATCAATAAAAACAGCATGTTTGGATTCGTATTCGTTGTATATAATGTTAATGCCGTTCTCCCATGGACCAAACAATTCAGAGCAGTAGGTGACAGAACACGCTTATTGACGAATAATAACAAGATAATAACTAAATATTGCCCAGCAATTACAGCAAGTCAAATGCACAATAATTTTTTTTGCCATTCCAGAATTCCAGAAACAGGGAGCTTCGAAGCGTGTATATCAGAAGCAGCAGCAGCAACAGCACTCCTCCAGCATGCAACAGCAGCAAAGAGCGGCCAACCTGCAAAAGGAAACATGGAGAAGTTATGCAATTAAAGTAGGAATATGGAATTAAAATCCCGGCAGTCTTCTTAAATTAAATGTTACATCCTTTAAAGCTCGTGTACATGCCATTGCCAAAAATAAACCTATAAATCAAGACATAGGCCAGTATAGTATGAACCTACTTTCAGCTATGGTGTACATCCAAAATCCCACGCACAAGTTGAATAAGGTTTGATTTTTACCTTACCTGCACTTTTAAGTTTAACACTCCTTTAAAGGTTTTATGTTATTTTGCATAACTTTGCATGGAAAGTGCAATTTGTACTAATCCACAAGTTTGAAGTTTGACAAATTGGCATTGCGCAAAACAACATGTGTAGCCATCAGTCCTTTTACATTTGCTTGAACACATTAGCAATGTGTATAATATTTTCTTTGTTCAGCTTAACAGGTATATTGAAACTAGTTCTAGCCCTTATCAAATGATGTATATTTTGGTGGACATAAGTTCTTGATGCAAATATTAGAGAACATCTATCAGTTATTTGAGAATTGAGATTGCCACTGTCCAAGGTCAACAACTGTCTGCATCAGGCAAGAGTGTGTACTACTCTAGGCGTACACAGTACCTATTCTCTTTTAGATGTTGTTTTTAGAATGTGCTACTGTGATGTTCCAAAGATGTGCAAACAGTATGTCAATTAACACTGGTAGGGAATGGAGTTAACAAGCAAGGGAACACAGATAAATCAAATATCATTATGTTTCCTGCTATAACTTGGCATTATCTTGAGGCTGTCTATTATTTCTATGTGGAGATAAATGCACGTTGGTATAAATCAGTATACATTATGTGTACAACATGGCTTTCTTGCTTAGGTCCTCTGTACAAATCAAACCATGTTATGACTATTGATAATCAGGTTCCTTGGTTAAGTTTACGGTCTACCTTTGTTTAAGATCTCAGCTATTCATATTATTTCTGTGAAACAAATTACCAAAGGTAGCATCTTTCTTTAGGAAAGACAGCATGAATTTTCTCGATACATAAATTTAGGAAAGACAGCATGAATTTTCTCAATACATAAATTTGGCCAGCACTAGAAAATTGGTCTCTGGATGATCTAATTGCAACAAGGCTACAATTTTGTATAGGTTTGCATATGTCAACAATTCCATAAGGAACCAGCCCAACCCCTCTAATAAGAACATCAAAGAGCTAATATGAGACCAAACTAAGCATAGCCGACGATCTCAAGTTAACAATCCCAAGATCGTCCTACTTACAGAAACCATAAACATAAATTAGATAATTGACCAAACCTATGCTACTTCAACAAACGACCCTCTGAACGTCTGGTACTCGGATCAAACAAAACCAACAGAGTTCTGCTTCAACACCAAAAGAAACAAAAATCCCACTTAACCGCACCCAACGACACATATGACCACAGCCAGGACATATGAACCAACACACCCAAAATTCACAAGATGTGACGAGAACAAGGTCTGCATTACCATCCTTTGAGGAAGCCAAGGCAGCAGTCATCTTCCTCGTGGTGGTGGTGGTGGTGGTGCCCGTGGCCGTGTCCGTCGTGGTGGTGGTGCCCGTGGTGGTGGTGATGGGCATCATGTGGTGGCGGGTAGTAGTAGGGCGGCTGCTGCCCCTCCCTGAAGTAGCCCTGGTACCCTTGAGGAGGCTGCTGGGGCGGCGGGTAGTAAGGGCCTTGCTGCGCACCGGGTTGGGGTGGCGGGTATGGAGGTGCATACCCTGCATACACATAACAAGAACCCAGATTAAATCAGGCACGGATTTGCCGTGTAATCAGAATTGAGACGCGCTCCCAATCGATCCAGAAAAGATTTGACATTGCATGGCAGTGGCAGTTTGATCTGTAACTGAAGAACCAAACAAGAAGAGATTTCTGAACCGGAGGAACTCAGATCAAGAAGATGATCCTTGCCGCCTAGTTTTCCCGGTACGTCAATCGAGCAAGAGACAGAACCCGATCAAAAAAAAAATTGAGAAAACCGCAAGGGGTGGGAGGAATTTGCCTGGCGGAGGGTAGGATTCATGGGGAGGAGGGACTTTCTGGTAGCTCATTCTCTCGGCGTCGGCCTTGCTTCTCCTCCTGATCTTCGAGCAGTTCGATTCCCTTGTGAGTTGCGACTCCGGAAACGGGGCAGCGACCGCACGGAGGAGACGACTACGAGCGACAGACCACCCGAACGAGGGGATTAGGCTGCCCACGGACGGTCAGCCCAACCGCGCGCGCTCAGCTACTGTTTCTAAGTTACGTATTTTGTTGAATATGCCTAGTGCGCCAAAGCTGGAGTAGCTCAGTTGGTTAGAGCGTGTGGCTGTTAACCACAAGGTCGGAGGTTCAAGCCCTCCCTCTAGCGCTTTTACTCTTTTCTCTCTTTTTTGCCGTTTGTGTTTTCACGGTAACTGTGCATTCAAGCTGACCATTTGTTTTTCAGAATTGATACTTACCTAACGCTTCACTGTCAGGTTGACACCTTTTCCATAGATACGAAGCTCACTGCTGGAGCTGCTCTCCTCCTTCCCTAAGCTTGACTTCTCTAACTACGTTGCTCTCAAGCCTCATGCTGCTTACCATCAATAGCATCCCAACGGCCATACTTGTTGTTGCTGCTGTGTCGTCATCGTAACCCCCTCTCCTTACTCTCTTGATGTCGCTCCCCTCTCCATTCTCTCCTAGCTCGATGAGGAGAGGGTGAGGCACTAGATTAGTCTTAACCAAGTGAGATTCGAAGTATTCCGGTGAAGCCGACCAGCCTCCTCTTCGTTTGAACGAGCTTTGGCTACTAGCCGCTGTTACAACACACTTTCCTCAAGTATGCTTTTGTTGTAGATATTTCTCAAATTTGTTACAACACACTTTTCTCGATGTTGCAGAAAGTGATTTGTTACAACACACCAACAATCAGGTATTGATAAAATTCGTCATCTCGGCAACGGTGATCCTCACAAATAACTCAAACTCGGCAGTGGCATGGCTGACACGATGAGGCACCCACCCAGCTTTTGGCCCTATTGGATCCAGGCTATAGCCGCTGCTTCTAAGCTTGGCCCTCACTGATTTCGTTGGGGGAGACATTTTGCTTTAGGCAATGGAGCTAAATTCGGGTCCATCTGTTGGCCTCTGCCATCATCTCCTTGGAGCTCATATCAAATGTTGCAATAGGTAATTGATTTTTGTTGTCATAGCTTTTTTCAAAAGAATTCTTACGTATACTTTATTGGTAGTAGAAATTAAATCGGACCGTCGATTTCGTAATGGTATTATAGACTTTCTGGCTAGACCAACAGTCCTTGATTCCCCTCTTGTGGCTCCTCCATTCGATGGTTCCTCTCCTGACTCCTCTCCTCCCTTAGAGGCCTAGAGGCGGCGGCGTCATGGACCCAGCAAGGATGGAAGGTCTAGTTGATGAGTGGCCCCAGCTTCAGTGAGCTTTCCCATGCCCCCGAGCAACAGTGACATCCTCCCCGAGCAGCAACGATGGTGACCTCACAGCAACAACTAGTGAAATCGGCCTCCGTCCGGTCAAGGTATGGCGCCGTCACCGTAGTCCTAACCTCTACTGCCCCCAAACCAGATGCGCCGCTGGCCTCTTCCTCTTTGAACTCATCTTCCTAACCTTCGGCCAACTGTAGCGCCATTTTTGCAGATCTAGATTTTGTGAGCGATTCTATGATTCATTGTTAACAATCCTGTGCAACAGATTGTGTAGTTTGTAATGGTACAACATTGATGTTCCATGTAGTATAAGTGACATGGTCTGTGCTCTACCTAAATTAATGGGAAAGAAAATGCAGATGGCAGCAAATTTTTCGTAGCAAGCTCTCTCTGTAATATGTAGATATGAATTTGCGGCCGAGATTCAAATTTGCGTGGCTGGCGCCCTCTCGGTTTAATTAATTGTGGGCAATCTGCAGGTAGTTGATATCTCACTATTATAGTGTCAACATATTTTTTCTTAGCTTAAGAACCTATTTACTAGATGCACTTTTGATGATGCATTATCCAAAGATGTACTATGAAGATTACACCCACAATACCAGAGCAACTGGGAAGACCTGTCAGTTCAGCTAATCCAGTCTGTCACTAGCAGCACCAACATTGGTGCAATAAAAGAGATGCAATCCTTGATTAAAGGTGGAGAAGGTCATTTGTTAGATCACCAGTAGAGGTGAACCGTTGAGATATTACTTGTTCTGTGAGGTATATCAATGTAAAATTAGATTGGTTGTTAGCTGGTAGAGTTCAAGTTTTCTTTATAAACTTGGCTTTATATTTATACATGGTTGAGAATGTAATGTTAAAGTTAGCTAATTTCAGATCCTGCTTTTCTGTTTGATCTAAGTTGTAAAGGCCTACAAAGCTAAAGGATGAGTGCTGACATCCATTATGCAACTGATCGATGATATTAAAACTGCATTATTTTTTCTGTCTACTACACTCCATGTGGAAATAGAAATCCACATCCAGATTGTATTAAAGTTCTGTTAATTTAGGCTGGATATCATGTTTTGTTCTGAAGGACTATAAGCCTCTTGTTATTGCGTGTGCTATGAATGAGATTTTCGAATTGATTTCTTCTGAAGCTCCCTCCATGAAGCCAGTTCAAATTGTCCCATTCATCACAAGGCCATTAAACTATTATCATGGAAAGTTTAGTCCAGTATACACAGGACAATTACCTACACTTCATGGTGCTGAAATAGGGGCATGTACCGAGTTTCCTCACAGTTACCAGTAGTTCTTATTGTCACATCAGTCGAGCATATCCAAGCCAAAACCTCTTCAGATGCTCAGTTTGAGGTGCAGCTTGACTATTTTCTAAATTCGAATTGAATCTTGCTTTACAGTTCTTCGAGCTATTGTCAAGTCCTGTATTTTTACTTTCCTTTCGTTCTGTCCTTTATCCGTCTCTTCTTGCTAGGTCACGCTTGTTGGCTCACCCAATCTCTACCAATTGCAGTTGCAGGTGCTGCAAACCGTAGGATATCACTATGTCAAGCACATCAACAAAGAAATTAAATTCATCTAAAAAAAAAATCAACAAAGAAATTAATACAATGATATAGTGTGTCCGTGCAGATGGGCTTTCTGGACCATTTATTTGGGCTCGGCTCGAACTGCAATTGGCCGTTGGAGTCATGCAGACGCTCTGGCCGTAGACCGTAACAACACGTCAGTAATGCACATGCGTTCAAAATAAAAAATGGCTAATTACACTACTACTCTCACATGATTTCTACTATCAATACTGCCAATGATAGAACTAAATCTTAACTAATCTGGTCTGCTAGATCAAATAGAATGGAAAACTAATATTTAATATTGTGTACCATAAAAGTACTCTTTTTCAAATGCTGCAACAACCCTCGTGTAAATGTTGAAGTTGTTTCAATGATTTTCCCCTTTGTTGCAATGATGTTTTATTTTTGTTGGGATAGTTTTCTTGTATTGTTGTAGCAATATTTCTCTTTTGCTGTAATGCTTTTTGGTTTGCGGATGTTGAAATAATTTCTGGCACGATTTATCCCGAGATGTTTCATTAGTGAGTTTGAAGATGATGTCCGTCTAGCAACTACACAAACTCAATGATGGCGTAAAAAGGGCAGAGGTGGTTTTGTCGCACGATGGCCATGCGGTCGCGTGGGTGTGATGTGAGCCTTTGTTGCGTTGATTTGACCCTATGTTGCTACGTGAGAGAAAGGCAACTCTCACCAACAATTCTATGGCCACAATTATTGCATTGGAGAGAGGTTTTTGTTATAAGCTTTGTAACAAATTGTTTCGCCTCATGTTTTTTATTACATAGATTGAAGGGTTGGGATATACGTTTGAAGTGAAATATGGTGGTGGAAAGGACCACAGGACATCCGATTCCTAGTTGCTCTCAGTTATTGTTTCATGGTAACTATGCTGCTAAGGCCCTATATGTTTGGGCTCTTTTATTGACTTAAAAGCGGAAAATCCAAAGCCTAAACAAATGGATGGCTTTTTATCTAGACTTTTTAAATGTATGTCTAATTCAAATTTTATGTGTACTTATTGTATTCAAATTATATTTGTAATTACTGTATTCAGTTTGCATGGGGCTAATTTTGTAAACAAAAAAATTGAAAATTTCATTTTTATTACTCATTTTTTATTTAAAAAATTCACATCTACTTCTCTATCGCCAATCCAATTGGCAACAGAAAGTCCGATCGAATTGGCGATAGATCTTTCTATCACCATTTCAAACAATTATAGATAGTCTGTTGGCAATTGAAATAGCAGTAGGTGGGTATATTTGTAATTTTTTAGTTTGGTATATTATTTCTATAATTTTTCATTAAAAATATTATTTAAAAATTCCTCCATTGATGGCACGAGAAATTTTTTCTTCAAATTGACATTTTTGTAGGAGTAGTTTTAGGTTTCAACTATGTTATGGATTTTCAATAGGTAGTTTGCCGAATTTTATATTCTAAATGGAGCATGTAAAAAATCTATGTTATGAGTTCTTCACTATCTACCTAGCATCTTAGGTGATGTATTGACTTATGCCATTTGATGATTGAGTGTTTGTTTCAGGAGGTTAGTTGCACAGACTCAAACTTTATTGGGATTATGTTTTATTAAAGACTCAGACTCTTTTGGTTTTATAAGCCACACTACTTGTACATGTAATTCTTGAACTATTATAGTGAATTGTTTCTTGTGGTTTTTCTTATAAAGGTTTTTTCATATTAAATTTTATCTTCAGTTATTTTACAGTGTGTCTACCCTAACACAAACAGAGCATTATTTCATATAGTTAAATAAATTGCTGCAGTGCTGCACACAAAGAAGTCTTGTAATACACGATGTTTCCCACTAGACAGACGAACTAACAGTGTGACAAAACACATGTTCTTTTAATCCCTTTTCTCACCCTAGCTAACATAGACTGCTGCATATGGACGCTGCATAGCCACCTATCTTAATAGGGGTGAAAACGGGTCACGTACTACCCGGCGGGTATTGGATACGGGTAGTGTTTTTACCTGTTTTTTCGGATACGAATACGGGTATTTTTTTCTCGGGTCGGATACGGATAGTATCTGGATAGCTGAGTGTCGGATTCGGGTCGGATTCGGAGCGAGCACTACCCGGCAAATACCCGAGTTTCTCGGGTCGGATACGGGTACCCGGGAGTATAAAACCCACTCCGGCAGTAGCCCACAGCCCATGAAAGTGCATCAGTCAGTCCAAGTTACTCTGGCATTTATGCTTCTGCAGTCATTTATAACTATGAAGCTTCGCACACAGGCCCCATGACAAAATTGAACATTCAGTAGTCACTCTATGCCAACCGGAATGCTCCTTCCAGCATACTAAACCCAATATTCTGTGATTGGTATTAACACTGAACAGATCAATTGATCTGGCGCATGACGACAAGTTCAGGGTGCAAAACTAAGCATGTCAACAAAATTAGATGCCTGCAGCGAAAGTGCATCCAAACGTATCAGTGTATATGCCAAATGAAATCAGCCATTAGGCACGGCATGATTCAAGGCATGTTTTCTACTGGTGTTAATCTTTTTGCCAACTGGTCAATTAATTATTGTGATCTCCCCCTCGCCAAAAGAAAATGCTGTGATCTCCTTATATCTGTAAATAGTGTTTTTCTTCTGATGCCATGTAGTTGTTCTGAATCCTTATATCTGTTGAGTGATTGCTTACATGTTCAAATCATATGATTTAAATTGTCAGGTATGTGGTTGAAAGAATGGATGGTGATCTGTGGGATAAAGTTCTACAGCCTAAAAATGAATATAGAAGGCAGCTCATTGACCAAGTGGTTTCTACCACAATACCGCATTGCCTGAAAGCAAGAGCCCTGAGCAAGTGTCTGCTGCTGTTAAGGCTTTCATGACAGCTTACCTCCCTCATGAATTGATCGAATTACTTGAAAAGATTGTCCTTCAGAATTCTACATTCAGTGGAAACTTCAATCTTCATAAATCAGAACCTTCTCATCTTGAAAGCTATCAAGGTGGACCCATCCAAAGTCATGGACTATGTTAACAGACTTAACAACTTTGATGGCCTGCCGTTGGAGAAGTAGCTGTTGGAGAAGTAGCTATGCTTTGATTTATGAAGTAGCGGCATACAGTTGTGTTGTTGTTGAAGTTTCCACTTTGGATGGGTCAACCTTCTCAACTTCAGAAGTAGCTATGCTTCTCATAAATCAAAGCATAGCTACTTCTCCAACAGCTACTTCTCCAACGGCAGGCCATCAAAGTTGTTAAGTCTGTTAACATAGTCCATGACTTTGGATGGGTCCACCTTGATAGCTTTCAAGATGAGAAGGTTCTGATTTATGAAGATTGAAGTTTCCACTGAATGCAGAATTCTGAATGACAATCTTTTCAAGTAATTCGATCAATTCATAAGGGAGGTCAGCTGTCATGAAAGCCTTAACAGCAGCAGACACTTGCTTAGGGCTCTTGCTTGCAGGCAATGCGGTATTGTGGTAGAAACCACTTGGTCAATGAGCTGCCTTCTATATTCATTTTTAGGCTGTAGAACTTTATCCCACAGATCACCATCCATTCTTTCAACCACATACCTGACAATTTAAATCATATGATTTGAACATGTAAGCAATCACTCAACAGATATAAGGATTCAGAACAACTACATGGCATCAGAAGAATAAACACTATTTACAGATATAAGGAGATCACAGCATTTTCTTTTGGCGAGGGGGAGATCACAATAATTAATTGACCAGTTGGCAAAAAGATTAACACCAGTAGAAAACATGCCTTGAATCATGCCGTGTGTCGAATGGCTGATTTCATTTGGCATATACACTGATACGTTTGGATGCACTTTCGAAACTGCAGGCATCTAATTTTGTTGACATGCTTAGTTCTGCACCCTGAACTTGTCGTCATGCGCGTATCAATTGATCTGTTCAGTGTTAATACCAATCACAGAATATTGGGTTTAGTATGCTAGAAGGAGCATTCCGGTTGGCATAGAGTGACTACTGAATGTTCAATTTTGTCATGGAGCCTGTGTGCGAAGCTTCATAGTTATAAATGACTGCAGAAGCATAAATGCCAGAGTAACTTGGACTGACTGATGACCCCGGTACCAGATCCGACCCGAGAAACTCGGGTATTTGCGGGTAGTGCTCGCTCCCGAATCCGACCCGACACTCGGCTATCCGGATACTATCCGTATCCGACCCAAGAAAAAAATACCCGTATTCGTATCCGAAAAAACAGGTAAAAACACTACCCGTATCCGATACCCGCCGGGTAGTACCCGACCCGTTTTCACCCCTGTCCGACCGTATCCGACCCGTTTTCACCCCTACCTATCTAGACTCTGCCTGCAGTCTGCAGATAGTTGCATGGAATGGTCGTCAGAACATGACTCGATCTGTTCGTTTTCATCCGCCGTTCCTGTCTTAATTTTGCTTCGTTTCGTCGGGCAGAACAGCACACCATGACTGCATATATTTACGTCACGTCGGTGTTTCGTCCAAGTGTAGGCCTCTCTTGAACTGCTTCTGCTGCACAAAAGCCAAGTAAAGTGAAACAAAGAACACCACGAAGAACGAGATGTCAGAACTAACTCGCAATTGATCTTTCATGACTTGCAAAATCATGTGCATAACTGATATAATCATGCATTGCAGATACTATCTTGAGTTGACTGCTTAGTTCATGAGTGGAACTGAAGTAGCATCAAGTAATTAAGGGATAGGTTACAAAGAGATGAGAGCCTGGCATGAAGGATAAGAGCCGCTCAGGCTAGCCAAGGAGACTGCCTGTGAGATCACATTCAGAAAATGCATCAACAGATCGAGTTTTTAGTAATGTGTAGCTAGCCTCCTGCAGGAGACCACAGGCAAGTCATCCTTGGCTACCAGAACAAGCTCTTATCGCCATGTAAGGCCCCTCCTCTGCTCTCTCTCTCTCTCTCTCTCTCTCAGTGCTACATGACATCTCTAGTCCCACACGTACACTTTCCTAATTTGACTTGGCCGCTGTTATGCCACCTTCCCTGTCTCCAATTTATACTGGCTGAAAAGTGGTAATGGCAAGCAAAAGGTCAAAGCCAACCCCACGCAGAGCAGAGCAAATCTCGATCTTTCCTTCATTGGGAAATGTGCAATTTTGCATTAATTTGATGTGCTGAAGCATCTTTGCAAATGGCAATGAAATGTGTTGACCCTCGCAAAGTAAGGATTTGTTTGAAACGTAGAATTTTGTTTATGGTAGAAAAGAAGACATTCATCATTCTTACCGGAAAATAGATATTTTTATGTGAGAATCCTACGTTCTGGACACGCCTAAAATACTCAAAAAGTATGAAGTAATGGAGAATGCTAGGCCTATTTAGCTCTTGTTCTTCACCTCTGCTGTAATCTGGAATGAACATCTCCTCTTTTCCCGATTGAACCTGTCCCCAAATCTCTCAGTGTCTACAAAAATATATTGCTAGTGATGAGAATTTTCCATTACTTTAAAATTCACACGCCACAGTGAGGGCGTCATGCGTGACCTCAGTCGCCCATGCTTTAATGAAGCCCATAAGGGCATGGACGCATCAGTTGTAAGCTTTTGCCGTAAAGAATTTTGGGTGATACGGTGGAGAGAGAATAATGAGAGAGAAAGATGTTGTTTACTGTTTAACATATGATTTTATAGATGACTTATATTATCTACTATTTAACACATAATTTTATAGATAGCCTTATATTATGTGTACTATTATATAGACGATCTATTAATTTTATAAGAGATCATTACTGTAATGATTAATTATATAGATAATCTATTATATAAGTTATTTTTTATCTTGTCTATAGATAATAAAAAAAGTATATTACAAAAAATCACCTGCAGTCAGCCAGTCACCGATTTCGGGCGATCACTGCAATCTTTTTTTCATGGTGACAATCCATTGCTGCGTGCGCTTTTGCTCAGAACCGCGCTGCGCCATCGCAAACGCCTCGGTGTATTTCTCTCGTGACGACGTTGAGCTGAGTTGGGCCGTGCCTGCTGTGCTCACAGGCAACCTAGGCCTAGCCACCTGCCTTCTTGGTCTGGCCCATTTCACCATTATGATGGGCTCGAAATAGCCACGGCCCACTAGCGACAGTGCGTGCTCCACGGCCGCCGTCCCGTCGTGCGCCTCGGTGAAAAGGCACGCGCGCGGCGTGGCCGTGCGCCAGCGCCAGCTCGGCGGAAAAGCGCGAGATATTTTCCGACACCGCGGGCACGCGCGCCACGCCGCTGCACTGGATCCCGCTCCCCTCCCGCGCGCGCGGTGATCCCCATCGTATTCCCATGCCCTCGTGCCCCACGCCCGCGCATATACAAACCCAACGACCCGCTCTCTCGTCTCACGGTGGTCGCCGGCTCTCCGTTCCCTACCAGCCGCGGAGACCGGAGACACCTCCTCCTCTCGCGTGCCCTGCACGTGCAAGCGCTGGGTGACGTGGCCTCGACGGAGAGGAGGGATGACGTGGCCCTGCGACTACTGCGGGGAGGCGGCGGCGGCGCTGCACTGCCGCGCGGACGCTGCGAGGCTCTGCGTCGCCTGCGACCGCCACGTGCACGCCGCGAACGCGCTCTCACGGCGGCACGTGCGCGCGCCGCTCTGCGACGAGTGCGACGCGCGCCCCGCCGCGACGCGTGTGGCGGGCGCTGCCGTCGGCGGCGGCGAGCTGAGGTTCCTCTGCGCCGGGTGCGACGGCGGGTGCGCGTCTGCTGCGACAAGGGTGCCTGTCGAGGGGTTCTTTGGATGCCCTGCGGCGGCCGAGCTCGCCGCGGCGTGGGGGCTTGAACTCGCTGGTGACGGAGGAGGGGCAGGAGACGACGTCGATGACCCATTCTTCTCTGAGTTCGATTATTCAATGCTGGCAGTGGACCCTGTGCTGCGGGACCTCTACGTACCCTGCGACGCCCCTGAGGTCGCTGCCGGTGGATGCGGCGGGCGGCGGCTCAAGGGGGAGGCGCTATGCCACCAGCTCTCGGAGATTGCGCGGCGTGAGGTGGAGGCTGCGCCGCGGTCAGTGCAAGAGCGCTCGGGACTGATCCCTCTCGCGCCTCGCCGGAGCTCCGCCGCAGCGAGCAGCCTCTTGCCAGAGAACGAGGCGGCGGCGCCTCCTGAGCTACCAAGGCAGCCGACGCCTTCGCCGTACACTTCTCTACTGATGATGGAGCCGGATAGCCGCGCCAGTCTCGGCGGCGGCGTCCGGTTAGCGGACGACGACGAGCTTGTATGGGACCGTGCCGCGCCCTCAGATCCTCCCTCGCAGGTACGAACCAGAAACATCGCTATCATTGCTTCTTGAGCTGTTTGCATGATTCACATTGTTTGGTGGTGTGGTGAGAAATGCTAGCTGTGTAGTCGGTAGCACAGCAAAAGCTTGAAATTTAGTTGTAAACTGCCACATATTGTAGCCAAGAACTAGAAATGTGGTGGTTAGATAGTGAATTAAAAACATAGCATACTCTTGTTCGTGTGTGTAGTATCGGTGTTTGTTCCAATTTCTGAAGTTAGGCAGTGGCTGGCATAAACACTGTTTCCATGGCACTCCCTTGTAATTTCATAGGTTTCATCAGCCAATTGAACATAAACACTGTATTTTTTTCTTTTCAATGAGGTAACTTTGATATTTGTATATATTGGTAGAATGACCTTATTAGCTTTGCGAATGAATAGATTTGGTCTCTTCAAATAGAGAAAAACTAGCTAACACTATACCTTGTTAGCAAAACGGGATAGCTGTTGGTTGTCCGATTCAGCCCCCTACAATAATCTTGTCCATCCAATCCATGTGTAGTCCTTATCCATCTAAACTCAATCCATGTGTGATCCTTATCCATCCAACCCAAGAATTAAGTGCATCTCTCTCTCATATCCTTTTCATGGGAGGCAACAGTATAGGCAGCAAGCGAGCTAGGAGCTAGAGTTGTGGAGGCATACAGCTCATGCGGTGGGGCAGCCATGAGCGTGCCCGAGTGCGTCAGGCCCCACCACCTCCTTCAACTCTAGCGAGAGCAGTGCGGTGAAGCAGCCGTAGGGATCAAGTTTTAGGCTAGGCGCTCTGATACCAAATGTTAGACTTAGGGTTGTACTAACACATGAACTAGCCTAAGACATGATTACCAAAATCATAATGCGGAAACAAGACATGAGATTAACTGACCCGGTGATGAAGTAGAAGCCATTAGGGTTCTTGTGTGTCGGTAAAGTTTGAGCGTCGGCGGTGGGGGCTGCACCAACGCGCAATGAAGAAAGAAGGGGGCACCAAGACGTTCTCAGTGATGGTTCTGGTCTTCGGTAGCCTCGCGCCAAAACCCCTAGATCGGATTGGTCTTTCGGGAAGAAAATGAACTCTAGAGTATATCGCTACTTGAGTCACGACTTTTTCCCTCTTAATACAGCGTGGGCTAACGAGACAAGAACCAACAATTTTGGTAAGCTCCCGATCAGAGCGCGTTAGAGGTGGGCCTAGCCCCTAATCACGGATCTTCTTCCTTAATTTTCGGTAATTCCTATTATGACTGAAGATCACAACTAACATGCCCGAGTGCGTCGGGCCCACCACCTCCTTCAACTCTAGCGAGAGCAATGCGGTGAAGCAGCCGTAGGCTCACTCCGCGGGGCCACGGGTTTGCGTGAGCACAATGGACCCTTTCACCTCCTCCTTCGACCCTAGCACCGCCCTCCTCCATTTCTAGCTCCAAATCTAACACAGGTGGTAACATGGTGCTTCACCTTCGGCTCCAGATCTGGCGATGGGAGACAATGGTGCGGCTTGGGACCCACTGCCGGAGCTGGAGAAGTGGGTGCTTCGGCAACGGATGGTGTTAGGCCAGCCCTCGACGATATGGTAGTACCATTGTAGTCAGTGAGCTCACCAAAACTAGCTGAAACTTCTTGAAAATTGTTTGAATCCTATTAAAACTTGCTAAAACTTTTGGTTGAAAGTTGGGTGTGTCAGCAGCGGATGGTGTTGGGCTAGCCTTCAGTGGCGTGGTAGTACCATTGTAGCCAGGTGAGCTCACCAAAACTAGTTGAAACCTGAAGCTTATTCGAAACCTATTGAAACTTCTTGAAACTCTTAGTTGAAACTTGTTGAAAACTCATCAGTTGAAACTTGAGTTTAGAATCTAAAACTAGTTAAAACTTTGGCTTGAAATCTTCTAGAAATAAGCAAAACTCACTGAAACATGAAACTCTTCAAACGTTCTCTTGAAAAAAACTTATTGAAACTGTATGAAATCTATTGCTATACCGTTGCAATGGTATACCGTTTTCTAGTCGATTTCTTTCAAATATTGCTTTAGTTGGAATGAGGTTCAAGGGCACTGCTATTTTACATATGTTAAACCTGCAATTCTTTCAAGAAAGGTCTATTTTTCTTCCAGAAGAGGTACTTGTGGTAATCCTTAGGCTTTAGGTGTTCTCGATGATGCTAATTTTGTGCACAATGGTACAGAACTTCCTAAAAATGAGCTGTTGCCTGTTAATATGATGCCAAAAAGTGCATTATATATGTGATTTCGCTCCATACTTGCTAAGCTATATCTTCATGACTGTCGTAAGTGCATAAATCTTGTTTCTTGGATCTTGGTGCCATTTCTTCAAACTTTTGGCTCTACTTTCATAATTAGTGTTAGCACATAGACACGCACTCAAGAACGAAGTAGATCAAAACCAAAACAGATTGGGACACAGGATTTTAATGTGGAAAAACCCTCAAATTCGAAAGGGTAAAAAACCACGGACGCTGGCCGGCAAACTTCATTATTTTCGGGAGTGTTTACAAATCGCCGGAGAGATCCTCACGACGGCTTACAAGATGAATATATATAAGGCAATGACCTAGGTCAAGAAGGCCGGAGCGGAGCGGAGACAGAAGTTAGCCTTTTTTTGAATTTGGATCATAATTCAACAATTAGCATCATTTTTTTCAGTTTTACTTTGAGCTTATTTTCAAGGAAAAATGAAAAATCAAAGGTTGAAATTTGAAGTTTGTTATTGGCATGACAGATATGGGATTTTAATCAAGGAAAAGCAAGGGATCATGATGAAAATTCTGCACTTGAAGTTCGATTTGGCTCAAAAGATGAAGGTTTTATGATCAATAGTTATAATGACATGCTCACGGAACTTTCCTCTGGCTCAAGGAAAGCTCTCGAAGATATTTATGATTCAACTTATTCTCTTGCTACCGAAGATATCATGTCGACTAATATCTGCCAGCTGACACCCAGAAAGGTAAGCCACATTTCTCTTTCTGCTATAAACACATGTAGTGTCTGCAAACTATTGTGCTTTGGAGACTTAGGAGGGATATGTAACCCTAAAACTGTATTAAAACGTGATTAAAATGTCTGCGTTTGTGGCTGTACCAATTTCCAGTTCGTGCCTGCTGTTCTTGATTTTACATATAGGGTTAGCCAGAGCTATCACCTCGTCTGCTTGACCATATAGCCAGAGGTTTGCTGACGTTCATGTACAGTCGCTGTTTATTAATGTTCAGGCTGGCTTGTTGTCAATTCAATCTTTTCTCCTAAAGGGCTGATTTTGACAAATTAGGCCATGTGATCCCCATCTGGTGTGAGATATTAGCTGGACTGGGTCACCGTACACATCCTTGTTCTGTGCTTTGGAAGCCTCTTGTTCTTTAATGATACATAGAGGGCCAACTTAGTCATGGAAATTCACACTGCTAAGAACTTCATAAGGATTGTTCTTGGTTTGAATTATTTTAAAGAAGACCCACACCTCTCCTTGTTGTCTCTCGCAGTTGACTGTAGAACCTGGCAATATGTCTTGTGTTACTCAAGTTCTGTGTTCTTATGCCTATTTGCAGCTGAGCACTGCCACCATGTCCAGTAACAAACAGAAGATTAACTCGTGCTCCTCGACAACCAACAGACCGTCGACTTCAAGGAATTGTGCATCTGCAGGTAGACCTTTGAGCTCTTCTCCTGAAGAGGCAGCTGCTCTTGCCAGGGAAAGTTCTTTTGGGGATCAAACTATACCTGCAACCGGAGTTGATAGGGCTGCCATGAGGATAGATAGCCAGACGCTCGTGATGAACAGGGACAACGCGATGCAGCGCTACAGGGAGAAAAGGAAGACTCGCAGGCATGATTTGCCCGTGACCATTTCTAAATCGCAACTTGTCTACTATAGCTTTCTTACAATTTCTCATAACATGGTGCAGGTATGACAAGCACATCCGCTACGAATCCAGGAAGATGAGGGCCGACACAAGGAAGCGAGTGAAAGGACGTTTCGTCAAGTCCATCGACACCGCCAATGTTAGTGATGGTGATGGTGGGTGAAGATGCTGCATCTCAAGTTATGAACCACGTGTGAATAACTGAACTGAACTCGTATGCTTTAATTAGCATCCATCCGTTGTTGCCATAATCCATCTCACCGAAGGTGGCTGTTTTATTCAGTAGCCAGGTAGCGTTGCAGGCCCTGAAATCGTAACGACAAAGATATAACAGATTTTGCAGTATGTATGTAATTTCTTTTGTAGAAATACTTTGAAAGTGTTAGTACTACTAGTCTACTACCAGTACAGTCACTGTACCCCTGAAATATGAACTGGTTGAAGTTGAAAGATAGGCATGCATCACCATCACCTTCTCAAAAAGCCATTTGGGAGGAGTTTTCGTCCAGCCGTACGAGGAGATTTGAGCCTAAAATTAGCTCTTCTTTTTCAGAAAGCACTTTGAACAAGGGTTATAATTATATTATCTTTCCTGAAGAGAAAGATAAGTGCAGCCGAATGGCGAGTGGATGATTTGATTTTGTTAGCTTGGTGTTCATTTCTCCTTGGCCTCCAAGTGCTCTGTTCTTCTGTTCTTTGTCCGACTCACTCCTTTTTATGAAAGAAAGATAAGGGACAGAACAAAGAAAAACAAATAAAGAAACAAACGAATTCAATAAGTAAAAGGAGAGAGAGAGGGATTCGAACACTCAACAGTTCCTAGAACTATACCGGTTTTCAAGACCTACTCAGCTAGCAGGCAGTGAAATAGAATGTGAAACCGTGCTGAGCTCCTCAGCAGTGGGAGGGGAAAGTGATCTCTAACCGAGTGCCGGTTGAAGAATAAGCCAGTGACTCATAGGCGATGATTTGGTTAAGGTAATAGAACATATCGAAGCCGTAGCGAAAATAAGTCTTCATAGCGCGATTGTCGCTACTTATGGGCATGAACCTGGGTGATCTATCCATGACTAGGATGAAGTTTGGATGAAACTAAGTAGAGATCCGAACTGATTGATGTTAAAGAATCAGCGGATGAGTTGTGGTTAGGAGTGAAATGCCACTCAAACCCAGAGCTAAATGGTTCTTCTCAAAATGTGTTGAGATGTAGTAATTGGCTGAGCATCTAGGGGTAAAGCACTGTTTTAGTGCGGGCTGCACGAGTGGTACCAAATCAAGGCAAACTTTGAATACTATATATGACCCAAAAATAACAGGGGTCAAGGTTAGCCAGTGAGACGATGAAGCTGACATCCACTGCAAGGTAAATCATCGCCTCTCAGGCCTCCCCCAACGGGTTCTACCATAGAGGCCAATAACTCGCCCCACCCCCCAACATAGCTTACAACTTCTATTGTACTTGTGCTCTCCAAAGAGCAACTCTTCTCAAAATCTCAAAATAAAAGGTGCTGAGTTAGAATCCCATTCTAAGGATTCTTATAGTGCTAGGGAATCCAGCTACATGAGAAGCAGGAATGGGGAGCTCTCCCCTTTTTCCACCCGACTTTTTAATCTTAAACTTAACAATGCTGGTTTTAAGAATGAATGATTGCCCTTTTTCGGCCATTACTACCTAACCAAAGAGCGAACAGATGTTCCACTTATTAAATAGGGTCTATGGTTGGTTCGTGACCCCTAGACGTTGAAGGCGTCTATGGGGTGATCTCGTAGTTCCTACTGGGTGGAGACATCTTGCCCCATGTTTAAGCATGAAGGATTCCCTTATTTTTAATTTTACTTTTTTCTTTTACTATAATCTATTCTCATATTATTTTTCTCTCCCTCCATGGATTCTTTCGTGAAGAATTGTCTTCAATTTTTTTATTTTGACTTGATTGAAATTAAGTAGATACAGTGAAAAAAGAAATTGAATTAGAATACTATCTCTACCTACTAATCTATTCTAGCAAAATTTTGGGGAGTGGTGTCTTACTTGGCCAGGCCGCACCGCCGCCGTCGGGCAAAGGGGAAGAGGGGAAGGCCTGACTAATGGGTCCCACATAACTCGCGCCCACGTATCAGTGAGATACACGTTTGCTGAACATGTTAATATTTGAGTCCATGTCACGATCGCTGTTAAGATTCCTGATCCAAATCCAGAGCTATTTTGACCGTTGGATCGAATTGAGCGGCTTAGATTGAGCCGGTAGGAATTGATGTATATTTTCATATAAGGCCTTGCTCAATTGTAAAATATTAGTTCATTCAATATATGGACGACAACGCATTTCTAACCCATGACAAACAATTATTTTAAAATCTAGTCTCTTTCAGAATGTAATTATAAAAATAGCCTCCTCTCTGACTGTGTAAGCATTAGCAGACGATATATGTCACATGCCACGCTCCCGTAACATGGCAAGAGGTACCACACAGCAAGAGCTCAGAAGGAGCAACCTACCAACCGGTGCTACCTCAGTAGTATTAATTAAGCAAAGTCATTAATTAAAAGTGATTAATTAAGTAATTAATTAAAAAACTTAATGGCACGTTTTTTGCCGAGCAATGCTACCTCGGTAGGAACCTTGCCAAGGCTCAACAAGAAAAAGGCCATTTTTGAAAATTTATTCAGAAGAAGACCAGATTTACAAAACAAAGTTTGCGAGGAGACTAGAAAAATAATAGCTTCAAATATAGTGACCAGGCTCTTTTGCATGAGAAGGAGAGGGATGTCAACAGTTGGAGCGCCAGAGCTCCAGCGAGTGGCTGTTGCAGAGGTGCCATCAATGTTCTTTCGATCGGAGCGCTTGTTGGAAAGTAATCAAGACTTGCTAAAATTGTTAATTTACCGTGTTGTGTAAGGCAAGTAAAGATCACGATGCAATCAACAATCATATCAAATCAGTTGGTTTATTTCCTTCGTTAGGATTTTCAAATTTAGTGTTTGCTTGGTTACCAAGTTAATTAGGTGGTCCGTCCACTGTAAAAAGGTATGTATCCTATGAGTTTGAGAATATAACATGAGAAAATTGCCCAAAAACTTCTGTGTTCTCCTTCATGTTCTTGTGTGTGTTTATGATCAGGGCTAAAACCAAGAATTAGTTTCAAAGCGAGAATCTAACCTTGGTGTCGTGTTTGCCTGAGAGGCCACCATTGCTGCGCCTCAGAGCAGGCTATCGTCGTTGAGTGAACCAGTGTTGAGCGAGATCTGATAGCGTATCGAGTGCAATTGTGGCTCCACAAGGAGACGGCGAGGAATCAAGCCATCATCGAGTCGCAGTTGAGTTGCATCACGAGCAGGAAGAGTCGACAAGAAGATATGGAGGCGAAAGGGGTAGAGAAGGTGTGTCTACTCGATACCTACTATTGGCTAGTGTCGTCGACAATCGACGTGAGAAGATAGCATTGACGGCCATCTACGTGTTTCGTCAAGAAGGCAGCCAAAGCCACATGTTCTCGTATCGGTTATGTCCACGAGATACTGTCTATGATCACCTGAGTTCTTATGCGAGTTATGTCCACAACATAAACATGAGCGAATTCTTTCAGAGATTTTGTGCACATGAGAAGAGATCATGCTGCACGAGAAGATCAAAAGAAAACTGTTGCGTGTGCCAATGATGTGCACATGCATGTAGCCAACAGTGTGGTATGTGTGTGTGCAAGACAGTTCTTGTAGGTGTGTCCAAATTCTCTCGTAGATAAGCTCTAATCCGAGTCTGCACCACCGTCAAGTTGTGTCATCAGTGAAAAGACAATTGGAACTGAAGCAAAGGTCGTAATCGCCGGTGAGATATGTCACCAGCGGCAAAGATGTGAAAGACACCAACAAGTTGTGTAATCGGTGGTATAGCCAGCAAAAAGAAGACAGAACTCCTTAGAGATGCATTTGACATCTTGTGCCGAGTATGAGTTGGGCAAACCATAGTTGAGACGTTGACAAGTCTTAGTTAGGGGAGATTGTTGAAAAGTAATCAAGATTTGCTTGCAAAGCGGGTAAAGAATATGATGCAATCAGCAATCGGACCAAATCAGCTGGTTTGTTTTCTTATTTAGGCTTTCCATATTTAGTGTTTACCTTGGTTATCAAGTTGATTAGATGGTCCGCGCACTATATAAAAGTGCATGTATCTTATGAGTTTAAGAATATAATACAAGAGAAAATTGTCTCAAAAATTCTATATTCTTCTTTGTATTTGTGTGCATGTGTTCATAATTCAGGGCTAAAACCATAGAGGGCTGACGTATACTCCCCCAACTTCGCCCTACATTTGCTCCCAGAAGACTGCACTTTTGGGCTTCCATAGTGTAAAATCTGCATTTTATCCCCCTCAATTCTCGCCGAGTGTTGGCGTCGTGCTGCATAATTGGACAGAGCTGGGGAGAAGATTGTGTTTCGTTCTTCACTAATCGTACAGTCGAAGCTCGAAATTGGCCTGCCTGACCGTGATTTTGGTCGCAGGTTAGCGCAATGCAGCGTTACAGAGAGGAGAGGACGAGGGTTCAGACTCGCATCGCAGGCACGAGTAGCGCCTAGAATTTCTAGCTTTTTTGTTGGTTGCCTTGGCTAGACGCCTGAAGCTAAAACTGTGTGCAGGCCAACAGAAGAAAAATGCTAAATCTGTTCCTGTACCAATGCTTCAGTGTAGCACAACCTCACACAATCGATACCTGGCTAGATGCCTGAAGCTGAAACTGTGTGGAGACCAACAGAAGAAAAATGCCAAATCTGTCCCTGTACCAATGCCTCAATGTAGCACAACTTCACACAATCGATACCTAGTAAACCTTCTCGCTAGTCGCTGTACCCACACGCTGACTTCGCCGCGGACTGCGTGGCTATCAGAGGAGTGCTTCTAACTGCAACTGTCACTACTGCAACTCTCCATGAATTCTTCCTACGATCTCTCGTCGATTTTTTTTCTCCCTGTTGGCCTCGGCGAGTGGTCCCGGTTTAAGCCGTCGCTTCTACGGATTGGAGTCTTCGGAGAGGACGAGCGATGTAGCGTGCGTGTTCCGCGCAGATCTGGTGCCTTCCTGCGTGCGTTGGCCCGAATCTTGGCTCTAGACCGTGACACCATCTACTGCTCACTAATTAATTAATTTGAAATACTGGGGAACGGTAATATCATACCCTGATAAACCAACAGGATACGTATTAGACAGTGGATCTAGTTTCTCTGGCACGTATCCTAAACTACTTAACTCTACTAATTTCGTCTCCAATTCCCAACTCACTCCCTTCCTCTCTCTACTCAGCATTTTGATCCAGAGCGACAGTGGTCTGCGGACACTACGAGCTACAACGGCCGATGAACACGGCTAGCATGCGGACGCAACTAGCAGCGTTAATGGTGTTTGTCCCATAGATGAGTCTAGTGTACAAGCTCCATCTACGTGCAAACACAACAAACAAGTGTGCCTTAGCCTCGACCTCCACCTTATCTTGCTACCAAACTCAAGTTCCACCTCACCTTGATCTCAGATGCAAACTTCCACCCATTTGAGCTCAATTGATAGTTATTTTCCTAAATTATATTGGTTTAGTCGATCATTTTTGCTGTGCATAATCTATTTCTAGTGTTCTCAACCTATTCGATGAAATGCCAAGCTTACAATAAAAACCACCTTTTTATTCAGTTTTTACTATATTTCATAAAAAAGTTTTTCCACGGACATCCCGATCGTAGTTCTCCATGCCTCCTTTCGCGTCTGCGACTACCTCGAGAGGCCCTAGCGGCTGCGGTAGAGAATGGAGAGAAGTAGGCGACAATAGTCATGGAGAAGGAGGATGCCAACCTCGAGGCAGGTCCCACGTGGTGGTCCATGGCAGTGACACCAAGATCGCCATAGTGACATATGCCAGGAGCTAGCTAATCGATCATACAATGCAGAGATTATATATTACTCGTGTTGTCTTGCATGTGCAAGCATTTCTTGGCCAAATCCAACTGCTTCTTGATGGATCCGATCACGAGGTTTATGGCTAAGTTTTATTAGATTTCATAGTGATGTTTTACGGATAAGTTTTATGATATTTCATAGATAAATTTTACTAGGTTTTATAGTGTTCAATCAACTTAATTTAGTTTCCCTAGTTCTTAATAATTTTCACGACTTAGTTTTAATAGATTTTATTCAGATTTTACTAGGTTTCATGTTAAAATTTCACATAGTTTCATGAAACTTGATCATGAGGTTCATGGCTAAGTTCATGAAGTTTCATAGTGTTTCATGATGTTTCATGGATAGGCTTCACGATGTTTCAATGATAAATTTCACTAAGTTTCATAGTGTTTCATCAATATAATTTAGTTTCCTTAGCTTTTAGTAGCTTTCTCGCCTAAGTTTCAATAAATTTTATTTAGTTTTTATTAGATCTTATGATAAAGTTTCACATGATTTCGTGAGTTTTAAGAGGTTATGGCTAGATTACATGGCATTCTCATATAGGTTTTTTAATCAAGTTTTATTAGGTTTTTTGAGATTCAGGAGGTTTACATATATGTTTTACGATGTTTCACGGATAAATTTCATAATATTTCACAGATAAGTTCCATTAGGTTTCACAGATAAGTTTCATTAGGTTTTAACATAATTTAGTTTCCTCAGTTCTTAATAGCTCTTACGACTAAGCTTCAAAAGATTTCATTCAGTTTTTAAACTCGTTAGACTTTTCTGAAACTTTTGAAGTTGTTTAGTCAAAACTTAGTTGAGATTCTTCTTAAACTCTAATAAAGTTTAGATTTGAAACTAGACATAACTTATATTTTTAGATTGAACCCCATTGAATTTTTTTTGGAAATGTGTTGAAACCATATTAAACCTGTGAAACATATTCTGAAACTTTAGAATTTGCCTTTTGGAACTTAGTTGAAATTATTCTGAAACTCTTTCTTTAATCAAGCTCCAAATAATTTGAAACCCATCAAAAAAATTTTAAATATGCAAAAAACTTGTGAAACTAGTTTGAAACTTTTTTGAAACCCGAAGAATATGATTTAAAACTTTGATGTTAGTCTCTTGAAACTCGGTTAATTTTTTTAATCTCGTTTTAAATCAAGTTTTAGATTTAAAACTGGACGAAACTTATAATTTCGTATTAGAAACTCATTGAAATTTATTGAGACACACTAAAACATTTATAAAAAACTATTTGGAACCCCATAAGGCCATAAAACCTATGAAAGTAGATGGACGTATTGAAATCTAGTGAAACATAGTCCCGTTGGAAGTGATTCCAACGGTATAGCGTGGGGTAGCACTAGGGATGAAAACGGATAGTAATTGGATATCAATTTTTTGTCTTTGTTCTTCAATGGGAAACAAATAGGATATAAATTTTCTATCAATTCATATTCTTGTTTGTGGTGTTGAGCTTATTCAAATTCATAAAAATGAACCTCAAATTCATTATATATTTATTTAAATGATAGAAACAAAAGATATCAATGGGATACGGATTGGATATTTTTCACCTTTTTATTTATGGGAAGCAAATAATGCGTAATTTTTTATCTAATTTTATAATCTTATTTTTTATAATGAGCTTGCTAAAGTGTTAAAAATGAAACCAAAATCGTTATATATCTATTTAAAATGTCGAATTTATTCAGAAATTCGGATATCCGTTTTCATCCCTAGGTAGCACTACTTTGGGAAAGCCGTCTGTTGACCAGCTTTTTATCGTTAGAAGGGTTGCCTTTTTCTCCATCACACGGCGATACATAACACGCAAGTATTAGTAGCGCACACGACTGATCAAGAGCTGGGCGCGCGGAAGGTCAAAGCCAACCTCTTCGCTGATGGCTGCCGCAGCGGCCGCGGCGGCCGTTGCACCGCCACGGCCCCTCCTCCTCCGCCTGGTGCCGGCGGCCCCGCGCAGGAGAACGCTGCCGCGGTGGAGGGCGTCCACCTCAGGGGGCGGAGCGCCGAGGCTGCAGCCGGCGTCATCGGCGTCTTCGTTGGACGCGACGGTGATGGCGGCAAGGAAAGGTGTGAGGGAGTACGTGGAGGCGGCGCGGGATATGGCGCGGCAGCAGGACGGCGGGCCCGCGAGGTGGTTCTCGCCGCTCGTGTGCGGAGGCGTCGGCGGGCGCGTCTCCGGCGCGCCGACGCTGCTCTACTTGCCCGGTATGAGTATGACCATTCCCCTTTTTGACAACAAAAACACTTTATAGATAAATTTTACGGTGTATTATTATGTTAGTACATGGTGGTAGTAGAAATTATATCTAATTATTGATTTGTTTACGATATTATTACTACTCTGTTACCGAAGAAAGTATAAATAAATACTAGCTAATCTGATGTATTTGGTGGAAAAGATCTGCGGTGTAAGTGCGCTGTTTGAATATTCTTTTGCTTCTGAATTCTGACAAAGCATGAAATTGAATATTCCCAAGCGGAGGTACTGTCTTGTTGCAATTTTTATAGCATGTTACATCATATACAATGTGCTCACTTTTGATATAGAAAAATAGCTCGCCTTTTGCATGGTCTCATTTAGAATACACCTAAGCTACGCAATAGTGCAGCTAAAAGAATCAATACGAGAAAATAAATGAAAAAAAATCAGAAAGTAATCCTGCCCTGCATCAGGCCTAAAAATTAGAACCAAGGACCAATAATATTATTTAAGCATATCAAGAGCAGTGCAACAGTACTAAAACAAGAGACACAATGCCGATGATTTGGTGGCTTGCCTGGTCATGCCAACCAATTTTCCTGACTTTTTTGCTCACTTGCAGATCCTACCGAAACCATAAACGATAAAAACAGTTTGACAAACTCATACGCGTGTTGGTGGACCATGTGCTGCTTCCTCACTATTGGCATGGAAAAACTGGCCTTTCTTGAGCAGTTGAATGTGGTTAGATGGACAGAAACCCATGTACTGTCTCTGTCTGTTGGATGCAGCTAACATAAGTGCAAAGCCTTGATTCAGCTATAGAATCACTGAATCAGAGCTTTCGTTTTTGCCATATTCAGATATAGCACTGCAAAATATAATCCTGCTCTGAAATGGATGTGCATAACAATGCTTTTGCTGTTACCAAATGCATTATGGGCTGGATTTGTCAGAACCTATGAACGCTCATAGCTTCCATTACTTTGGTTTCAGTCTTCTTAAAAAGAAGTAATCGATTTTAGTTTTTGGAACTTGCAGGAATTGATGGAGTTGGTTTAGGACTGATTCTGCACCATGAAAGATTAGCAAAGTAAGAGCAATTAGATGGAATTTATGATTGCTTTTTCTTCACTGCAACTAATGATCCTTCTGTTCTGCAGGATGTTCGAGATGTGGTGCTTGCATATACCAGTTGAAGACCGTACATCTTTCGAAGGTATGTGTTTTCCATGTGGATTTTTCAGGATGAAGTAAAAAAAAGCCATGCCTTATCCTTCAAGAATCGTGGAAAATGTTCATGTGCTTTTGTAATTCAGGAAGTTTCATGTTAATAATCCTGCAATTTTTTTTCTTTTGAAAGGGGATAATCCTTCAATTCCAGTTTGCCTATGTCCCACATATTTTGAGGCCCTGACTGATAAAATCTCTGAAACTTTACCGGTGAATGCAGGACTTGTTGAGTATGTAGAGAGGACAGTGAAATCAGAGAGCTCGAGAGCACAAGACAGACCAGTCTATCTTGTTGGAGAATCTGTTGGAGCATGCATTGCTCTTGCTGTGGCGGCACGAAACCCAGACATCGATTTGGTACTGATCCTAGTCAACCCAGGTCTTGCTGCCGTTTTCCATGGTTTTGTGTTGCTCTGTTCTTTCAGTGATAAGTAGTGCTCGCTAACTCATCTACTGTATGGCATTTTGCAGGGACATCTTTCCAGAAGTCACAGCTGCAGCATCTCTCAGCCTTCTTACATTTGGTCCCTGAGCCATTCCATTTGAGCACTCCACAGTTCCTGAATTTCCTGACAGGTTACTTCTATATGGAAAATTTATGACTTGTTAGATGGATAAATAACTTGCTTTAATTCAATTGGGGGACACATACCATTTCATTTTTTTCAGTTTGTTCTGTGCATTTTTAGTAGTCTAATGCGTTCATACAAAATTTACAGTAACCTCTCATTTAAAATAAGCTAATATCAGAAGCAGTATCTTAAAATGACAGCAAATGTGATGTGTATCTACTGATCACAGTTCGGTGTTTTTAGGGAACTTCATGAAGATGCCATCAACTTTTGTTGGACATGGTCTTTCTCTTGCAGAAGCTGGTCAGGCATTATCAGAGATCACCACTGGTGTGCTGCCTTCTCTTACGGTGAGCCACAAAGTAGTGAGGAATTGCTGTCAATTTCTTATGTACGCACATCCTAGCAGATGTTACTTTTGTCGGTTCATGTCTGAATGGATTTGATATTCTGTTGGATATATGGTTATCCACATTTCTCTGTATGCCGTAGTCTTAATGCTGATTTTATGCGCTTCTTTCTGCAGTTTTTGGTTGATATTTTGCCAAAGGAATCTATTGTTTGGAAGTTGAAAATGTTGAGAACAGCGTCATCATTTGTCAATTCCCGTTTACATGCAGTCAAGGCCCAGACTTTGGTGCTTGCTAGGTATGACTTGCAATAGGCAAACTGACAAAATATAGCTGACATCTGAGAATAATGTTCCCTTGAACAATAACATTTTTATTACTTCATAATAGCATATTATGAGGGATTGAGAGTACCATTGTGCTCACTGTTCCTGGTTCTGCAAAGGTTGAGAATTGGTCTGCACATGCTTTACATGGACACTATGTCACATTCCAATAATTTCCTTTTTGACATATCATCTTCATTTTGACTGAATCTGAAGTTGGTTTTCTTTTTTCCCATGTTCTTTTTTGCCAGTGGAAATGATGAACTGCTGCCAAGCCGAGAAGAGGCTGAAAGGTTACGTGGCATGTTAGAGAAATGCAGAATCCGTCATTTTAGGGATAATGGCCACAAAATCTTGTTGGTAAGATATCTAAATATGTTTCTCGTCTGCATTACATTATTCGTGCTTAACTACCAGTCATCCGGGAGGCCTTCCAAAATGTAAAATTTCTATTGGCCATAATTTCAGAAAAAAAAATATTCCTATTGGTCATGGCCACTGTTAATTCTAGCATTTGAAAATTCTAATCGATAACTCGCCAAAATATCTGACAGGAAGGTGAATTTGATCTAGTGACAACCATTAAAGGAGCTGGGTACTATCGCCGCTCCAGGCAGACGGACTTCATTGCAGACTATCTACCGCCAACTCATGATGAGCTCGAAAAGGCTATGGATCGCGACAGGTACCATTTCTCTAAAATCAAACCTCAAGGAGTGTTTCTATGCTCCACTACAAGAAAACTACATAAAGCTTCTGCGGCTACTAATCATTAGGTGCTAGGCTCTCGATAATCGTTAGGTGCTAGGCTCTCAGAGTCTCTAATTTGTTCAGGATCCATGCAGCTTTCTTCTAAAGGGAGCAGTTTCCTACTACTTGTTTCTGAGTAACCAGTTGTCACCTGAGACTGAATTGCTACTGAATTTCTGAAACTTCAGGATCTTGAGTTTTGCCACCAACCCAGTGATGCTATCAACGCTGCCTGATGGGAAGATCGTGAGGGACCTGGCAGGCCTGCCAAGGGAGGGCCCTGCTGTGCTTGTTGGATACCACATGCTCATGGGGTTTGAGCTTGGACCCCTGGTTACAGGAGTTATGAACAGCACCGGAATCCACATCCGAGGCCTAGCTCATCCGTTCATGTTCGACAAGAACTCAGAGAAGCTCATGCCGGACTCGTCGCACTTCGATTTCCATAGGATCATGGGTGCTGTGCCTGTTACAGCGGTCAATTTTTACAAGCTTCTTTCAGAGAAGCACTTTGTGCTGCTGTACCCGGGAGGTGCTCGAGAAGCTCTTCATAGAAAGGTAGGAATTTGGCATGACGAGATTGAGGCCATTTGATTCATTTCTGTCATACTCCATTTCCAAAAATATCAGTTATCCTGGAAGATGGATTTTCTTTTTTTTTCGAACACACAAAAAACTTGCGTTTCAACTCATTAGAAGAGAAAAAACAACACAGAAATGATAGGAAGGAATCTAAGAAACGCCTGAAATATTGTAAGAATGTACTTATTTTTTAGGTTTAGTTATTTTCAGGGAGAGGAATATAAGTTGTTTTGGCCGGAGCAGTCTGAATTTGTGAGAATGGCGTCAAGGTTTGGAGCAACAATAATACCATTCGGAGTGGTTGGAGAGGATGATATATGTGATGTAAGTGCTATCCTGCCTCCTGGTATTACCAGACAAAAGAAAACCACAACTCTGTGATCTCCATTTGTTATCATCTATATTTATCTAATTTAGTATATACGAGTTAGTATATACGAGAGAGAGAGAGAGAGAGAGTGATGCTTCACACTGTCGGATATATCATTGTTCTTGGTAGGAAATTATTTCTAGATGGAAATTTAGTTCCACTATACTTAGTTCATAGTTAGTGTCTTATGATCCTATCCTGTGTCCATGTTATTTTACATGGCTGATGGCCAGTTTACTACACTCAGGTGTTGTTAGACTATGACGACCTTCTGAAGCTTCCATTCTATGACATCCTTGACAAGCTGCTAAATGAAGATGGTCCGAAGCTAAGGTATGCTGCCCATACTCAAAAGAGTCTGGATTTAATTTAATTTTAGAATGAGTTTTATTTCATGTCTCCAAAAGAATTTGTCCACAAGAATTCTCTGATCATGATTTACCTTGTGGTTTCAAAGGACTGATTCTACGGGAGAGATAAAAAATCAAGGATTGCATCCGGTAGTGGTTACACCAAAGGTACCAGGGAGGTTTTATTTCATCTTTGGGAAGCCTATTGAAACAAAAGGTACATCTTTAAAAAAAATTACTCTAGTAACCCCCTCTTAACATTCTGTTGACATCGTCTCAGGGAAAGTTAGCATGCTTATTCTTTTTGGCAATGAAAATATTAGACATAAGACTATGCACATGTGTGTTCACAGACCAGATGTTTGGTACTTTGATTAGATCTGCATCTGCTCCTAGTTTTCATTTGATCTGCTTGTTTGCATAGGGAGAGAGAAGGAGCTAAGAGACAAAGAGATCGCCCAGCGCCTCTATTTGCATGTGAAATCCGAAGTGGCGAGCTGTATCAAGTATCTGAAGGAGAAAAGAGAGGAGGACCCCTACAGGAGTATAGTGTCCAGGCTTCTCTATCAGGCAGTTCATGGACTCAATGCAGAAATACCCACATTTGAACCCTGATATATTCACTCCCAGAATACCATTAGTTATTTACTTAGAATTCAAGTAAATTGTTTATATTGTTTTTGTAATTTTTCATTTTCCAATAGTTATTTGTTATTGTTTTCCCTCAGAACAATTCTGCTCATCAATTTACGAGCAGCTTATTCAAACCATAGAGGTCAATAAAATTCAGTTTACATGTAAATTTGTGTACATACAGTACACGGTAGTAGAATCAATTGTCTAGGCAGGAGCTCTCATTCCAAATGGTGTACGAGAGCAAGACCAGAAACCCTCCACTCTTTATTTTGTTAATTTGTACCACTAAATTGTGCTAAAAGTTAACAAAAAAAACCTAAACAAAGTGGCTGGCATGCTTAATGTGTCATTGGAATGGTTATTTGCTTAAGAAAAAAGTACGCATTCATGACAGAGGTGACAACCTCACGAGGTTTTAAGGTGAAAATATTACTTTTTGAGTTTGAGATCATACACAAAATTAGAACGAAATGAGATATTCCGTTGGGAGATTAGTCCTGTACATCTGGGGAAATGGCAATGAACACAAGAAACTAATGACCAACTTAGTGAGGGCATGATATGTACAGATTTCATGTGAAATGTGCAAGCGTCAGCTGCTTATGTCGAAGTACTTGGGATCAGCAGGGAAGTCGTGCTCGACCCGCAGCTGCCATAAAACATAATATCCATTAGAGCTACAGATTTAAGACAGGAAAAACAAGGCAACTCTCCTATATACTAGGTCGTACATAAGTTTGAGAAGCGAATACATGGAACAGCATGACTAGCACCGTCACTATTAATAACACCATACACTAAATTTATGTTGAGTATTTACATGCCAAAAAAGCAACACGGCAGTTTATTATTTTAGCATCCCATTCAGCAATTCTGTGAAATCTAGGGTGCTATCTATGTTATAGGTTGGAAGAACTTAATCTCACTGGTGGAGAAAGAAACAAAAACAAAGTGTTGTTAAAAGAGACAGGTAGATAAGGTACATACCTCGCCTTCGTCTGAATCCGAGTGCCTTTGAGGGAAGACAACTCTAATATCGTTGTAGAGATAAAATCGTCTCTCTTCCTCGGTCAATGCATTGTGATTGCATGGTTCCGATGACAGATCAGACTTGCACCGCTGCATTGATCTTGATGATTTCTTAAAGATGGGACTTAGAAACCGCAGGTGCAAAGCATAACGCAGAACACCTCCAGCTGAACTATCATTAACCTTGGAAGGTCTGCGGCAAGGTTTCTTTTCACCTAGGTGAAATGTTTCTATTTGACAGCAGCAACCATTAGCATTAGTGCCAATTTCTGAATTCCCAAGAGCATTTGATTCTCTAATGTCGCATTCCATTGAGCAACATGTGTTTGTGCAACCAGCCTTTTCTGATTCATCGGTCAAGTAGCAGTTCTGCCCCTGTTCACAGCCTGCGAAGTCAAAACAATTTGTCAGCAACTTTCAACACTATAATTTGGATGTAGCTATCAATGGTATTGGCTACATTACATTCAGAAAATAGAGTGCCGCACTCTCTAAGTTCACTTCCATATTGGACTGATTCGACCTTTATGTCACTGGCCTTGCTTCCTTCTTTCATTGGATTAGAGGGAGAGATAGAGGACAGAGTGACCTTTTGCCGCACGAATGTCTGTCCCATTTTACAATAACAGAAATAAGATGAACTCAAGAAAAGAAGTAAAGAAATAAAACAAATAACCACGAGCCCTTCTATACAGACAAACAACATTCTCGCACCTGGCGATACTTTTAAAAATGGCGACTTTCGACACATCTCAAGCTAGTTTTTTCTTCCCACCCAGTACACCAGTATAGTTGCAGGTAAGAAACCTAGTGGCCATTGATATTCCAATGAAATGTGTAACATTTTCATTCAAGGCCAGAAAATTAGTACACCAGCTACAAGCCTACAACCAGTGTCACGAATTATTAAATACTTAAAGCATGTGAACCCTGCTTCAACACAAACTACCACAAAGCAACAAAAATGAATCTGGGAGAATTCTGCCTTTTCACTTCTATTATCATCTCTAGGTAAGACTACTGACATGAAATGCCCAAACCTTTAATTGTGTCTATCTTTCAAAATAGAAGTCCATGAATGGCACACAACCACATATATGTGTCCAGTATGGATTAGATGGGGGTCAGCAATGTCCATAGAGTTCCAAAATAACAGCTATGAAGCAGTTACAAATATGCCACCATAGAGATTATGGACATGTTCTCTTGCTAAGTCACAAGATGGATCTCCACGAATATTCGTCAATTAGGCTGCTGGAACATTTGGACCCAAAGAAATAAGTGCAATTTTGAAAAAATTCCTCCGAACATGTTCAGATGGAAGAGATACTGCTAATGGATTTGAAATTATTGAAGTTCAGAACTTCCTGATGCTTTGAAAAGCTGGATTAGTAGAAATTAAATGAGTTAGTTCATTCTGTAATTTGTTGCCTTTAGTAGCTAACCTATGTTAAGAGGTTTTTTTTGGATCCTGTGGATTTTTTTTGTAACTAAGTTAATTATGTACAATATATTAATTAATGTTTATCAGCAAGGCCCTCCCTACTGTTCCCCATTAAAAAAAAAGAACTCAACAAAATTGAAAAATATGCCACTGTAAGAACTCAACAAAATTGAGAATCACAACAGAGTATGTCAACACAATACATATTCTGCTTCCACACCATATGAAAATAAGATAAATTCGGGCCATACGACGACAAGGAAAAATCTACAGTAATCTTCAGTATATAAGTCTGAGGCAATAAAAATAGTCGAAAGGTATAGGTCTTATACAAACTCCCAGTTTCTCATACCTTGGTTCCAGCAGGCATGTCACTCAAATCATAGTTGCAGAAGAAGGTGTGCAACGGTGTCTTCTCTGGGTTACTGACAACCTGTCAAGGCCAACAGTTTTGCTTCTAGTAAAATACATACATAAAATAGGATAATTTAATAGAAATTTTCAAAAGACTAGCCAATAAAAGAACGATTTGAGGGTGGTAGAAGCAATACATCAGCCTCACAATTAGCATCAAACACTGACATTAACTTACATCCAGTAACTTACATCCAGTGTTATCGGGACTCGCGTGTCCAAAAAAATTTTGGTGTGTCCGACACGCATCCAAGCGTCGACTTGCGTTCGACACGGTGCGACGCATGTCTAACACATCTTGTCGTGTCCAGACACGGTGCACAGCATGGTGGCCCGGTAGGGCTGGAAAAAAAGCTCGTTGAGCTGGCTCGGTGGCTCGTTTCAAAATTGCTCCGATTACATTCATTTTTCTTTTAAAATAAAAATTAGTTGATTTGGAACAAAAGTCAACTTCGGCTTGGCTCGTTAGGCTCGGCTCGAAGTTGGGTCTCAAACAATACAGGAGATTATAATAAATAAGAATAAATTAGTGTCGAAGAAAACTCGAAAAAAAGTTAATCTGGCTCGTTTTCCACCCGGTGGAGAAGCCAGGTATTGGGGCACGTCGGTGCATCCAAGCGTCGGGCCAGGTGGTGGTGGCGAGGAGGGGAGGACCAGGCAGCCGAGCGTCGAGCAAAGCGGCCAGAGTGTTGGGCGTCGGCGTGTCCAGGTGTCCGGCCTCGCGGTGGCGATGACGAGGGAAGGTGGGCAGGACGGCTGGGCCTATCGCATGGTTAGTCAGAGCGAATACGGTGTTGGGCGGGGCAACTGTGCATCGGGCCAGTCGTGTGGTTGGACAGAGTGACGACGCCTAGATCGGGATTTTTTTGGAAGAAGAGTGGAGCTAACTAGTAAGTAGTAACTAGTCTAGTGCCGATTGCTAACAGCTGTGGACTGAGCCACAACCATCGACACTGAGCAGAACCAGAGCACTGTGCCGTAAGACCGAGAACAAGAGGAGGGGCACTGATGCACTGTGGACGATTATGTCTATGGATGACCGATGACTCATGAGTCATGCCTCGTGGATGATCAGTACTGTTAATCTATCAATTTCTCATAACCTTACCTATAAATTTTATTGCTTATTATTTTATGATAAAATGTAGTTATATTAGGCGAATCTCAAAATCCTATTTTCTAGAGTTTGTCGAATCGAACACCCAAATCTTTGTCGGATCCGAGTCCTGGTAACACTGCTTACATCCAAGCTCAATATCCCATATTACGATTTATTAACATGAAACTGAACTGCAAACACTAATAAAATATAATTTTTTTCACAGCAGTGAGCTACAATAATTTCCTTCTAGATGGGGCCTCCAATTGAACCACACCAAGTTTGGGTCTCATGCACAAGGGCATGCACACTTCTTTAAACTTAACATGCAATACACACCATCATGACTAACAGAAGTGCTCCAAACATGTGAAGTTATCAACCACATGTTATTTATATATTTTTTGTATGCACACTACCATTCCATTTCCCAAATGACAGAATATAGTGAAAGGACAGTAGAAGCATCCATTATAATGAAGACAAAAAAAGTTTTAGAGGGTTCAATAGTTCTGCATAGTGGTGCAAGCTAGTAATGATCTTGATAGCCTAATAGGGTGAGGAAAAGGAAATCAATACAAAATTACAAATACAAGTATGCACCCACTTATTGTATGTGCGTATGTATGTATTGATAATGTGCATCATTAGCCTATTAAAACTTCAGGGTGTCCCCCAAAGGGGGAGGAGCGGAGTGTCAAATTGGGCAAATACTTAGCCCACAATGAGATAGCCCGTGCTGGTTTTTTGTACTATTTGTTATGAATAGCAATTGTATTCATCATGAGGCCAATAGACCAGTATATATACATATACATGAGCATACAAAAGGAAAGCCTGTATAAGATAATATCTATACAAAACTAGCAATCTCTACACATGGCAACTAGCAATTTCTATATAAGGCAACAAGGATACTATCTAATACCCCCCCCCCCCCCTCCTCAAACTCAAGATGGATTAACAACATTGAGTTGCAGAGATAAAACCTATGAACCCTAGTCTGTGTCTTCATGAAAAAATCTGCCAACTAAAGCTCTGAAGGCACATACTGAAAAACCACAACCTGATCTTGTATCTGTGATCGCATGTAGGAAGCATCAATACAGATATGCTTGGTGAGCTCATGCTTCGTTGGATCTCGAGCAATGCTAAAAGCATTTGTATTGTTAGATAAAAAATGAATCGGTGTAGAAACGGAAACACCAAAATCCTCAAGTAACCACCGTAGCCAAGTAACCTCTGCTGTCAAAAGAGCCATAGCCCGCAACCTAGCATCAGCCCTTGAGCGAGAAACTGCTGTCTGCTTCTTAGTCTTCCAAGCGATGAGAAAACCACTAAGAAAAACACAGTAAGCAGAAAAAGATCGATGATCAGAGTGATCACTAGCCCTAGCATCATAGTATGCCTGGAGCTGTAAAGAACTGGAGCGTGGAAAGAAAAGACGGCGAGAGATAGTTCCACGAAGATATCACAGAACATGAAGCGAGAGATAATTCCACGAAGATATCATAGAACATGAAGAAGATGACTATAGTGGAGCTGAGTAGGAGTAAAAACGAGTGATACCAAGGTAAACAAGACTCATAACAAGATGACGATAGCGAGTAGGATCCTTAAGAGGTTCACCATCAGTAGATCGAAGGTGAACATTGAGCTCCATGGGAGTCTCGGCTGTGCGCTAGTTAGTAAGGGAAGCACGATTAAAAAAATCCTAAATATACTTTTCTTGTGATAAAAAGAAGCCCTTAGATGTAGAAAAAACTTCAATCCCAAGGAAGTAGCGGAGAGGACCTATACCAGACATGAGAAACTGCTCACTGAGACGTGCCTTCACAAAGGCAATATACTGATAATCAACTCCAGCAATGATCATGCCATCAACATATAGAAGAAAAGTCCGACCACAGGGCGAAGTGTTAACAAAGAGCGCATGATCATGAGCACTAACAAAAAAACCAGCCGCAGTGACCATAAAAGAAAAACGCTCAAACCAAGCATAAGGGATTTGCTTAGGTCCATAAAGAGAGCGGCGAAATCGACAAACCATGCTCTCAAGAACAGAATACCCCGTGCTGGCTATATATAGACCTCACGCAGCTCACCATTAAGGAAGGCATTCTTGGCATTAAGTTGAGATATGGATCACTCACGAACAGATGCCACAACAAGAAGAGTGGAGAGGTCATGTGAGCCACAAGAGCAAAAATCTCATCATAATGATGACCATGCTCCTGCTGAAAACCACGCGCCACAAGACGAATCTTGTAGCGCTCAAGAGAACCATCAGAACGAGTCTTAATCTTATATACTCACTTGCATGTGATGAGACGGACATGTGGATGAAGGAGTTCAAGATCCTATGTGCCAGTGCACTCAAGGGCAGCAAGCTTCTCTGCCATCGCATGCTACCATTCCTGATGAATAACAGCATCACGATAAGAAGTCAACTTGGCGAGAACTGCACAAGCAAAGCCAAGGCGCTTAGAGTACCGAATAGACTGGCGATCAAGTAGAGAATAGCGAAGAGACAAGAAAGAAGGTGGTTGAGTAGGAGAAGCCTCAACTAGCGGATGACGAGTGTAGTATAAAGGATAAGTGGGAACTATATCAGGAGAAACCTCGGGAGGAGGCACCGGTGGTGAAGAAACCAAAGGAGAGACCGGCGATGAAGGAGACGCCAACCGTGGAAAGGGAAAAGTGGTAACTAGAGTATCTAGAAAAGTCAGGAAAGAAAGCGGCTCGACAAGAGATGCTGGAGTGGAAGAAGGACGAGGGTAGAAGGGACGGGATTCATCAAAAGTATCATGCTGAGATATTTGCATCTATCGGCCAACGATATCCCTTATGCTCAACACTATATCCCAGAAAAACAGACTCAACAGACTGAGCAGTTAGCTTGATGTGTTCACGAGGTGTAAGAAGAACATAGCACACACAACCAAAGAGGCGGAGACTAGAATAATCGAGAGACATGCCACAAAGACGCTCTACTGGAATCCTACCCTGAAGAGCAGAAGAAGCCTGAATATAAATCAAGTGGCAGTGGAAACAGCCTCAGCCCAGAAGTGAGGTGAAACAGAGGAAATAAGTAAAAGTGCACGAGCTGTCTCAAGAAGATGATGATGCTTGCGCTCAGCCACACCATTCTGAACATGAGCACCAGGACAGCAAAACTGAGAAAGAGTGCCCTGCGTAGCTAAAAAAGTACGAACGGCTCCTGACAGGTACTCTCCTGCCGAGTCAGCACGAAGAAAACGAATGAGAGAATCAAACTGAGTAAAGATCATGGTGGAAAAATTCTTATAGATGGATAAAACCTCACTACAAGATGACATAAAATATATCCAAGTATGGCGAGAGAAATCATTTATAAAAAAATATAATACCTATCACCCCTTTTGAAACAAAAGGAGCCGGACCCCAAACATCAGAATGAATAAGATCAAAGGGATGCTGGGATACAGACTCACTGGAAGGATAGGAGAGTTGTAGCTATTTACCAAGCTTACAACCTACACAGTCTAAAGAGGTATCACGAGACATAGATCCTAAAAGGCCACGATGAACTAAAGAAGACAACGTGAACTACAAAGATGTCCTATACGGTGAGCCACTGAGCAAACGACTCGGTAAAAGATGCAACGGAGGCAGAAGCAGTGGAGGAGATTGAGAAACTGGCAGGGGCAGAGGAAGGAAGATGAAGCCAGTCAAGCTCCCAAAGCCACTGAATGTCATAGCAGTGAGGGTCAGTACCAACCAGAGACACCTTGCAATGATCCTAAACACAACAAGAGTCAGAATCAAGAATAACACAACAGCCATGATTAGTGAGCTGGACAGCGAATATGAGCAGCATAGTTAGTTTGGGAACATGAGAAACAGCAGAAACATGAAAAGAGGAAGACAAAAGAGTGCCTCATCTTGCAACAGAAAGAGAAATACCATCTACGGTCTGCACAGTGATAGGAGCGGCAAGAGAACTAATGGAATGAAGACTCGTGGGACCAGATGTCATATGAAAAGAAGCTCCAGAGCCAAGAATCCATGATGTGATACCTAATGAGAAATGTAGTATCTCACTAGAAGACTAAATAGCAGAACCTGTCGGTGTAGAGGCAACCATGCAACGTAGCAGTGTAAGAATCTCTTAAGTTGAGTCAACCAGCAGAGGTCCGCTAAGAAGCGACCAAGAGTCCAATGCCCTTAGAAGGGCGTCCACCTTGATGTGCAAGGTCCTTCTTCCGGTAACAAAACTGCTCTACATGTCCATTCTTATCGTAGTATGTGCAGTGAATCCTTCCACCCCCAATAGTCGCCACTGGAGTAGGCGCCACTGATGGAGTAGTACGAGGTACCGCTAAGACTAAAGGAGACGCCAGAGACCCGTACCACGAAGGCGAGTCTCCTCAGCACAAATAGTTACAAGGGCCTCCAACAGAGTCACGAGGGTGGCGTGCATGCAGCTGGGCACGAATCTGCTCAAATTCAGCCTGAAGACGTGTCAAGAAGTCGTAGATACGTCGAAGCTCTAAATGACAGAGCTAACGCTGACAGCACTAACAAGTGCGGCACACCTTCGATCCAAGAGAATCAAACTGACACCACACCGAGAATTGCTGCACATAGAACTCATCCACGGTGGAATCACCCTTGCTGCAGCGACTACTCCTATTGCATAATAGCAAGGTATAAAGAATCACCAACAGGCTCATAGCGGTCACCAAGATGCGCCCACATCAATTGTGCCGAAGACAAAGCGACAATATCACTAGTGAGATGCACCCCCATGCTAGCAACCAAAATAGTAGAGGCACAAGTATCTTCATCAATCTATATCTTGTATGCAATAAACTGAGTCTGAAAAAACTCCATAGCATCAGCATAATCATCAAACACCTTCTGTCTAGCAGCATCATCGGCCTCCTTGGGAATAACAGGCGTGGCAAGGGGAGCAGGACGAGGCAGACAGGATAGCTCACTGGTAAGAAACTCCCAAAGATGCTGACCGCGCAGGTGAAGGCACATATGAAGAACTCAGTTTCGATAATTAAGATCATCAAAGATAACTAGGCAGCGAGGAATACAAACGGTCCCCGAAGATGTAGAAGATGATGATTTTTTTAGGAGAGAGAATCAGAGCCGAGCTGGCTTGAAGCAAAAGCCGAAGCCGCCTAGAAGCAAAAGTCAGCTCAAACCGATTTAAAATCGGTTCTGGAATCCGATTAGTTCCAAGGAATCCGATCGGTGGCTTCCTTCACAGGCAGACGAAGGCGTCGGCGACAGGCGGCCGAACCGAGCGGGCAGCGATGATAGCCAGCGACAGAGGCGAAGGCGTCGGTGGCCAGCGGCAAGTGGCCAACCCGAGCGAGCGATGGCGGTAGCTGGCGATAGAGGTGCCAACCGTGGCACAAAGGCGACAGTAGCCAACCTGAGCAGGAGGAGACAGCCGACTCGCATCGAGATCAACAAGCGACAGTGGCTCGGGGCAGATCGGAGTGGTGGCGGCCCGGATCAGCAACGAGGGACGATCGCCTTGATCCAACAAGACAACAGTGAAAAGAGGAAGCAACGGCATCGGCGGATGGAGCAAGCCGTCAGTGAGGAAGGAGCAAGCACTGACGGGAAGAAGCAGGCGCTGTCGGCCATCACAAAGGAAGAAGCACCAGTGAAGACAGCCTATTACAGCCTTCCGACGAGTGACGGACAACGATTCGATAGCGAGAGTAGTCCAATCCGGCGATGAACAACAGAAACAACCAAGATCTGTAGAGTGGCAACGGTGCAAGTGCAACGCTTGTGAGACCTAGGGCAAAGGTGAGAACGAAACCTTAACCTCGCTCTGATACCATGTAATGAATAGCACTTGTATTCATCATGAGGCCAATTGTCCAATATATATACATGTACATGAGGCTACAAAAGGAAAGCTTATATAAGGTAATATCTATACAAGGCTAGCAATCTTTATACAAGGCAACTAACAATCTCTATATAACGCAACAAGGATCATGTGTAACACTATTATCATTACAAGTGAATAAATTGCTAGGCACAGTGCATGGTAGTTATGCACACAGTCATGCGCAAATTCATCAGAAACAATCCAGCAACATACACAGTAAACTGAAACAAAATATTATTATAAGGTCTAGAATTCGGTACCAGCTGTATGCACCCTTTAACTGGGATGTGTAACCGGCTTTTCACTGATCGTGAATTGTTATTACTGAGGCTTCTTTTGAGTTTTGGCCTTTTGCTATTATTAGTTGGCAATCTCCCCGCAAGTTCAATCGACGAATAGTACAGTAAGGAGCTATCCTCATCAATGCTGGTTACTGTGAATGGGAGCTTCTGAGTTGGGGGAGAGAAGTTACCACCAGTCACATTCAGAACAGCCAGGAAACCATCAATATTCTGCATTTAACGAGAAAATGGACTAAATACCAACAATAACATGTAGGTATCCTACTAAAAAACTCAGTTAGGAGGAGTGCTAAAAAAACAAACACTGAAAACCTGATTATCTTTTCCAAACGAATAGCGACCAGATAGAAGGGACTCCTCAAAGGAGCCAACTAGTGACCTTCTTACAGGAAGGAGGCTCAAACTCTGAACACATCCAATGCGTGGTGATACAGGGGCAGATTCTGAGCCCCAGTTTTGAGATCTTCTATCTGAACTCCTCTTAGGGGTCATCATATCAAAGTCATCATGTAAGATATTAGTTTTTTTACCTTTTTTTAACACATAGCTTATCCTTATTCTACCGTCACCTCCCGAACACTCTTCACCAATTGATCTTTCTCTTTCCTTCAAGCCCAGGAAATCATATTCCGTTTCTCTCATTAAATCCCTGGGAGCTTCTGCAATCTGTGTTTTGTGCATCCATTTTGGACCGAGAGGAGACAGGGTGAGTGGAGTAGAATGCGCCGCTAATGTTGCAAGTGGTATAGCGACCCTGTCAAGATTCATAATCCTTTCAGCTTCGAGGTGATCTGAAAAAGAATATGACTCCCTGGCCTCAAGCAAAGGACCATCAGTGAATATATTACTGCTAAACTTATCGACACCCTGCTCTGTATTCCAATTGAAGTATCTCAAGGCTGGCCTAGTAGGTGGCTCAAAGGAATCAAGAGTTGCAGTGTTGGCTTTTTTACAATCTTGAAAGCCAGACGTACAAAGTTTCCTAACACAATCAGAATGCTGAATTCTGGCATCATCAGAACCAATATTCAGCGCATCACCATGGAACGGTCCAGGGAGCACATTATTCAAAGGAGACAACATCCTTTTCCTTGCCTGAGGTCCATGTTGTTTAATTGATGAATGACAATTATCAATGACTAAAGACAAATGCATTTTGTCAGCTACCATCATATCGGAACCTCCAGTGGAACTAGCAAAACCTGATTCAAACCCAACAACCCTCATTGCAGGCATCTGAACAGTAGGTCCGAATTTAGAGCATGACCTAGAACTTGGATCCCTCAAATCAGGTTTTAGGCCTTGGAAACCTGCAGGTCTATCAACAGCATGGCTTGCCCTGAAATGTCCATCAAATCCATTCAAGGAATCTAACACAGCTTTCCTCTTGAAATCACTGATGGATGGGCATGGAAATGCCCTGCTACTTGAGTTTTCTGCAGGAAGGTTACCCAAATCACAGGTGTCACTACCACCAAAACAAGGAGAACTAGGTACAGATGTACTCAATGTATGAGGCACTTCCTCCTTGGACGCAGGAGCTTGAGGCAAACCCATCTCAGTACGGTTCCTTCAGCAAAAAGGAAAAAACTAACTTGCTCTTGCTCCCAAAATGCTCCTTTTCAGATCTTATGATGACCCCCTTCAGTTTATTACTTTCAGCCTCCAAAACTCTAGCAATTGTTCTAATATTAATCGACTGACTCTATGAACCCAAGAAGGTTAAAAGTGCACTGAGAGTTCTGATTCAAACCCACCAGCAGTAAGGATATCAAGGTCTCACCGCCAATCATGCTCCTATAGTTACTGCAACAATTGGAGATGAAGCACAACTTGGAGCCTGAACAAGCAACAAGAAACCTTGGATGAGCCATACCGAGAGATCAGATCACAGTCCTGCAGACACAAATCAAAGGCTGTCAGTACACTGTTAAATAAGCTTTATGGTTATTTCTCTTTAGCGCAAAGGGGATGCCAGTATTAACTGAAAAGGCTTCGACTTCACAAATCAGGAACAACAATGAGCTATCAAATTATGTAATATATGATGCAATGCAGCAAAATCAGCAGCCATAAGCCCATCCATTGCACATTAACACTGAGTTGGACACACTAAAGTTGATAGAAGAACCATCAATGCATTAAGCACAAAGATACAGACTAAGTTCTTGGTAACTGCTACCAAGATTACAGAATCCAATAAATCTTAAAATTAGAACTGCCCAGACAGAAATTCTGGCAGTTCAATCTTTCCAGCAATTGAGAAGACAAAATGCATCCAAAATGTCCCAAATCGATAAACTAAGAGCAATCTGAGAGCGATCGCCCCATCAATGATCAGAACACAAGAAGAAACAGAATCACATAACCGATTCCAAGATCCCCATCATCTGAACAAAATGCATACAAAAAAAGGAAGCCGCAGAAATCCAGAACAATAACCATCAGCCCACGAACTAAATCAAGAAATGGACCAGAAATCAGCCACAGAACAGCGATCGGGATTTCAAGAACCACCGTATCGGATCGGGTTTTCTGCAATCGCTTTATCTCGATCGGATCATTGGAAATTTACATAAAATAACCTTTCTAGCGATTTACCAAGAAACAGACTGGGCCATTTATTTGCCAATTTCTCCCCTCCACTTCTCCGCTCCCGATATCTCTTGTGATTCTTCTCCCAACCTCCGTTTTGTTATGTGCTTGCTCTGCCTTGGGTTGTTCTCTCTCCTCTCTTCCATGGTTAAATAGATTCCTGCGGTTTAATGGCCTATTTATTCGGCATTTTCTCCCATTTAAAAGTTAAAAAATTAAAATCTAAACAAATATATGGTTTTTATCTAGTTTTTTTTTCAAAAGACGCACATCTTCGTATAACTAAAAGTTAAAAACCATTAGAGACGTAATTTTTTGGTTCATTGAGAATTGGTTTTAGACTAACATCATTAAAGTTAGAGTAAAATTTCACACCTCTATTACGTATAAAAGCTGATTGATTTTAAGTTGTGTAAGTATAAAAGGTGACTTTAATCTATAATCTAAACAAACAAGATCTAATATTCTCTTTTGAAGTTTATTTTTTCCAACAATAATTTTCTTTTTCCCTGGAAACCAATATTTTCAGCAATACTATTCTACAAAATACTAACAGAACATAGATGGACCAGATTAAATCTAACGGTTGTCTAACCGAGATATAAATTTACGAGTTTAAAACGGAGGCTCATGTGTCATAAGCAAAAATTTAGAGAAAAAACCGTCGAATCTCTCCGTGCCAATGATTTAAATAGCCCGTAATAACTTTTTCAGATGTAAAACACTACACAATTGAATAAAACTCTACAAACACAACTATAACTGATTTTTTTTTCATTTTTTCTATGATTTTTTTAGATTTTAAAAAGGCTTTTATTATTTTTAGAAATTAAAAAGTCATTTCTATGAAAAATAAAAAACAACTTTCAGTTAAAAATAATTTTATTAAATTCAAAATACCTCGTGAATTTGGTGAATTTTTCTAAATTTGCTCACTCTATTTGCTAATTTCTAAAAGCCTTACTGAATTTTAGCAAGTATATATGTGTGTGTGTATATATATACATATATAATAATTTTAGTAAGTTCAAAATGTCCTATTTCAATTCTTTCAAATTTTCTAGAATTTTTAAGGCTATTCTAGTATTTTCTATATTAAAAAGAAATTTTAGCATTTAATAACTATTTACTACATAAAAATAATAATATTATATTATTTACTTAGGCTATTTGGTTAGCCCAATTGAAACTGCTAAAATATGGGTTATACGTATCTAAATTCGAATATTCAATTAAAGTTTTCCAGAATTATTAAAGAATATAATCGAAATATTTCGATCAAACGAATAGTGATCTCCTAAATCCGATGCCGAATCTAAAACCAACTATTCGAAACCTGTAGGATCAAGGATAACCGACTAGAGGGGGGTGAATAGGAGGTTTTTAACTTTTTCACGCTAAAATCAAGTTTTAGGATTTCTAAGTGTGTATGACAATTTTAGCTCTTTTAATATTAAGCAATTCTAGTGATCACCAAAATATTTGTTCTATTCAAGTGATCCAACCACTTAACTAATCTAAGCAAGATAATCAATTTGCTAGAATTGAAGAATTACACAAGAAAGAAAATTAATGCAAAACACAAAGGATGAACACGCGAATTTTTATCCTACGGTCTCAGAGACTTACCGGTCTCCCCTACTCCACGTTGAGGTGGGTTGAACTTCTTCAAGTAGGCCGGTACTACCGTAGGCCCTGCGGTCATACCGCCCTTATGCATCAAAATGTATTTTTTAAATTTCTTTTGATTTCATTTTTAGCCATTAATTCCAGAGATGTCTAATTTAATATAATTTTGAATCTTGACACTTTTCTCGACATCAAACTTACGACAATGACCCCTCTTAATAGTATGGCACTTATTCTAGCAATCCGATCTTTTCTTCTTCAACCACCGAGATCAGTAAAAGCTATGAAAAAGGTCCTTATCTTTTATACCTTAGTCACCTTGCCTTACCGCATTGATCTTCTATTTTTGAGTCATTGCTCTTTTGTCCATTGCATCTTGAATCAACATATACTAAAAAATACTCAATTCAAAGACATTAGCACTTTAAACTTTATTGTTACCAATTACCAAAACTCAACCGAAATTTGGGGGCCTAGATGCTTTCAGAACCAATGATGAATCTAACAACTATCGACACGGCTATCCGAATTCGATCCGAACAAATCCGGTCAGCTGGTCGGCATCTATCTGATCCAATTGCACTCTTAATTATGGAAAGACAACAATGAGACAATGTAAAGGGTTGCAAATAGAACTTCAACAAGAACAATTGAAGTTGGTCCCAGAATTCCTATTTTACGGTCGCCCGTGCGGAGTTTGTGGTAAGCTCAGCATGCAAATGTGGACACACGTCACTTCTGCGATGCGCTCACACTGGGGAGGAATGAGACAGGCTCCCTTTTCAATTTGATTTTTTTTCGTGTCTAGCGATTGACTGTCCCAATTTGAATTTTATGTCTGGCTTCTTTTTTTGTGTTTGACTTCCTTTTTCGTGCGCTCAAGCTACGAACTTTTTTCGATTTGAAATTTTTTTAACTTGAATTTTAAATCGAAACTTTCAAACCAAAAGTTTTTTACATCAAAACTCTTCAAATCGAAAGTTTTATGATTTGAAATTTTTTGAGTTGAAACTTCCTAATTTGAAAATTTTCGATTTAAATTTTTTTAGTTGAATTTTTTTGAGTTAAAACTTTCTATTTAAAATTTTCAATGTTTAAATATTTTAATTTTAAATTTTTGTGTTAGAGAGGGAAAAAAGGTAGGAAAAGTGAGTAGAAAAAAGGAAATAAGGAGATAGATAGAGAAGATGATACATGGTATCTTAAGAAAGTGATCTTAGATTTGTTAATTTGATGTTAACCTGGAAGTAGTCATTCCCATTTGGTCAGCCTGATATTCCAATGAAAAAAAGCCAGATATTTGGATATTTGTCACTTCAAATATGCGGCTTCGCAAATTTATCACTGAATCCACATTTCATTGACTCAGATAGTGCTATATGTCATTGGCTCAACTAGCATTATATCTAAAGGATCAATCTTTTAAGTGACAAATTTTCAATTATTTCCGGTCCCAACATATGAATCAAAAGAAGCAACAGCATCGCCGCTCCTAGGTGTATACGAGTGTTTGTCCCCTAGCCATGTCAAAAATTGTGGAAGATGGCTATAAATTCACGGCCTCACGTATGCACATATACACACTTTTTTCATTATAGGTATGTATCCGTGTAATACAACGGAAAGTCAATTTATGATAAAAAAATTATTTACAAAGAGCATTAACATTATCTAAATAATATTGTTCACTCTGAATGCAATAGTTAAATGTTTAAATCAATTCATCGAAGTATACAAATTTCAAGCACCTATTTACAAACTCGAGCTTAAAATTATCTTTAATTTCACAAACTTAAATAATAATATCATAACACTTGGGATTGTAAATTTGTAACACCATAATTCGAGATCGATCGATCGATCGACTAGGCATCACCTGCTGCCCCGTAGGCGTAAAGGTGTTGAAGAGGTAGGCGTCATCCGTATGTAGCTACCACCATCAGCGACGTGTGTGACTCATGCACCTTGCTCCGGCCATACCATAGCCTCATCCCATCAACTAGCTACATCGCCTTCTCGCCTCCCCCACGAGTGCTCTTCTTAACCTATTGACATCATCCACCGCGGTGAGCTCCAGCAGCGCCGCCAGCCTATCTCGCTGCCCACCACCGGCGATCTGCCCCTGCGCCGCATCGACGAGATCAGGATGGTCGCCCATTACCTCCGCTCAACGGATAAGCTCAACACATCTGTAGGAGAGGCAAAAGGCGATGGAGTTATATAGATTCAGTAACTAAAGAGATATCTATGGAATCATGATTAAGAAATCATCAAATAAGAAAGACAACAAAAGAGAAAGATGCGAGAAGAGACACAACTCTATGAATCGGAGCTCTACTTCCTACGGAAGGAAATCAATCAATCCAATCCAAAAAGCACTAGGAGCAATCGCTGCCGATTCGAATGCCAAATCAATGGGAGAAAGAAAAGCAATAAATAAGTTATGCATATTCATTTACCTCCATGACGGATGATCAATCCAATCTCACCGGTGGCCTTGTTCGCTTTCACTCACCATGCAGTGCGCTGCGATGTCGGAATGAGGGTGGAGAACGAACGTACCACTACCAACTCCTAATTAGAATTAGCAAAGATATATATAACAAACTTATCTAGTTGCGTCATGCATAGCCGCATGCATCTTCATTTGGCAAACGGAATCAAGACCATACATGATTAGATAAAAAGAAAAGATGATCTTATCTACACATGCAAGTAAATATTTAATGGAAAGGATGTATATGGCAGCTCAAAGGCACATGGTGACTCAAAAAATTGTATGCGTGCAGTATATGGAAAAAAATCGGCCGTGTACTATTTGGAAATAGAATCGGTTAATTGAAATAAGAGTTTGATACACCGTAGATCACGCATGCATGCATATCCAACAGAATTAAAACTTTCTCCGTTCGTCGGTGTATAGAAGATCGGAACAATAACGATTTCGTAGGTATACAGGGGATGAAGAACAGACCACCACCACCAACTCACAATTAGAAGTAGTAGAGATACTCGTTTTGCTTAAAGGTAAACATCAAAGATTGAATGTAAGTAAATATACACAGGGTCTGTTTGATTTGATGATAAATTTATCTCACTAAATTTTACTAAAATTTGGCATTGCTAAAATTTTACCAAATCTTTTGGCAAGAAAATGAACTAAAGAGTAAAGGAATAAGAGAATCTTACCAGAATGTAGTAGTAAACTAAATACTTGATAAATTTGATCAACACTACTAAATTTTAACAAGTCAAGTATTAACGGCCGTTATAAACAAACCAAACAAACCTATAGTAACGGTCCAACTTCTCTAAGTCTCAATATTGCCAAATTAAGCAAGTTTGTAGGAATCAAAGTCTAATTTGCTAGTTAGTACCGACGAGTTATGCTACATAGTAATTACTTAAGATATATTTGATTGATGAGATAAAGTTAAATAAGATAAGATAATCTCGTACCATTTGATTCCAACACGAAAGGTCGAAGCGGTTGCGTCATTCAGCCCTCCACTTTCTCAGGAAAGAAACCGTCCAGAAAGCGTAAATAAATGTGCGCAGCCACCGACCAAGCACGTGAAAGTGAAGGCTGCGTCTGCCTTTCGTGCCTTGAGAGTCGCGCCTGTCTCACTCTCTCTCTTTCGCGTACGCCGCCCGCCGTAGCAAGGTTCGCTTCAAACTATTGAAGATGAGACGCACAGCGGCACAGGCACGAACCTGATTCCGTTCGAACCGTCGACAAGACCATTGAGTTAAAACAACCGGCGATAGCCTCTCTGAAGAATCGAGCCTGCTGGCTGGCCTATCGCATGGTTTGCACATCCAGGCTGGTGAATAAGCTTGATTTCAGTGCGAGAATCGTTCACTGTTTTGATCCATCTTTCCTTTTCTTTTAACAAAAATAGCTCTTTTAATTCTTTTCAAAAACTAGTTTTCTTCTTGACCGTGAACGAGAGGGCAACATTTGATACTTTGGCACGGAAGTAGACCCAATCACAAAAACAGGGAGCGGGAGGCGAGATATTGGAATATTTGCCACTTCAAACATGTAGCTTCGCAAATTTACTACTAGACCTATATTTTATTGACTCGGACGGTTTCATATGTCATTGGCTCAAGTGGCATCATATCCAAAGGGTCAATCTTTTAAGTGGCAAATTTTCAATTATTTCGCGGGAGGCATGATGGAATACGCAAGAGCTGGTGCACGGCACGCAAGAATGCTGGTGCCAGAGGGGAGCATCGGAGGTGCTTCAACAGTAGGGATTGTGGAAAGTGTATTCCGTGTTATCTAAGAGGTAATTCTACTCTCTCTATATATGTTATAAAAGGGAGATCATAACAGTGAACGTTTCTCAGTAGGACATGTCGTCTGCATCGTTCCTGATATATAAAAGAGATTAGAACAGTAAACGTTTTAGCATGACATGCCATCTGCATCTGGTCCAGAGTCCTTCCTGTTCATAATTGAGACATGTGATAAAAGGTGTGCAGTCGCCTGGTCATCCGCTTTATTAAGGTGAGAAGTTTGGTGTTGATATTTCGCTGCTGGCCCATTGTACTCGCCGGTAAGCGGACTCGATAATTTTGCCCGATACAGTGTTCTCCAACAGAGAGAACCTTCCGTACTTCTGAAGCCAAAATTGGTACAATCTGCACTACAGTAGTCTGATGTGATCAATCTTGAGTAGTAGCGTGTACTATCATCCAGGCGCTATCCAAAGGTTTCAAATTTTGATTTTACGTCGCATCTTATAGACGGCCGAAATATGAAATTTCAATGTGATTTTGGGATTTTGATCGAAATTTGGATAAAATTTAAAGGACAAATTTAAAATTTGGAAAATTTGAAACCGAAATTTCGGTGAAATTTGCCAAAATTTGGGAGAAAATTGTTGAAATTTAGGTGATTTTTAACCTCCTTTAAATGATCTCCCGTGACTAAAAAAATAGGAAAAAATATGAAAGCATTTATCTACATTTTCTATATGTTTGGATGCAAAGTGCTTGTGAGCAGTCGCGGCTGGAATTCCTTGTTCACCTGGGAGTGCTATTGGAGGAACAGCTACCTTTGGTCTGGTCTTGGAGGTTCTCTTTCCACCTTAGGCCACGCCGCGCCTCGAGGGTAAGAGTCAACACCAGCTGATGAGAGTTGACTCACCATCTCCGGATGCAGATGCATTTACCGGGGGGAAGAGCTTGGGGAAGGTCCTGAGGCTCTTGCTTGTAAGGGCGCAAGCTCGGGCATTGAGGGTTGAGGCAATGGTACGAACTACAATGGTATGGGAGGAGCTCCCCGAACCCTGGATTTGGTGGGCGCAGTGGTCAGAATGGGGCCCTGCTCGAGACCGTGCACATGGGCGAGTGGGAGGAGGTTGTAGGGATTCCCCTTACTCACCCCCGTAGATGAAGACTGGGCCTCCGTGCGCCTCCGGGTCAGTGGCTATCTGGACCAAGGGTGATGGTGGGAGCGGTGAGAGGTGTGAAGCACCCCCGTGAGGATGGTAGGAGGCCATCATGTAATCCACAATCTGCCTTGTGGTCGCCTTCACCAAAGCCTACCACCAGGACAAGTCCAGCGCCTTGGGGTGATGGTTGGTTCTGAGGCTCCCAACTCCGCGGCAACAGGAGCATCCCGAGGCTATTGCCCTTAGCCCATGGAAGCTTGCACAAGGGAGGAGGAAGTGTCCTTAGATTCTGGGACTTGTAGGACGTTGTTTATCTCGATGTGGATGGTTCTGATCTCCGAGGGAGGTGCGCTTGGAATTCTGTCGGGAGGAAGATCGTTGACATGCTCCTTGTGCTTCAGGGCTTGAGGAGGCTTGGTGTGTTTCTTGGTAGAAGTCATAGCCTTCAGTGCAAACTACGATATCCTCATGGACGGCGCCAAATGTCGTATGTTTAGAAACAGGACACGAGGGTATGGCGAACGTCGGTTGTTTCACGGGCTGTCGTCCACGAGAGAGAGTTTACCAGAGGGTTTATATAGGTTCAGATGCTAAGCAAACGCCCTACTCCTATCGGTGTGTTTTCGGGCGGGAGTAGAGGCGTCCTTTTGTCCAGGCTCCTCGAAGGACACACCAGTTGTAAGTCTTGTATTCATGAGAGTTCAAGTTATAAGTACAGGTTATAGTGAGTTTTGATAGGCACTTAGCCTGTTACATACAATACCATCCTACCTCCACTACAGTAACTTATACAGTAACTTAAGTCTTGTATTTTGATTGTAGCTATGTGCCGATTTTATATATAAATCAGCAAATCATATGATCTAATTTCTTTTAAAATCTTTGAATTTGATTATATTTTTTTAAAGGCATGTGTTTCATTTGAATTGTTATAGATGAGTATATATATATATATATATATATACATATATATATATATAGGAAAATGGTTCTATACTCACAGATGATACTCCACCTTCAATATCTTGTTTAAATGATATTATTATACCTCTTTATCCGCTTGAGTATACTCTAACATCGATTATAAGATACTCCAAAGTGAGTTCCATAAAAATTTCATCAAAGTCCACCCTTTATAGCATAATTTGTTTATATATTCTTTTCACATATGTAAAAGTGTATATAGCAAAAAAATATAGAACTCAGATGATTTTTTCAACCATGTCACATCGAGTATCTTAGAATCATTATTGGAGTATATCGAAAATGATAAAGAAGTATAATACATTCATTTAAGTGGTATATTGAAGGTGGGAGTATGTACTTGTAGAGTACTAAAGGCTTAATATATATATATATATATATATATATATATATATATATATATATATATATATATATATATATATATATATATATATATATATATATATATATATATATACAATTAAGAAATGGAGGAAGGAGAAGGGCTATCCACGTGTCAACACCGTGATTTCGCGAAAAAACCCTCCGTTTCTTCAAATTACGGATAGGTCCTTCGCGATTTTTGTGAGACAAAGATTAATTTTTTCTTCGCGCTTGGGTCCTCGCACGTAATTTACTAAAAGCCTCCGTTAATTTCAAATCGTGAACAAGCCCTTTTCTAATTTTTTCAGATAGCTAACAGGTCCAAAAAATAACAAACAGTCCTCGCTTACGTTCGAGTCCTTTCTTCGCTTTTTCGAAGAAAAAATTTCGCCACGAAAAAACTGGGAAAAGGTTTTCGCCACCCAAAAACCCGGAAAAATGTTTTCGTCACGAAAAACCCGGAAAAAATTTTCGCCACCCAAAAACCTAAAAATGTTCTCGCCACAAAAAAAAACACAGATTCGTCAAGGTTTATAGCGACTATGGATTTGCCGACGGTCAGAATCATGGGTTTTCGGCGAAGATTTATAGCGGTTCATGGATTCGCCCGCGGGTTCGAGCAGCTTTTTAAAAAAAGAAATACATAAAAAATCAGTTTTCCCTGAAAATTTTTTCCCGAGCACCAGAGAAATGTGTGCATCTCTATGTGACTTTTTCCCCAACTCGATTTCCAACCTAGAAAAAATGTTTTCGTCGCCGAAAAAACCCGGAAAAAAGGATTTCGCCACCCAAAAAATCCGGAAAAAATGTTCTCGCCGCAGAAAAAAACACAGATTCGTCGAAGGTTTATAGCAACTTATGGATTTGCCGACGGGTCGTGACCGAGGGTTTTCGTCGAAGGTTTATAGCGGTCCATGGATTCGCCATGGTCCGAAAGCAAATTTTTAAAAGGAAATACATAAAAAATCCGTTTTCCTCAAATTTTTTCCTCAAGACCGAGAGAAATGTGTGCAACTCTATGTCTAGACTTTTTCCCCAACTCGATTTTCCATCTCGATCTCGATATTTTTTAAACGTGTGTTATTACTCGGTGAACGCCAGATAGTGTTAGGCTCGACAAAAGAAGGTTGTCGTCTCTAATAATTTTTCGCCTTTTTCCTCTAGACTATTTTTACCGGTGGGTGGTTTTGAGAAAATAAAAATGCATCCCGTCCCTTCGATCGGTGGTTTTGTAAAAGACCCTATCGTTTCAGATATTCAGATACTGGTCATTCGCCTTTATTTTTCGTTTCCCAAAAAACCGTAGTTTTTTATTCGCGGTTGGGTTCTCCGCTTTTCTCGAAAGTTTTTTTCATCACTAGAGATATGTGTGCGACTCTATCTCTAGACTTTTTCCCCAACTCGATTTTCTATTTCGATCTCGATATTTTTTAGGCGTGTGTTATTCTTTGGGTAAACGATAGAGTGTTAGACTCGACAAAGAAGGTTGTCGCCTCTAATAATTTTTCGCCTTTTTCCTCTAGCCTATTTTTCACGGTGGGTGGTTATATGAACATGTATTATTATTCGGTGAACGCAGAGAGTATTAGACTCAACAAAAGAAGGTTGTCATCTCTAATAATTTTTCGCTTTTTTCCTCTAGACTATTTTTTGGTGGGTGGTTTTATGAAAATAAAAAATACATCCGGTCCTTCGATCGGTGGTTTTGCAAAAAGATTTAAAATATTTTGAAATCATAAATAGGTCATTCCGTCGATTATTTTGAAAAAAAGGACTCGTAGCCATAAATTCGATTTACAAAAAACTCATACCGGATTTTCCTCTCGCAGCGCGGCATCGTGCGCGATCCTACCTAGTATATATAATGCCTGAGCACCATGGTGTCCCATTCCAGCCTGGGCACCGTAATTTAAATGTGTGAATTAAGTCAAATTTAGGTATATTTTTGAAAATTTCAATTTTAGGATATATAGTTATATATAACAATTCAAATGAAACACATACATTTGAAAAAATATTCAAAATTAAATATTTTAAACAAATTTAGATCACATTCTTTGCTACTTTATATATATAATCAGCACATAATTACAATCAAACTATCATAAAAAAAGAAGCTCTAGTTTAAACTTCAGTTTGAACTTGAAACTCAATATCTTAAAATTTCAAAAAAATTTGCGTACAAAATATATGGATGAGATAGCCATTTTTGGATCATGATGCTCGGATACCATAGTGGCCTAGTTAATTATAATATACGTGTGTGGTGCGTGTATGCAAGCACAAGTTTGTGGGGTTAGATCAAAAGCTAAGCCTAATATTTGATCTGATCTGATAGGCGACCTACCTGCACAGTATAGCTAGCCAGATGAATGCACTGAACAGCGAACAAATATGACGGGTCCACCTGAGTTTGGTCGTCACCGCGGGAGCTTGGCGTGAAGACGTCGCCGTCTACCATGTCGAAGAGATCCGAGATGGACGTGGACGGAGACGCCTCGCCTCAGGCCAAGATCGCCGCGCCGTGCTCGTCGAGGCCGCGCGCCGGAACGGAGCCACCTGACGCGAAGAAGCCGAACATTAATACCACCGAGGCCCAACTTGGCCCACCCAAGTCTAGCCCACTCGAGGTCTCCTCTGGTCTGCGGACAAACGGCGCGGCCCGAGCTCTACCAATCCAAATGGATACGAAACCGGCCCACCGACCGAATTTCGGCCCACTAGAGTTTTGGTCTGCGGAGAACTTGTCGCACTTCACCTGGTTGGAACCATTTGGACGAACAGAGGAGCGATGCAATGTATCCATATGTCCGATCAGAAGAGGGTATTTTCCCCATTGCCGATGCTATAGAGAGGCGGTCGATGCCGACACGCGACAGCAAAACGACGAAAATACGTGCCTCCAACAGTGCAAGCAGACTGTCCATGGAGGAAAGGGCACACGACCTGCTTAACAAGAGGTTGGGAGGGCTCGAAGGAAACACCAAAGAAGACGCTGCCCGCAAGTACCTGCAGCTGTTTCAAGGCCCACCCACGGAGATTGCGATCATGGCTGTCACGGGTCGCGGCTCTGGTGGGTTTGGGGATGGAGGACTGCCGCCTGCCCACTGTCACGCCGGAGTTGAAGGAGGGGGCGAAATCAAATGCCGTGCGCGCCCAAGTCCGAGCGGCTAACAAAGGTGGCCGCCCACCTTTCCACTATAGTCGCCGTGTCTGTTGTTGCGCTCCGTAGTGGTCGAGAATGCGTCCCACTACACTGTCGTCTACCACCGCCTGGTAGAAGTAGCCTCGGCGGTTCCGGCCTATACCAACCTGCCTGTGCCCCCATGGATGCAACAGCTGCGTTTGCATCACTGGAAGCATGGCTGCTCTGGCCCCGGAGCTCCCGCAGGTGCATCGGGGGGAGCTTGCCGCTGGAGGCGTGGAAGAAGGTGATGGCGGCGGCGTCAGCCGGTGCCCTCGCAGAGCGCGACCCAGCCGCGCTGGTGGAAGCGGTGGTCGGCCAGCGTGAGGTCCCGCAGGCTGGCGGTGCGCGGAACGCCATGTGCTCCGTCCCGTCCTCCGCAAGCAGCCACTCGATCCGCGACGAGGTTGGTGAGGTCGGGGTGGAGAGACGTCCAGTCCGGCTTCTGGACCGCCGCCGCTGCCGCCTGGCGCTTGCGGCCGTCGTGGGGGGAGGCGTGGCCTGCCGCCTTGTGCTTCCCTCCCGATCTTGGCGCCGCCATTCTCCGCCTCCGGTGCTGCAATGGAAGACGAGAGCGAATGGGCTGAGTCAAACAAAGGCTGCACGACTCTGATTCCAGCACGGACAGGATTTGCTACAAATATATGAGCCGTTACGTTTGAAACACAGGAGCTTTCTCCCGACTTCCTACGGTTGCTTATAAATTTCCTTTGGAAGTCCTACGTGTAACGTTTAACTATCAATAGGTTTACAAAACTGCCATAAATCTGGACATCTCTGGATAGGCTCTCAAGGAGAATCTTCGTTCTTGATCACTGTTGTGAAAAACGGTTGATTTGATGGTAACTTAACCGTCACGAATAGTTTAATTCATATACAATTAATACGACTAATTGACCATATAATCCAACCAATCATTTTCTGATTAATCATCTATTTTCCCTTGATTATAATCATTTTCTGATTAATCATCTATTTTTCCTGTTTAATCACGAAATAGCTTATTTTTATTCGCTAAGTACGATAAATTGGTTTATAACACTGTAGCATAGCGTTCATAGTATGTGCTTTTTTTTTGAAGTATAAATATTGAAACATAAAACATGTTTTGCAAAGCGATAATTTACAATACTTTAGGTAAATAAAATATTTCTAATTAATTCTAAATATAAATAAATATAGAAATAAGAACACAATCATCCTCTAAATACCAATTAATTGGCCTTATTACAATTAATCATTTGGTAGTACCAAATCCGTCTGTTGAGCGCATGACATTTTTCGCAACAGTGATTTTGATGCACGATCAGTCACCCATCAGGGGTTAATTCCAAACAAAAACACTGTCACGCCGGAGTTGAAGGAGGGGGCGAAATCAAATGCCGTGCGCGCCCAAGTCCGAGCGGCTAACAAAGGTGGCCGCCCACCTTTCCACTATAGTCGCCGTGTCTGTTGTTGCGCTCCGTAGCGGTCGAGAATGCGTCCCACCACGCTGTCGTCTACCACCGCCTGGTAGAAGTAGCCTCGGCGGTTCCGGCCTATACCAACCTGCCTGTGCCCCCATGGATGCAACAGCTGCGTTTGCATCACTGGAAGCATGGCTGCTCTGGCCCCGGAGCTCCCGCAGGTGCATCGGGAGGAGCTTGCCGCTGGAGGCGTGGAAGAAGGTGATGGTGGCGGCGTCAGCCGGTGCCCTGGCAGAGCGCGACCCAGCCGCGCTGGTGGAAGCGGCAGTCGGCCAGCGTGAGGTCCCGCAGGCTGGCGGTGGACGCGCGCCAGTGCCGGCACACGGCGCGAAACGCCATGTACTCCGTCTCCCGTCCTCCGCAAGCAGCCACTCGATCCGCGACGAGGTTGGTGAGGTCGGGGTGGAGAGACGTCCAGTCCGGCTTCTGGACCGCCGCCGCTGCCGCCTGGCGCTTGCGGCCGTCGTGTGTTAATTAAGCCTTGTGCACGTAGATTAGTTAAGTCATTTTTCAGTTTCCTTTTTCAGTTTCCTGCATGCATGCGCATGAACTCTGGAAGTGGAGGTCGTGCATTTCAGTTTCCTGCATGCATGCGCATGCGTTTCAGTTTCTTGCATGTTTTCAGTTTCTCGTTTTGTAATTGCCTTTGCACTATAAATAGAGGAGGAAAACCACATAAAAGCTGCAGCTTCTCAGCAGCACAAACTGATTTGTGTTCGAGTCCAGTTCGTGTGTGTGCGTGTGTTCTTGAGCAGGGTAAATTCATCTCCGGCGCCGGCGTTCGCTGGGAGATCCAACAAGTGGTATCAGAGCTTGTTACCGGCGTTGGACGTGTGATCGTTCGCTCAAGGGTGTCTCCATGTCTCGATGATGGTCATCATCGCCGCCGCCCTCCAGCTCCCACACCACAGGTGTCGGCGGGAGCGACCGCGGGCTAGTTATACACCGCGTGGTCAAGGAAGGAGGAGCCGGGCCGGCAAACTACCCCATGTTGACCAAGACCAACTACAACGACTGGGCGTTGTTGATGAAGATCTGTTGCGTGCTCGGTGCCTCGGGGTGCCATCGATCTGGCGGCCACCGCCGAGGTGCACGAGACCGGATGGCGCTGACGCCATTTTTGCGCTGGCCCGCCGGAGATGATCTCCTCGCTCGCGGTCAAGCCGTCCGCGAAGGAAGCATGGGAGAGCATCAGGACCATGCGGATCGGCGACGACCGCATCAGGAAGTCGAGTGCTCAGCGGCTCCGGCGTGAGTACGAGCTGCTCGGGTTTCGCGATGGCCAAGCCGTGGAAGATTTCGCCATGCGGCTCACGGGCATCGTCAGCCAATTGGCAACTCTTGGCGACCCCGAGCCCGACCAGAAGGTCGTTGAAAAGTACCTGCGTATCGCCTGTCCCAGGTTCAAACAACTCGTTCTTTCCATTGAGACACTACTCGATGTATCTGCTTTGTCCGTGGAAGAAATCACCAGCCGGCTCAAGGCGGCCGAAGATGAGCCTGAGCCCTCGCCCGCTCAGAGCGGTGGGAAGCTCTACCTCACGGAGGAGGAGTGGCTCAAGCGCTACAAGAAGAAGGACCTAGAGAACTCACGCGGCGGCGGTGGCTCAAGCAGCCATGGCAAGCGTCGCGGAGGAAAGGGGCGAGGACGCGGCGGCGGCACGAACTCGGACGAACGTGACGGTTTTGGCTCAGCGCCAGGCCGGAACGGTGACAAGTGCCACAACTGTGGCAAAATTGGCCACTGGGCCAAGGAGTGCCGCAGTAAGCCCAAGAGGCATGAACAAGTCCATGCGGCCCAGGACGACGAGCCTACTTTACTCCTGATTGAGGGCAGCGCCGTCTCCACCACCACACTGCTGCCGCCACCCACAAGTTCCCCGACCGATGAGCGCAGCGGCGGAACCAGCGACGTCGTCGTGGTTCCACTTCGCACCGGCTGCAGCGTCCTTCGCCGCCAAAGCACCAAGTCCGCCACGCGTGCACATCGAGCTGGTGGAGGAGAAGGTCTTCGCGGCGCTCGACGACAAGGAAGATCGGGATCCCCGACGATGGATCTTCGACACTGGGGCCACGAACCATATGACGGGGTCTCGGGAGGCTTTCTCCGACCTCGACACAGGCATCATCGGCTCGGTGCGATTCGGCGATGGCTCCGTCGTCCGGATCGAAGGATGCGGCTCCGTTCTCTTCTCTTGCAAGAATGGCGAACATCGCACCCTCCCCAACACCTACTACATTCCGAGCCTCACCGCCAACATCGTCAGCTGCGGCCAATTGGATGAGGGCGGTTTCCAGATCCTAATCGAGGATGGGACGATGCGGATCCACGACGAACAACGACGGCTCCTTGCGAAGATCCACCGCAGCCCGGGGCGCCTGTACGTGCTCGACATCAACATCGCACGACCAGTGTGCCTGGCTGCGCGCGCCGGTGAAGATGCGTGGCGGTGGCACACTAGATTCGGCCACATCAACTTCACCGCGCTGCGCAAGATGGGGCGAGAAGGGCTCGTCCGTGGCCTACCCGTGCTGTCCCAAGCAGGGGCGGATTCAAAGTATTTGGATGGTGTCAACTGACACCAGTGTCTTCTAATTAAGACCATGTAATTAGCTAGGTATATTAGTATATGACCCCACCGAGTAATTTTTGATGACCCCAATCATGGGCCTGATGTTCTTTGGGTGATCATTGTTGTGTTGAAATTAAAGCCCATCTTGTTATCTAGCAGGCTGTTCAATTAGTTGCCAAGGTGGAGCAAAAGAAAAAAAAAAGCGGCCGGGCCAGGACGTTTCGTTTGCCAAATGCCTAAGTGGAGGTTCCTTCCATGACGTTTCGTTTGCCAAGGTGGAGAGCTTCCTCTCGTGGTGCCTTCCTTGGGGTTCACGAGGTCATCGTCGCCTGCCGCCGATCGCGTTGCGGCCGAACCCGATCCCGCAGTCCACCAGCTGCTGGCGGTTGTTGTGCCAGTCAGGGTCGCAGCGCCACTGCGCCAGCGCCCAGCAGTCGTCGTCTCGTCGATAGGGTTGCCCGTCCCGCACGACAGTCGACAGGTACCCGAGGTTCCTCCGAGCGGTGCTGTTCTTGATGGACCTGAGCATCCAAAGAAGTGTAGTCAGTAGTCACTTTAGTTCATACAGTGAAATAAATAATTCTTAGCTCATGATCGAATCTTCACATGGTGTAACATTCAGGTACTGTACACTACAGTTCGAGTTCGATGATCAATGCGCAAGACTTAATGGTGATTTTACACAAAGTGCAAATATAACTGCTGCTTCAGGTACCAATTCCCTCCCTGTCCACTAATTTCCTATTGTTTCCTGGGTTGACCTGTCGGCTACTAAATACTAATTGTTTCTTGTCAGTTGTCACCAAACAAAACAAGAACAGGCTTGCAAGTTTGCTGTGACTTGAAGAGTTGAAGTCTGTGGTACTGATAATTGTGCAATACAAATCATCTTGATAGTTTAGGGGTGTTTTGAGAATCACTAAAATTTTGTCTTTGTTTTAAGAATCACAGGTAGTAAAAATTTTATGGAACGTTATTTAAAAAGAAAGCTTCCACCAGCAGCAGATAGTGATGATCATGATGGTGGAGCATCAAGTAGAGATGGAGGGGGATCTAACATAAATAGCAACACTCCCTCTTTACCGCTGTCATCGAGAGAGGTAAATTTAGATGACCTTCCATATGATCCAGCTGATAGGAAGAGAATATCGGAATACATAGGACCAAAACTACAAGATGAGATCAGGCGAAGATATTTGATTAGAGGTCCGTATAGGCCACAAGATGGTTTTATGTATCCACAAAGAAGCATATCAAACCATTTACGTCGGTTTAATCCAGAATGGTTCACCAAATATGATTGGCTTGAGTACAGCGAGAAAATCGATAAAGCATTTTGTTTATATTGCTACTTGTTCAGAGATTGCATTAAAGATCAAGGTGGAAATGATGCATTTGTAACGGAAGGTTTTTGTGGATGGAACAAGTCAGATCGGCTTCAAACTCATGTTGGTCAGTGTAATAGTTTCCACAACGTGGCAATGAAAAGAGCTAACAGTTTGTTGAAACAAGACCAGTCAGTTGTTGTTGCTCTCAACAAGCAGAGTCAAGTCACTAGAGAGGAGCATCGTATTCGATTGAATACTTCCATTAATGCAGCTAGATATTTGTTGCATCAAGGTTTAGCTTTTCGTGGCCACGATGAATCAGAAGGCTCTAATAATAGGGGAAATTTTTTGGAGTTGGTCAAACTTGTGGCAGAACAAAATGATAAGGTGAAGAGAGTTGTGTTGAGAAATGCTCCTTTAAATAAACAAATGGTATCTCCAACAATTCAGAAGGACATCGCTAATTGTTTTGCTGAGGTAATAAAATAAAAGCAATCTTGTTTATTTTTATTCTACTTACAAATTTTTCCAATCTTAGTATCATTATTGAATAATGTTTATTGTGTTTTCTATAGATCATAGTGAAATCTATCATCAACGAAATTGGTGGTGATGTCTTTTGTTTGATGGTCGATGAGTCTGCTGATATTTCTGATAAGGAACAAATGGCTGTTGTTTTGCGATATGTTGACAAGCATGGATTAATTAAAGAAAGATTTATTGGTGTTGTTCATGTAAAAGAGACATCAGCTTCTTGTCTCAAATCTAATATTGATCATCTCTTTTCTAAGTATGGATTGAGCATAAAACAAATTAGAGGTCAAGGTTATGATGGAGCAAGCAACATGAGAGGTGAGTTTAACGGCTTGAGAGCTTTGATAATGAGAGAGAATAGCTCGAGATATTACGTTCATTGTTTTGCCCATCAACTTGACTAGTCATTGTGGCAAGAGCTAAAAGAATGATGATATTAGTGACTTCTTTGACATGGTGAATCTTTTGCTTAATATAGTTGGAGCTTCTTGCAAGTGGAAAGATATGATTAGAGAAAGTCAACAAGAGACTGTGAGAAAAGCCATTGGCAGTGGTCAACTTAGTAGTGGAACAGGATTAAATCAAGAGCAATCTCTTCAAAGGGCGGGAGACACTCGATGGTGTTCTCACTATAAAACCCTTAAGAGCATCAACAATCTGTTTCCATCTATTATTGAAGTGCTCCAATATGTTGAAAAAGATGGCCCAAATGATGGGAAAAAACGGCAAGCCCGTGGACTCTTAAATTATCTAAAGGATTTTGACTTTGTGTTTCATTTGCATTTGATGTTGCTTATCTTAGGACATGCAAATGCTTTATCATTGTGTTTACAAAGGAAAGATCAAGATATCTTAGAGGCTATGTTGGAGGTGGAGAAAACTAAACAAAAATTTCAGCAAATTAGAGATGATGGTTGGGAATCCCTATTGGAGACAGTATACTCCTTTTGTGATGAACATGGTACTCTAAAGTTGGATATGGAAGAAGGATTTATAGATAGACATAAACCAAGGCAAAAACCAATCGTACTAACTATCAACATTACGAGATATGATTGCTTGAATGTTGTCATGGACTTGCAACTTTTAGAGTTTAATGATCGTTTCAATGAGATTAATTCTAATTTGCTTACACAAATGGCTGCTTTCAGTCCCAGTGATTCATTTCTTGCTTTTAGCCTTGAGAGCTTAATGGAGTTGGCTAAGTCCTATCCAGATGATTTCAATTCAATTCAATTTGAAGGATCTTAGTCTTGAGCTTCCTATCTACATTGATAATGTGAGAGCAGATGAAAGATTTGCTAATTTGAGCACTATTTCGAACTTGCTAAATTGATGGTGGATACAAAGAAACATCTTTCTTTTCCTTTAGTTTATAAGCTCCTCAAGCTAGTGTTAGTTCTACCAATTGCAACGCATCGGTTGAAAGGTGTTTTTCAAATGATGAAAATTGTGAAGACGATTGTTACGCAATCGTATGGGCGATCGGTTTATGAATGACTCCATAATTTGCTTTGTGGAGCAAGATTTTCTAGCCACAATTCCAAATGGCGATGTGATAGATCTTTTTCAGAAGAAGAAAGAACGAAGGGAACAACTATAAAAGAGCCATTGAGGTAACCATTTTTGTAGAAAGTATTTATTTTTGTTATCAACTATATTTTTCTACAATTTTTTCTCTTGCCTGTGCATGCTATTTGTCTATTATATGACTATGCTATAAGTTAGTGACTTAGTGTTGACCCCAGCCATATTTTTTGCTGGATTCGCCCCTGTTCTTGATCACTGTTGTGAAAAACGGTTGACTTGATGGTAACTTAACCGTCACAAATAGTTTAATTCGTATACAATTAACACGACTGACTAATTAACCGTATAATCCAACTAATCATTTTCAAATTAATCATCTATTTTCCCTTGATTATAATCATTTTCTGATTAATCATCTATTTTCCCTGTTTAATCACGAAATAGCTTATTTTATTCGCTAAGTACGATAAATTGGTTTATAATACTGTAGCATAGTGTTCATAGTATGTGCCTTTTTTTTTTGGATGAAGTATAAATATTGAAACATAAAACATGTTTTGCAAAGCGATAATTTACAATACTTTAGGTAATTAAAATATTTCTAATTAATTCTAAATATAAATAAATATAGAAATAAGAACACAATCATCCTCTAAATACCAATTAATTGGCCCTATTACAATTAATCATTTGGTAGTACCAAATCCGTCTGTTGAGCGCACGACATTTTTCGCAACAGTGATCTTGATGCACGATCAATCACCCATCAGGGGTTAATTCCAAACAAAAACACCTATCAGGGCACATAAATGGTACTACTTGTAATCAGGGCATACATGATGCATAGTGTGTATGAAGATCAGTACTCCTTTTGGCAAAATTGAGGCACAACAGTTGGGAACCAAGATCAAGGATGGTTAAGCAGCAGAAACCACAGGTCACAATCAAGTCGACATGAAGTGCAGGTGCTCGAAAACACACCAAAGCACGAATTGCCAAAAAGGGCAAAACAAACAAATCTTACATCAATTAATGGGCAAAACAAACAAATCTTACATCAATTAATCAGAGAGAAAAATGGAGATTTTATTCCACAACTCGTTATTTGCACAACTACATTCTTAACCATAGCGGATAAGAATCACCAACTACTTTGCAATATTGGCTGATTTCACATACTAGTATGTACAATATTCTTCCACGACGAGGTTGCTGAGCCCCTTGATTAGCACGATATCATAAAATTCCACCAAACACCAAATATCCTTCACAGAAAAGGTAATAGAGAGTAGGGTTAGTCGGATATGCTATGCTCTGCTGTGTTACATACGTGGCACGGCAACTATATAAGAGCAGGTGCTTGAAATTAGTCTGTCAATTAAAGCAGAAAGATGCAGTGTAAAACTACATTGAATACATTCCACTTACGAACACTCTACAGGAGTTAAGAAACCACATGGAACAATGAATAATTGAATTCCAAAAATGAAAAAGCTGTATACATATGAAATTATGAAAGCAGTTGTCATGAAAACTTGTAAGGCCAACATGTTGTTTGTGTGAATGCACATTCATGATCATCAACTATTGTTCCAGCAACCAAGTTAATGGGAAGGGGCATAAAAACTCGTACAATCCAGATTGCATCACTGATGTTCCTCTTCCCTACACATACGATAGTCAACTTCATAATTGTTTCAGAAAAATTCTTCAAGGGCTAATTCAAACTCGGCTGTGCTTTCCATGGTATAATAAGAACTACGAACTAAAAGAATAAATTGTTACTAAGAAGGTTGCTAATGTACGGAAGTTTGAAAACTTTGGGCTGTAGTATTACAGAGAATGAAAACTCACCCTATGTTTTGCTAACTGACTCGGCAGCTGCTGACAAAGGCTGATGATCCTCCAAGAATGTTTGTGCCGTAGGAAGAGAAGAAAGGCTCATTCTGGCAGCCCCTTTATCCTGAAGATCTTCTGTTTCTTTACCATCTGAAATACCTGTTCTCATGCCCCTAGAAGGTATAGAAAAACTACGGGCTATAGGCCCAGGTGGTGTTGGTAAAGGTGATGCAGTTTGCGGAGCACTTGGTGGTGTTTGCCTTGCCCTAAAATGGTCCTGACCTCTGGGTGCCAAAGGGGTAGAATTTGGTACCAACGGGGCAGAGTGGGCAACTAAACTAGGAATATTTTTTGATGCACTAGCAGGCGGTCGAGGTAGCTCATGAAGCTCCTTGATTTTGGGTGAGGACATGGGCGGTGGCGATGTACTGGGCAAAACTCTGATATGAATTGTTGTTGACTGATGTGCAGAGCTGTGCCTCGGCGCTGCAGAAACAACATCAATATTCTCTGTTGACCTTGATCTGGGGGCAATTGGACCAGAAAAGGACCCTCTCTTCACCTTTTTGTTGTCAGAAGAAGTCTTCGAGTCATGGTAGCCTGGTAAAGCTAGATCACCCACTGGGAGCATTGTCCTTGTATCTGCTGTATTGGTATTGCTCTCTTTCAGCACTGACTGTGCATTAGATAATCTGGTAGGACTTGGTAGCTTATTCTCTCTCAGATCTCCCATATTTGTACTTGGGTTGAGGGGAGATGAATGAAATGCACCTTTGCTCTCAAGAGGAGATCCAGAAGCAGGATTTCCTGAAACTACCTGAGAGGTGGCTCGAACATCATTTGGAGTAGGCAAAACATAAGTATTTAACTTCCTCGTTGTAGAACGCCGCAATTCTTTTATTCTCTCTTCTGTCTCAAGCTTTTTCTCAGGAAAAAGTGGGGCTGACTGACTTCCAGATCTTTGTTTTCCACCAGGAAAAGACGAATTATCTCCTTTGCTTCCATAAAAAAATTCCTGTGAAAAATTAGAAAATCAGATGACCGCTCCAAAGACGGGAAGAAACAGTAGATGGCAAACAAACAGGAATATTTTGGACAGGAAAAAGCAAACAAATTAAACAAATTTTTTTGAAGTTGTACACAAGTAAAATTCAATTTACAAACAGTGACATGAGTTAAAAGCACCCACGATGCCATTGGAAGCACAATAAGTGGTACAGGTGAAAATTTAAAAATGGGGTGACATTTTACCTATTTAGATCTTTCTGACACATGGAGTAACATTCTGACTAATTATGCTCAATAATTTTCAGTTTGTAACAATTATTTAAAAATATTTGGAAAGATAAGAAATATCGAGGCACATGTATTACATTCTCATGAAGCAATACAGTTTTATACAAGTGCAGTGAGGCACAATTGTAACAATACCAGATCACGCAACATCCTAGAATATCCTTCACTAGGATATAATATTTAACTATGCTGAAATTGCAAGCTATATTAGTACCTCTGCAGAAGTCCTGGAAGCATGACCAGCTTCTGTGGCTTCCTTATTTTCACCATAATCAAAAGACAGCTCTCCATCATGACTGTCATTGTAATCATCATCATTTTCATCTTCAACATAGTAATCCTCCTCTAGCGCACTGAACTGATGATCAATGCATTGCTGCTCGGCAGCAAGCCTAACATGTGGCTCTACAGCCTCAAGAGACTTAAGCCCCTTTCTGAATAAATTTAGCTGCTTGGCATAAAATATCAACAAATTTACACCAAATTAGTGTCTGCACAGATTGCGCGCACGCGAGAGAGAGAGAGAGGAGCATTTCCAAGTGATCAAATGTGCACCTGAGCGGCATGGTGCCGAGCAGCTTGTGTGAAAAGACTCCGGAACTGTCCTTGCTTCAATGACTTTAACCGGAATAGAAAAAGAGTTGCTTCCTCCTGATAATCTTCCTGAGCTTGTTTCAATTGCTCTGACGTGCCATTATCACCTTTTGCATTCCTAGATCTTCCCCTTTCTTTCTGCGCATTTAGCATGAATTCGAACAATTCTCTGAAAGGAGTATTGAAAACTTAAAAATCACGTCACCCAGGCAAGAACGTAATCCACATTCTATACAAACACCATACCTTTTTCCATCACAGTGGCGCTTCATTTCCTGCAATGAAAAATGCTCTGCAAATTAATTGCTGTTCCTCCTGGAATAAAAACACAGTTTCCTAATGAAAATATACAACTAAAATTATTTTGACAAGTACTTACTAGTTACTAAAATAAATACTTTAACAAGAGGTGCATCATTAGAACATAAACAGAATTATAGTCATTAACCTGCCTAGGACAGAACAATAAACTGGGTTCAAACTAGAAATTTGATGACGCATGTCAAGAAAGAGCATTTTTGCATGATCAATGACACACCATTTAATAAAATATAATTTTAAGTCCATGAGCTCTAGAAAGTTGATTTGAGTCCATTCATAACACAAATCAATGTTTTATTAGACAAAGATTAATTACTGAGCTCAAGGACCATGGTACAGATAGCAAGTATTTGAGAACATGCATTGCATTTAATTTGGCCTAAACTGCTAGCGTTTCCTCCTCTTGAGAGAACAGATAGCTCTTATATGATCAGAAGATAACAAGCAGGATAAGAAGGCAGGGAAAAAAAATGGCAAAATGATATGATACAGGGCAGGAATAGACCATAATGCCTAAAAGCATTAGAGTGAAAGGCCACACCTCTACAGTTTGAAGCTCATTAAGAAGAGACTGCGACGGAGTGGTAATGGTATTAAGAACATGAACGCGCTAAGGAAAAGACACAAATCAGCGATAAACGATAACAGTAAACCCGCAACTTTAACAAAAAGAAAAGGAACTAGAAACTTACATAACTATCTACAAGTTTCTGAAGTTCAAATTGCGCTTTTCCGAGCAACAGCAAGACCTTATCTGGGGAGGTACTGTTAAACGTAAGCAGCAAGCAGCAAAATGTGCAACAGTCAAGGTTACATTGCATGTTCAATAACATTAGGAGGGACACATCGGCTTTTTTTATTCTCTTTCTTTATTTTTCTTAATGATATAATGACTACTTCCTCGCCAAAAAAAACGGAAAGAAATAAGGTGGCGACTACTGACTAGCAAGAGAAGATGGGAAATGCAAATAAATTGCATTATTTCACTTTCACATCTTCCTTCAAGAGCCAAATTGCGGTTGTTGCAAGAGATGATTTAAGCCAGGGAATGAGGACCATCACTTCTTTGTCATCTCAAATGCTACCATGATGACTGCTCTAGTTAAGCTGATTGGTGCCACATCTTGGCATAAAATTTGCATTGTTTTATCTTCTAATCAGCAACACCAACTGGCAGTGGGCACCACATATTTCATAAAAAAAGCAATGAATATGACAATGTGATATAGCATGTGGTTTTTTTGGATGGCCAATATAGGTGGAGAAATAGGACCATCCAATTTAATAGTTGAACAAACACATTATCTGGAGATGATAGCATTATATAGGACTCATTGCAATTCATATAAGAGATTCCAAAACTTATAAATATCTCAAACTTATAAATATGAGATCTATCGACTATCGGTACTGCAGGTCAACCTGGTAGCTTTAAGCACTCAGGGTAATGAACCGATGATGATAATGTATCGACGCTTGGACTATCCACTGTAATTTATAGGCATGTATTACCATCAATTACTAAAATAAACTTCACATAGAAAAAAGAAACACAAAATGACTACCATTAATTCCATCCTTATTTGGTGTGACTCTTTTAAGTAAACAAGTCCCCATTTCCTGTAGTGCTTCAGAGAACTCTGCACGCATACATCAACAAATTATAAACATCCAATAAAATAGATTTGTAGCAGCTATAACCGTATAAAGCAATAACCTATAAAGTCATATAGCTGTTAAAATTAGACAAATGCAAAGCAAATGGACTGAGGTTCACACAATGTCAGCATGATGAACAACCCAGAAATGTTTAAGATTGTGTGCCCTGTGTGCGTGAGTGAACAACCATGAAATATTGATCATAAATGTGCTCCTAGTCAACCAAAAAAATGTTTAAGACAAGACTTTCCATCCATTTGAAAAAGGATAGCTAGCTATTTATGTGCAAACCTAACTACTCAACAGAAAGAAACCTTAAGTAATCAACAAAATATCTCCATTAAGTATTGTAGGAAATCTGTAATTTGAAATGAAGATAACACATAAAGGTATTACAACTGATCTCACAAAGCAAAAAAGATTTTCGGACAAGAAAAATACCATATGAACTGTTTGCAATTGCTGCCGCAACAGCAAGCAAGTTATCATAACAGCTCCTCATATCTGCCATATCCTGTAAAAAGTAAAGTAGCATTTTGAAACAAAATTAGCAAGACGCTGATATAGAAGCACTTCTTAATGCAAAGAAAAGTTTAGAGTTTTAATGGAATCAGCTTGTTTAGAATTTGGATTAAGCTCTACTGTTGGTAAATAAAATTTGGATTAAGCTCTACTGTGGGTAAATATTACCACATGCATTCTCATATTTTGTCACTCTTTTCGTTATTCAGGATACCCCTCAATCAGCAGTTTGATTTTGAGCAGTTAAACACTTCTGAATAAAGTCATACTTGGAAACGGGGCACTCTCTTGTCAGATCCAACTAGATTTGAAAAGATCCAATGGAGTAAAATGCCACCCTCATTTACTACAAGGCATTCAGCTTAATTACGAGCCCCATTGCTACCACGTTAGTGCAGCTAAACTTCTCAAATGCTTGGATTTTTCTCACTCCAGAGTGATACTGCACACAAGCAACATGGTAACTGAATTCTCACTTCATCGAACAAAGGAAGCAAAAGTTTAACGATCTTAACTGAACAATTGGCACCAAAACCAAATCACACATGACTCCTCCAGAAACCCATAAAATTCAGTTGAAGTAAGCCAAACCACTACACCAGTAGCAAATCAAAGGAAAATATCTGAGAATTACATGAAACTCTGCTCATGACAAAGCAAATGCGAGCAGGTGATCATCCAAAGTCCTCAGATTTCGACCCTGAAACCAAACAGTTCACGCACGTCGCACTAGGAAACAACACCAAGCTCCTTCCTCCATTTCAAGCTTCAACAATCTCCCACAACTGTTTGTACTGAAATGGAGCACAAGTCCGAACACTAACACCCCAACTTACTTCGTCCACAAGGGAAAATTCCCAAACAATTCGCACGGCAGACCAAGCTCCAGACCCACACACCAACTCTGACAAACCCATCGCAAGCCAATCCCCCAGACCCCAACACCGTACAGACAACAGTAGCTCACGCATGCACACTGCAAATCAGACGCCAAACCGCTCTGCCCTCGCAAGATCTCCGCACTCCAACTCACTCACTCGCGCGTCCACGCAGCGAAACGAAGAGAAACAGCTCCGCACCTGGGCAGCGGCGAGGAGCTCGTTCGCCGACGCGGCGGCGGTGGAGTGGCGGTCCACGCGCTGCTCGTGGCGCTGCAGCGCGAAGCCCCGCAGCTTCCGCAGCGACGACTTCATCTCTACCGCCACCGCCACCCCACAACCCGGATCAGGCGAGCCGCCTGACCACCGAATCGAGCTTCAGATCGCCGCAATTCGACAGCGCCGAGTCGAGGTGGATTCGCGGAAACCCTAGCTAGCCCTACACACTATCACTGGAGAGAGAGAGGGTGGAGAAATGGGGATTCTTTTTTCTTTCTTTCTTTACGGGAACGACTGCTGTGCACTCATGTTTTCCGTGTAAACACCATACAAATCAATTAAAAAGTTTCAAAAAATTTTAAAAAAAATCATGGATGTACATCTCATCTTACCTCATAGGACGAATTTTAATGATAGTTTGTTTTAGACTAATGTCACAAAAATTTAGGTAAAATTATCTACTTTAGCACGTATAAAAACAGACTGCTTTTAAACTGTTTAATCTAAAAAAATTGACTTTAAGCTATAAATCATAAGACCTAACTCTAAACAAACTGTTTAATCCAAAAAATTAACTTTAAGCTATAAATCAAAAGGTCTAACTCTAAACAAAGAGCCATAATGACTTTTTTTTTAAGATTAAGAATTAATATCCGGTCTCTGCAAAGTGCACACAACCGAGTTTTACAGAGCTCTCAACTTTAGAGCTGAAACAAAAAATTAAAGAACAAGGAACAAAGGGAACTTAAATTCAATAGCAAATTCTATAATTGCTTCGCCATCTATTTTTGGCAAAGATATCCAAAGCCACCATTTCCAAAGCCTTGCTTGCCAATCGAACGGTCGCCCTCTTGTTCTCATGCTGCAATAAAGCCCAAAACCACATCCAGTATGTTCCCTTGAAAATAACCTGCATGCAAGAAGAATATTATTTGTTCTCAAAGATTATATTATTGCGAGTGCTCCAAATATCCCATAATATAGCAGCACCCCCTACAAGAATCAGTTTTTTTTCCCATTTGTCAATGCCTGTTAACCAACGACCAAACATATGAGATATAGACTGCGGCGGGGATAACCCAATAGCTATATGCACAATTCTCCAAATAATTTTTGCATGTTGACAATCAAAAAATAAATGTCTTATTGTTTCATTACCAGTACAGAAACAACAATTTTGATTTCCATTCCAATTCCTTTTAGCTAGATTATCCTTTGTTAAGATTACTCCTCGTTGTAAATACCAGAGGAAAATTTTAATTTTTAAAGGAAGTTTCAACTTCCAAATAACTTTACTGGTAAAAGTGATATCCTGATTCATCAAATAGGCGTACATAGACCTCACAGAGAACTGCCCATATCGATGTAAACCCAGGAAAAAATGCCCCTTCCATCAATAAGCTAACAATTAGCTATTGTTGCTAATAGAGTGTACCACTCCGTCAATTTATTCCCCAGTAATAATCTGCGAAAATGAAGATTTGGTAGTATTTAAGTCATAACCTTTGCTACAGTAGTGTGAGGGTAATGGACAATACTATACAGGCTAGGAAATTGGAACTTAAGTGGAGTAGAGCCCACCCAGGTGTCCTCCCAAAATCTAGTTTGTAAACCATCTTTTATCCGAAAGGATCCACATTCCAGGAAAGCATCTTTAACCCTTAAAAGCCCCTTCCAAAATTATGAGTCACCAGGTTGAATATGTACTTGGGATAAACATTTGGAGCTTAAATATTTATTTCTAAGCAAGGTTTGCCAGATCCCATCTTCATTCAACAGTTTAAATAACCATTTGCTTAGAAGACATTTATTCTTAGTCTGCAGGTCTATGATACCCAAGCCTCCTTGATCTCTTGGCCATAATGACTTGGGTTTTTATTTTCAGTTGCTTGTTTCTTTAAGCTGTATTAATTTGTCCCTTGCTCCGGTCTTTCTTTGGTCAAAGGGAGCAATTGGCGAATGAAAGTTAGCCATTGCTGCTCCGGTTTGGTAGAGTGCTATTTCTTGAGTAATAACTAGTTCAATGCCCGTGCGTTGCTATGAAAAATAAAATTGGTAACAAAACATAAAAGTCAAGCAATAAAAGAAAATTATGCTACAAGATCAAACATCTATTTCTCCTGATTACAAAAGTTTTTATGGTTTCTCCTTCGGTATGAATTAAAACCAAATATATTTCAACCACAGTGTCATGTAAAACTTGGATACACTTGAGGGACACCTTGAAACAAGACATTTAGGTCTGCAACTGATTGACCATGATGATATTTCAACCACAGTGGGAACCTTACAAAGAAATGCAATAAATCATAGGCATAGCCATACCCCTGATGTGTTCAATAGTTTCTTCAGTTATAAGAGGTTCTTGTGAGTCTACATGATAAAAACGAATAGGAACCCCAAGTTCTCTGCCGTGAAATACACCAATCAGAACGGTTGGAGGTCGTGGCAACAATCTGTTTTGACTGGGAATGTTACAACACAGTCAAGCAACAGGTTCTGCTTATGAAACAACACGCAATAGCAATGACAAGAGGATTAGGTCATTGCACATTAGCATGAAAAATATGACTTGACAGTGTGTACAAAGAAAAATTCATTCGACAATATAGCATGAAACCAGACTTGCAAATGCTTGACCATAACACATGGAAAATCAAACAATCACTTGCCAGGACTAATAAGTAGCAATCAAGACAAGATTAGCATAGAAATTCAATGCTCTTCTACCGGTCAGAGATAAGAAATATGCAACGAACAAACATGCAAAACACTATTGGCAAGCAGTGGTATTCTATTGAACTTGTCGGTACCAAGCAGATTAAATGTTCAAATTGAGAAATTCAGTGAGACAACAAACTATTTTCAAACATAGATTCCAAAGTAGTTAAAATACCTAAGAAGGGATCCAAGTCACTCGTTTGATTGCATCTAAGCCAATCCACCATGTTGTTGCCCATTCATGAACCCCAGCTCCAATGTCAAAGAGCCAACCCAAATCCCATATTGTGACTCAAACGAACCATGTTTAAGGTACAGGGTTTGTGTTCGCAGTGAAAATTGAAAGAAAAAGTGTCGAACCGCAAACCCAAATCCCATATTACGACTCAAACGAACCATGTTTCTGTTAACTATGGACTACAATACTTAAGTGATTAGCCAAATAGCTGGTATAACAATTAGAGCAACAACAGAAAATATAGTAAAAAAACCAACAGATGTCGATAAAATCTACCCTAAGAATCTTATTATTCATTTAGTAAGCAAAGGCCTTATATTATGCTAAAGCTTCTACGTTAATCCCATTAATCCATAGGCCAAAGGGCAGCTTGACTTCGTCAGCACAAATGTGGGCAAAACCTTAAACCACCCAAAAAAATAATGTCAGGAGCTTTAGCTTGTTGCATACAGCCCAAGATAGCATACGACATTGACATTCAAGTAAAAAAAATCAACGCAAACTACGTTCTTGACTGGAAAATTAATTGATAGAAGATTGGGTTGATTTTCCTTTGGGTGGCATACACTTGAAAATTTAATTATGTTATTATGAAATAAGAGTAATCGAACCTAGAGCAGCAGTCCAATTAGCCCCAGCTTGTGCTAGAAGGGCACCATGTGGAGCTGCAGCTTCACTGGACCATTCAGTACCCCAATTGTCGGCCACAGGGGCAGTATATTCAACAACTGCACCATAATCAGGAGCTACCAGAGCCTCTTCTTCCTCCTGCTCCTTTGCTTCCTCTGGGTCCCTGTAGAAGAACAGATCAACCTACAAAAGAGAAACAAAGAAAGGGAGTAATTAGATGATGAAGAAAAGTACTCCATTGGTCCTATAATCAAAACATTGGCAATCAGAATACTGCTTTGGATTGTGAAAGCTAACTAACCATGACATCCCATTTGTGTCCTTGGAGAATTGTACCATGCATCTGCAAAACCATCCTAGTAAGCAGCCAGAATAGGCAATCAATGCTCTGCTTCCCCTTGTTGTTGGCAGGAATGCCAATATCAACGTAACGCATAGGAGAGTCGGTGTCGCAGAAGGCAATAGTGGGAATATTTCCAAGTGCAAACTCCTTGATGGGCTGTACACAGTTGAACAGGTAGATTTAAGAGTGCCCTCAGCAAAATGAATTACGCGAAAGCTAGTGAACATATATAAAATTTTACCTGATTATCAGTCCTGGGGTCAGTCAGGATAAGAAGGCGTGGCTCACTAAATAATGTTTGCAACTGGTTGGTGAATGTACCTGGAGTGTGCCTACCAGCAATGGCATGAGCACCAGTGTACTGTGCAAACTTAAGGACAGCCCTCTGGCCATAGGGCCTAGCAGACTGCACAATGATGTCCTATGGGTTCTCAATCGCAACAATGACCCTCGCAGCCAACTGAAGCTTCTCCTAGGTCTTGCCAAGGTTAATAATGTAAATACCTGAAAGATAATACAGAAAGGCCAACTCATTAACTTGCAGTTCACCATAGTTAGTTGACAAAGCGAATAGTTCGCTTGAGTAAAGCATCCTAGCACTTGGCTATACTAAAATTCTCATATGTCAATTAACACATGAAAAATATGCATGTTTTGATGCTGTCCAAATCAGTCCAATGTCCACAAATCATTGCCATGGTTCACGGTTATAAGAACACATTCTGCTGAGCCGCATATTAGATTCTGGTCAAACCCATCAAATTCCACCCACCCCCTAAAACCTCACGTTAGAGAAGCCTCAGCAACTACCATGCCACTACAAACTGAATGAAGAAATACTAATTATGGAAGATTACTAAAAGAAAAAGTTTGCATAACAATATGCTCATAGGATCGACAGGACATTTGTACCACTTATAAAATAATCAACTGGCATGGCTTTGCACTTGTAACACATCAACAATTTCGACTTAACACTATGCCGCAGCACAGTAACCATTCGCACATAACAAGATCTAAACAGAGGCCAGTTTAACGAAAGCATTTTCTCACCGAGTCAAACCAACGACACTAACCGATCTGTGATGTCTAGCACAACACACAACGGATAATAAGATTTTCGTGACCTTGGGGGGATTCGAATGATACCGTCAGCGCGGCGCTTGAAGCCGTAGCACTCCATCTGGAAGTCGTAGTTCTTGGTGCGAGGTGGACGTCGGCGGCGAGCATCATCTGGATGTTCTACTCCCGCTAGGACAGCGCCCGAGCACCACCGCCTACCGCCGCCATCGTCATTGTTGGAGGTTAGGGTTTCGGGCACGTGCGCCTTGCGCGAGGGAGCGGAAGAGGAAGAGAGGCACCGTACGGGAGGTGGCGGTGCGTCGCGAGGTGTTTGGGGGCTGGACCTTTTATATGGGCGGGCTCGTTTGGAATAAAACCCTAGCGAGAGATCTGCGTTTTCCCTTTCGCCCCCTATCTGGGCTTTTCTGAGCAGGAGAGGGACCAATTTGCAGAGATAGGACTTAGGCAGCCGGGGCAATGGCACGACTCGCACGAGGCCTAGCCTAACAAGTAGTGAAAAACACTCTATAGTTAGGGTTTCATTTGCATCAATGGATATTGGGCCTAGCAAACGGCGTGTACCGCGCATGGGTGGAGAACAGATGTGAGGGAGGTGTAGGGTGGAGAACGGACCACCACCAACTCAAAATTAGAAGTAGTAGAGATTCAGTTTTGGTTTTTCTCTTTGTCTAAATTGGACAATTCTTCTTTTTTGCTCCATTTCTTTTCTTCCTTTCTTTCGTTGTTGCTTTTTGCAGCCTCTGGTCCAGTCAAAGACAGCGTTTTTTCCCCTTTCGACTGCGATAGCGTTTTTGGAAAGCAAGTAATGGGACACAAAATGGATACAACTAGATGCGCACACATGGCGTCACGCCGTGCACTTGCGCCGTGATACCGCGCAAGGGTGAGTTCTCGGGTAATCAGTAAAATTTAAATGTATCAATAGTATTATCAGAATTTTTAAAAATGTCACAAGCTTGATCATTCTTTGAAGTTTTTATGGTAGCTAAGGCATACTCTCAGGCCTTCCTAAAAAAGTTTCAAAAATTTCTAACATGTTTTAACAGCTTAGTTAAATCAGTGAAGGCATTAGCATTATTATCAGATTTAAAAAAAAATTGCACACGCTTGCTCCTAAGACCCTTCTCAAAAAGTTCAAAAAATCAAATTTATTTGATGGCTCTGGAAAATAAAAAATGGCAAAATTTAAATGCATTTAGAATTTCTAAAAATCACACAAGTTTAATCATGGTCCAATTTTTTATAGTAGCTTATGCATGCACTCAGGACCCTTATAAAAAAGTTTCAAGAATTTGCAACATGATTCATTATCTCAATTAAATCAATGGATTTGCTATGAATGCACTAGTAGTATTGTCGGAATTTTGAAAAATTGTACAAGTTTGACCACAATCCGAATTTTTGTGGTAGCTTAGGCATGCTCCGAGAACCTTTTCAAAAAGTTTCAAAAATTTCTAACATTATTTGATAACTCAATTAAATTAGAAAAAAATTAACTCAAAACATAATTACATTTTTTTTGAGCTTTAATGGAGGAAGGACATGTCTGAGTTTAGTAAAGGTAGTATTTCACATGGTGTGAATCACTGAAGTGACCCTTTTTGTTTAAACTGTCTACCTAATGGCCACGTTTGAGATTTTAAAAGTTGTTTAGGGATTTAAACGTGCTTACGTTAGGTGACGCCACAATAATAATTATAGTGATGCTTACGAGCACTTGATCCGTGGTCAATTAGGACGGTGCGTTTGACCAAGTTACAGGTGTTCGTAGTTAGCTGTCCTGTTCGACAAAGCTGTCGTCGCTATTGCAATTGTGGCCCTAGATGGCAATTGGAGATGGCAATATATTCTGTGCACACAGGTTTTTTATGTATACACTGTGTATATCAACTAATAAAAGTCATGAAAAATTCTGAAAAAATTATAGATGTGCAACAAAACTTGTCAGAATTTTCTTTTTTTTTGTAACTCTTGATATATAATGAATTTGATCTTGAAACTTCATACATAGGTAGAGTAATTTATGAAGTACATCTATAATTTTTTTAAAAAAATTTCATGACTTTTATTAGTTGGTGTGTACGGGGTACACACGGGAAACCTCGTGTGCACAAGATATATCGCCATTGAAGATGGAACGGCAAACAAACAAAGGCACCATGTGGGGCTTCCCTTCGGTCCAGGAAGGCAGTTAAGAGATAAAGCAAAAGAATCAAATCATCTTAGGGCATGTACAACAGTAATTAATGAGTCGTCTGTAAGTTGCCACGTAATCTTTATCATCCTATGTGGTATAGAATTAATGAGGAGAGAGACGCTTGCCGTCTCTTCGCGAGAGGACGGCAGTGGCCCGTGCTCCAATGCAAAACGACGGCTCCGTCGCCCGTTGTAGGAAAGAAGCCGTCTATATACTCACGCTTGATCACGGTAATTTATGGGCACATGCATAAATTAATTAGTTTATAGACTGTCTGACAGACAAGCCATTGTAGAAGTTGTCTGTTTTGTTGTCTTTATGTGATATGGCATACACTTACAGACAGCAGCTGTCTAGACTGTTGTACATGCCCTTATACTTGTAAGACCCCAAATCTAATAAGATGACCCGACCAATGATTCACCATTTTCCATGCGTATTCAACACACTGCCATATACATTACTTCCAGGATGCAAATTTGTACATCCATATGGCAAACTTGATGGCGAAAGGTTCCAAACGAGTTCAAGTTATTGGCTATGATGACACATTTACCCTGAATTTCAAGCAATTAAGAAGACGACACATGCATAATCGATATCATCATTGCCATTCATTGACCTCGTGGTCTAAGTTGCAGAAGATATATGCAACGAAAATGCCCTTTAAGAATCCCAGTTTAATTTCCTTCATGTAACTAATATGATTAGGTCGTGTGAATAAACCACCATAAGTTGCATGATTGTTAGCTAATAAAAGAACGATTTCACCCTCACGTAAGACGATCGTCAAATCCAGCAACTGCTTCTACAAACGCCACGATCTCTTTCCTTTTCTGAACTCCATTTCCCACCAAAATCTATAGTACAACCACTAGTCCCTCCTCCCTGTGTCCCACCTCTGTCTCCTACAGAACACTACCACCTCCCCTCGTCATCCCCACCTCCCACCAGCACCATGCCACTGTCCTCTCCCAGTCCCCACTCACAACTGCTTGTCACCACCTTTCAGTGGCGGATCTAGATAAAATTGGTCGTCGGGGTCATCATTGACATTCGGCCTACGGCTGTTTGCTTTCGGATGACTGATCAGACTAGATGAGCACTGCACTGAGGTCCAGACTAATCTACCACCGGGGTCGTCAACAGTGTTTAGCGGGGAGTACAAAGGACTAACACGGAAGCGTCGGGGTCACCGGACCCCGGCCCCTCTACTGCACATCCGCTCCTGCCACCTTCTCTCCCTTTTCCTGGTCAGCCATGGCACAGCCGCCCTATCCTCTGCCACCGCATGCCACCGCTGCGCTCGACAATGGCGAAGCCAGACCTCGGACCGAAAAGCTTAGAGAAAGTTGGCGTAAGGAGCTGTAGGCATAGGCTGGAACAACCGGATCAGCGGTCCGATCAAGACTTAAGCCATAGGCTGGAACAACCGGATCTATGGGCATGACATGCAACCGGCGCCCAATGGATTGCTCCAAACGCGAACGGTAAACCCGTATTTTTTTGTATCATGGTATAGCTGTAATTGTTCCTTTTGGTATGACAGTCCACGCAATTTTCTTCCCTCGTGTCAAATTTCAGTGAACTGAAAACCAGCTTGGGGAGTGTAGTACTTTCCATGGTTCATTTGCTGAATGTCCTGGTCATTTTGGTTACCTGAAGCTCGTTCTTCCGTGCCTTTCCAGAACAGTAGCCGGGCTCTTCTTGTGGAGGAAGATCGCCGAGAGTTTTGCAAGCAAAATGAGAAATCCCAGAGCAGATGCTCTATAGAAAAGTATTATCATGAAAAAAGTCAGGGACATATGCAAACTATCCCATTGCCCCGGTGGATACGTAAATGGCAAGCTACCTTCTAATAATCCTTTTTATCCACGATGTCCCTTTGATAAAGTTTTGGAAGGAGAATGTTCAATTATTATACAATTGAGAATGAGAATATTTTTTTTTAATGTAGTAGAGATTTGGACACAAATTATGGCTATTTCCATCGTAACATTAATTTGCAAAAATATATATATGCAAGGTCAGGGAACATCAATTATATACACACATACATGTACATACATATATACCCATATCGCACACACATATACACATACATACTTACATATACATACATGTGTGTGTATATGTACACTATTCTACGGCTGCGTGTGTAGAATAGACTGTTATATTCTCTAGCCAGTTATGTAGTCCGATCGAGCCGCGAGTTATGTAGTCCGATCAAGCCATGTGTGCCACTAATTAGCGCAACGGAACTCCCCTAGTTGACTATCAGCTACGCGACAAACCAACTAGTAAATGTATTTATTTGTTTGTACAATAATCTTTTTTCGTTGTCTTATATATAACTTTTTATTAGTTGCTTCAATTCATGGACAGCTTTTACTAGTAGCTTACTAACGATGAGAATAATATAATGATATAATTCTCACTAATAAACATAGCATAAATCAGATTTTATTGCTAAATTACTAAATGTGTTATCAAATTTACTGCTGCACAGACTACGCAAGCTACTGAACTAATTAAGTATGATAGTAAAATCTATTACCTACTGCACAGACTATATATATGCTGCCGAACCTCCTCCACATGACAGTAAAATTGATAAATACGGATAGTAAAATTGGATAATCAACCATTTTATGTACTGTCGGGCACTGCCTGATGCCGCGCGCATCACGCTCGCCATTTGCACCTGGTAGAAAAACAAAACATATTTTTGTTGCGCGTATAACGATGAATGGTTGCGCCGGCCCCTTAACTGCATGAACAGGGAGAAACAGAAGACAAGTCAATAAGGGTATTCCCAACCCTCCACCTCAGCTGGTGTCTATAGAATTAATTACGCTGCCAACTAAGCAAAAATCTGATGTGGCATAGGAGTTAAGGAAGGGAGAGAAGGAAAAACGAAGAAACCGTGTCTCATGCAAGAAACTGGGTCGACGCGGGTACCAAGACTCAAGAAACTAGCAAAATCGGGGTTGGACATTTCTGCGCGCTTACCAAGCTGTATTTGTGGTGCATGCATTGGTTTATTGCTCTCATACATTGCTTTATTGCTCTCTCCCTCATCTAGACACTACTCATGGAAACCATGGGTTGAGAAACTATGCATTGGTTTATTACTCTCTCTCCCCTCTAGACACTACTCATGGACACCATGGGTTGGGACTGCCCTAACACTAGCTATATATACACACACACTACGATCACGTTGAAGGTGTATTATTGCCTAGTGGCGCCGTCGACCTGCACGACTGAGAAGAGGGTCATGGCCGCGGCGAGGAGAGTGTGGAAGAGGGAGCAGAGGAGACACCCATCTTATATTAAGCCGCCTAGTTCAGTACACAGAAAGCATATAAAATTGTTGATTATCTAAATTTGCTATCTGTATATATCGATTTTACTATCATATGGAGGGTTCAGCAGGATATGTAACCTGTGCGGTAAGAGATAGATTTTACTCTATGTATATATAGATTTCTCTATCCGTATATACGGATTTTACTATCATACAGAGTTCAGCAGTCTATGTGGCCTGTGCAGTAGTACAATCTAACAACACATTCAGTAATTTGGTAGTAAAATTTAATTCATATGGTATTTATTGGCAAGACTTGTATCATCCTGTTCATCTCGTCGTTAGTAAGCTATTGGTGAAAACCGTTCGTGAATCAGAGCTGCCAATAAAAAGTTGCAGTTAAATTAAAGAAAAAACAGATTCTAATACAAACAAGGAAATACATTTACTAGTTTACGTGCCCAAACCAACTAGAAAATATGTTTTCTTGTTTGTACTATAATCTTTTTTATTTAGTTGTAACTTTTATTGACATCTCTGAATCACGAACGATTTTCACCAGTAACTTGTCGCCAACAAAAGCAACATAATGAAATAAGTCTCGCCAATAAACGCCACATTAATAAGATTTTACTACAAATTTATTGAATATGTTACAAGATTTTACTACTGCATAGGCTGCTAAACCCTTAAGTATGATAGTAAAATCTATGTTTACAAATAATAAAATCGATGTATATGGATATATAGTAAAACCTGATTCATGTAGTGTTTATTGGTGAGACTTATATCATTATGTTATTCTCGTCATCAGTAAGTTACTGGTGAAAATCGTTTATGAATTAGAGCTGTTAATAAAAAGTTATAGGTAAATCAAAGAAAAAATAGATTTCGGTAGAAAGGAAACACATTTACTAGTTTACATGGCTAAACCAACTAGTTTACGGCCAATAGAATAGATAGCTCTGCGTGCACACGTAGAATAGCACTACTGTGTATGTGTGTGTGTATATAACCGAACCAACAAGATCATTTGTAACAACTCCAATCTTATCCGAACATCCAGCACAACCGAACCAACAAGATCATTCTACACATCTAGCAAACTTGACGCTCTAGCACTACATTGCATATAATTATGGTTTTCCGTTGGACCGTTTGGGCACTTTAACTAGTAGTAGAAGAGAGCGCAATTTTGTGTGTGCGAGGGGAGGATTTGTTTGGGATGGAGGATGCAAAGTATTGTCATTTATATTGCTTGTACTATGAAAAGAACATTTGGCCCTTACTCATTATAACAAAAGCAGTCATTTATGTTTAATATTTTTTTAATCTTAAAGTGATTCTCAAACGCTCACATGGAACTTAAGGATTATGTTGGTAAATGCTTCTGGCCGGGTTATCATTATGTATGAACCACTTTGCATGTCTGGTGTTTACCTTTAGGAAAGGGAGTGGTGCCTAATTGTTAATCCTATGAACATGGGTCTCCTAGAGCTCTTCATCACGACATGTGTGCCAGTTTTTAACATGCTTCTGGTGACTGGTGTCGGGCAAGTGACATTTGAACAATGTAAGTAGCAGCGATTGACACAAGTAAAAGGCAGTAAAATCAACTAACCAATCGGTATACAACAAGTCAACAATTAGTTTCGTTTGGCATGTTCTGCCAAAATTTTGTCATATTAGTATGTCCACCTCATTTCTAAGAACAGTACATGTATATAGCCATGTAGCTCTTTTTTTGCAAATCTAACCCCTCTCTAAATGAGCACAAAAGAGCCGGGAGGGGACACCTGTCCCTGCCACGCCATACAACCATAGTAGGAAGGTGGCGTGGGATGAGGAGACTTGCCGCGGCAGGGCAGCGCGGGAGCTCCTGCCGCCTCAAGGAAAGCTACCACGCTTGTCTACTGCAGTAGCAAAAGGTGCCACTGTTCCTTGCTGTGGCAAGCAAAATCAGCCGCAACAGGAGCTCCAACACTACCCTGCTGCAGCAGGTCTCCTCCTGTGCCACCTCTCTACAGTGGTTGCATAGCTTCCGCACTCATTTAGGGGTTAGATTTGTAAAAAAATTTCATGGGAGCTAGATTTTTTTTTAAAAAAAAAAAGCTACAAGGCTATATACACGTAGATTAAAAAAAAATCACGGGAGCTATATTTTAAAAAAAAAAGCTACATTGTACTGCATGGCAGTAACTATCCGACAAGCTAAAATCTCATGTGGTCCCAGTACCGATTCAGCCGAGTTTCACTTTTTTTTTTCAGAAAAACTAACCAATGGTATACCGTTGCAACGGTATAGGATGAAACTTACCCGTGAAACATGAAACTTTGGTTGAAACTTATCTGTGAAACTCGAAAACCTGATGAAACTTACCCGTGAAACATCATGAAACTTACCCGTGAAACCTAGCAATGAAACTTACCCGTGAAACTAATGAAACATGCTATACCGTTGCAACGGTATACCGTTGGGTAGTTGCTCTTTTTTTTTTTTGTACATTTGAAGGCAACATTATTATTAGAAATAAAAGGACCCAAAGACAGTTAGTCTCTGACTGGATCACCAACGGCTAAGGCCATTCTCATAATTTTTCAGGTGGTACAGATGAGGTACTGTCCAGTAGGGACATGGTATTAGCCATCATACTGGTTACCACCTACACCTACCTTGTACCGTTCCATGAAACAAAGATGAGACCATGGGATAAGATCCTGGTAGTATTATATATTAAGGTATTTTAAAATTATCTATTTAATTGAAAATTCAGTAATGGTGTAAAGATACTTAGCCCGTGAGTAGTCAGTTGATCACAAACTGTAAATGGGACATCTCGGAGAACTGATCGAATTTGAACATCTTCACCTTTGAGTACAACCCTCGTTTGGTCTCCTTCATTTGGCCTCCTTCAGTTAACTTGCTTGTATGGATGCAGACAATTTGGGCAATATTTTTCTCATCATCTTTCCAGCACTTTGCAAAGAGACAAGAAGCCCATCTAGAGCACCTGGAGTTTGTCAGACTTATGCGCTAGCATATTCGTCGCTCTCAATGGCTGTAAGGTTATTTCTGTCCTTGTATTTAATGTAATCTTAAACCCGCTTATGTTTGTTTGTTAAGTTAAAAACAGAACACAGTCACTATCGTCAATGATTTACTGCAGATTGGTGCTGTCTTCTTGTGGTCAATCGTGTATAATATTGTGCGTGCCACTTTGAAAGTGACTAAAGGAAATGGTAATGCCCAAACAAATCAAACTGAAGTCTTGATTTCAGGAAGCACTACAGGAATAGTTTCACAAGAAAACTGCTCAATCGAACATGTGTCAGTCATTTTCTTTCTTCACTACTACCTTAGTGTCTTCGGCGGATAACATATGAAGGCACTCGAAGAATAGCTCATTTTTAAGTAATAGTTCATTTTTAGGTAATAGAGAATTGTAGGGTAGTTTAACTGAGACCTTGACATGCATAATTCTACCGTGATTCAGCATTCCTAAAAGACATTCAACACCAATAACACTGAATTTAAGGTTCAACATGCAGTCTTCACTTAAATGAGTCAATGCTCCTAGCATTTGCAGTTTTCACTTGTTGAGTCAATGCTCCTAGCATTTGCTATTGTTCAGAAGGATTCTTTTTAATTGCTACTAGCTCCGCAGCACGCATCACGCCTCTGCTGCTTTTGCTACACCGCGCCCTCAGCTCCGCCACCACACGTAGCCATTCTCTATTGTGGCACGCATCATGCCTCCACTGTCATGCTCAACATGCATGGGCACTCTTACATAATCATTCTAGCTAAGCATCAAATATAATAATTTTAAATATGTTGCTCTGTGATGAACAAACGGACATATACGTTACTAATGCACATCTTGCATTGGATTTTGAAATATTGAAAAATGCTGAAGGAATGAGTGTTGCAGCTACAATGTAACATCCAAATGCATGTGGTACATAATTAAATTATTTATTCACAATCATCTTGTTCGCATAAATTAAATACTTACACCGTCATTGCATAAGTACAGGTCATCTAACAACCTCATTGTTCACTAGACTTCTCTTCGAACCAGTTTGGTGATGGGTCTTCCGCACCACACACATCTACTTAAATTAATATTTGCTTCATGTCATTGCTTATTTGTAATTCAGTAGACCTTTCGAAGTGTAATTCGATACACCTTTAAAGAATTCCTGTGACTTGCAATGTTCTATGTGGAACACAACCTTCATGATAATACATATGGATTTGTTGTTCTTTAAATAAGTTAGCAAACTTAACACTTTAGCACTACATTGTATCCAACTGTGGTTTTCCGTTGCAACACATGAGCACTTTAGTAAAAAAAAAAAAGGAAGTGGGAGCACCAATGAACGCAATGATCCAACTGCAGCTGAAAGAATAAGGATGCCATGGCAGAACTACAAAATTAGCTCGCTTTGAGTGGGCAATTGCAGACACCATTGTGGAACACACGTTTCTGGCCAGACATGAAAAGCAAGGAGAAAGGAAAGGTCACTTGATCAGGCAGTTGCTGCCATGGGTACCGCTCTATAGCAAGCCCGCTTTGCTGCATGGACAATATCCTCAGCCTGCAAGCACAAGAGCAAAGGTTGGTAAGTAGTGCAGAACAGAGATGATCGACAGGGTCCAAATGGTACACACGACAGCATGCTTCCTTCTAATTGCTCATGCTAATAACACCACATCAGTGCATTTTGCAATTTACGGGCCTATATGTTTAATGCAAAACTATAGCTATAGCACAAAAATTTGTGGCAAACAGAATTTCACCTTTCCTTTTCATGAACGCCCCAAAAGACACCAATCTCAATAATGTTAGGGCAGAAATGCAATAGAACTTTGGACCACTATATGTCGCCTGAAAAAGTCAGCCACCACAAACGAGTTTCACTCTAATTCTTTCCACTTTTCTGCAAAGCATCAAGCATTGCAGCCAAATAAATAATAGTTATGCTGTGACCACCTTGACCACAATGGCCACCTGGTATCCACAACAAGACAATAGGACAGACATCACCTCCAGGCATAAACGGGTGGCAGACAACATTCCACTGAAAGGGAAGTGACTTTAAGCTATGAATAAATGTTGATACTGACAATGTCGTACTGTTGTGTGCCATTTTATGTGTGGCTATGTGCTTTCCAACTATGGTCAAATGACCGTTGCACATCAAATCAAATGGTTCAAATGAAAAGGGCAATCAAGGACTTTTTTCCTTAGGAAGAAAAATGCAATTGAGCACTCTTTCTTTTCTGCACTTCACTACTTTAACATTGTTCCTGCAAACAGTTCCCAATTACAGACACAATGCATGACCTCTGCATGAATCCAATTTGTAAATTATTATAACAAACAAGGTTTTGCAAGGAAGATAAGGATTAAAGGATAAGCTCATCTTCAAAATTCATACATTCTCCACTGTCTAACCTCACTCGAAGGCACCACCATGGGATCAGCTATAGATTAGCCTTCCATGTGCACACCCCCCCTATGCACTAAAACAGCTGTTTCCTTATTCCCTGCTGATCCTAGATTCACGCCATGCACTTTCATAGGACAGTGCAGTCGTTTGACATGACATAAAAACAACCACCTTTCAGAAAAAATAGGCTTAGCCAGGCTTACACCATTCAATTCAGCAAGAATTCATGCAAGCTGCCCCAAAAGCACAGTGCAAAGGATTGAACAATAGTACCTACTAATCGGTTGTGTCAAAGAAAATAAATGGATGCAACTGGAAAAGCTAGCAATTGTGCACAACAGCATTAGTTGTGAAAGTCCAAACCATAAGATGTATGGAACAAGGTTATTAAGTCGTAAAGTCAAGTTGAGTCGTCATGGTACCGACTTGCAAACTAGTCGCGATTAGTCCATCTACCACTTGCTACTATTCTCTTACTATTATGTCTAGATGTAGAAAAGAGCAGCAAAACGTATAGAAGGAATGAGTGAAAGGGAGAAGATTCAGACTTCATGGAGAAGAATCAAACAGTCGGACAAAGCATCGTGAAGACAGAGCAACGAACCCAACGGGTGGAGGCGGTCGACGGTTGACGGGCTGAGGCGAGGCAGCTTTGTTGGACGCGGACGGAAGGGACGACAGGTGGAGGCGGAGGCAGGCGGAGAAGGACGTGGACGGGGGGACAACAGAGGCGAATGGGTGCAGGTGGAGGCGGATGGGCGAACACAGGTGAAGGCAGAGGCGGTTGCGAAGGCCGACAAACGGGCAGACGTAGGCGGACGCGGACAGGGGGACAGCCGTCGCAGACGGGCGGTTGCGGCCGAGGCCGAGGCAGGCGAAGCTGGCTATGGCCGGACGGGAGGAGGCAGGGACGGGTTGCGACCGAGGCGAACGCGGAGCCAGAGGCGGAGGCGGCTGCGGCCAGATGGGAGGAGGCAGAGGCGCCCTGGGTCGCTAGGCAGAAATGGCTATAGCGTTCAGACTCCATTCCATGTACTAGACCATTTAGCGTTACACGCCCTATCATGCAAATGGAAAAATATCTAAGAATGAACAGAAAAACTTCGTTTGAGGCAATGTAAATCATATCATCTATGTTGGAACATGCTAAGAGGGACTGCTAGAAGGCTTGAGAGCAATCTGTAATACAAAACAATGAATTTCTCGGTTTTCCATACATCCATCCTTTGAACCAGTATTCAGGGTTATCACAAATGCATAGCATAGGTTTGGGCTGTTGACTTATGGTAGCATTTATTCTAGGATCATACATTACACAATAAAACGACAAATGGGTACAGAAGACAGGACAAATACACCCACCATTTACAACTAAAGAACCACTCAATCTTTTGGACCCCCAAGGTTGAGGTAAGCATGAAAAGTATGGTCCTTAAATGTAGTAACAAAGGCACAGTAAGACAATACACGCTGGAGATAGGACTCAATAGCAAAAAGAACAGGAACCAGGGAATCAGGGATCTCATGCTGCTGCTGCACTACTGATAGTAAAGGAATAAAGCAAGCATCACACAAAAGCAGAAAATTGGCAAAGGCAATATCTGATTGAAAAATTCTAGGTGCCAACATGTTAACATACATAACTCCTAGCGCACCTGCTATCATGTCTTCTGCGAGCAAGGCAAATAGGTTTTGGTTCTTGAAAGCAATAAAAACATATGTTAAAAAATCCATTCTACAAATGAACATTGAAATGTCACAGTGGAATAAAAACCAAATATTTTGGTGATCGATGCTTAGGTACCAATCAGCACCAAATCCTTAGAAATACTTTTAGCGATCCCTGATCGTAACTCTTAGTGAAATAAGAACTAATCCCATTGAATCTGGAAGCGCTGCAAATCCTAACATGTAGAATCAAAAGCCCTTCTTATCATTCTCACAAGCTAAGAGAAGGGAGAAAATGATTAAACCACTGCCAATAACATGATCAAAAAGATATATACACATCCTACATACTTGAAAAGGTGGCAGACAGATTGATCAGCTAGAATACACTCATAAAATGTTAATACTATCAAATAATGAATGTGCTTTTGTAAATATAGAGAACACAAGTATGACGACCTGAAAAATCTAAAATTGCTTCGGCCAAAACATACTGCAAGCCAGTATTACATTGGCTGTCGAGCACCTGCATGAATGCCAAACTTGGGTAAGAAACAATCACCCTTCAAATCGTGCAACATTATGAATGTGTTGGATTAAAAAAAAATACTCTGCAGATATTTACTTGGGTATGCCAAAACTGCTGTATTTTCTTTGCAAGTCTGAGCTGTACATTTTATGAACTTCTCATGTTAACATGGATGACATAATTCCATAAGCACTTTTAAGTCCCATCTCGTATAAACTTGCCTAATATTGAACCAACAGAAATACCATTCTAAAGTTTCAGTGTTATTGGTCTGGCTCTTTTTAACTAACTTTTATGGTTTTTCTGTGCAGCTTATGAAGCACCCTCCGGTCGGTTCTAACACAAGCATATAAGACAGACAACACAGATTTTGCAAAATAAACTGAACATGGAAGGCCATTTTATCCCTGGAGGCCACCGCCGATAGAGATGGAGATGGGGAGAGGTGTGAGGGTGCAGGTGGAGATATGCAATTACGCATTTTCTATCTTCTGAAATAGCAAAACTAAGAACTCTTAATAGTCTCAGACTCTCAGTCACAACACTTTTCAGCATTCCATGCCAATTATCTATAATTTAAAGCTGAAAACTTATCAGCTCAATTTTAGGCAGAAAGCATCACCTATTCACCTGCAATTGGCAACACTAATTTCTGGGAACAAATCTGGATAGAACCATATCATCCATAAATTGGAAGAAAAATGAGTAATTAGTCTAGAATAAATCCGTAACTCATCCAATAAATAACTAAAAAGAGTAACCTCCGTTGTCTCATCTCATAGAGTTGATTCAATGGTTGCAAAGATGGTATCTAGTCATTTTGGCTATCAACACAACAATAAAAGCATCAAATCGCTGACATGTATCTGACAGGGGACTAAGAGAATAACCAAATTAATGGATAATCTGCTGCTACCAAAAGTACTCATGTACTGCAGATGGATTAACAAATGTGTCAAGACAAACTCCATATGATTATGCCTTACTAATAAACACCGACGAAAGCATTATATCAGCACTTGGACGAACGGCAGGAAGAACGAACCGTGCATAGGCCAGACGGGTGTTGGCGATGGCGACTGGGACGAAGAGAAGGCGAGGAGCTCTTCCTGGGCGCCGCCCTCCGACGGCCGCACGGCCTCCACACCCGCAAGGCGTGTGACGTCGTCAGCCTCCGCAGAGGTCAGCAAAGTCGCCGCCACTGCATGCACTTCCTCCAAGCTCGGGGGCAGTGGCAACTCTAGGTGCACACCATCAACGGTGTCGGCTTTCATGGCGAGGGGCTCTTCCGGGACGCCACCCCCTGGCAGCGGCGCGACCTCCATCCCCATGAGGCGCGCGGCGTCATCAGACTCACCTAAGGCTAGGAGCGTCGCCAGCACCGCCCACACCTCGTGGTCGGCTGTGACGGCAGCACTCGGTGCATACCATCCCCGTGCCATCTAGTCATACAGGACCAAAGCACCTCGATTCCGCCCAAATCCACTGGATCTAGCCATATCTACCTCGAGTCCGCCGGATGCCGGGTGGCGCGAAGAATGTACCTACGCAATGCTTGTAGGTCCATCACATAGCCAGGCCCAGCAATCAAAGACCTTGGGTAGTGCATGGCTAGTATAGGATCGGTCCAACAACTCCGTGAACAGAACTAACAGGGGGAGGTGCGCTGTGTACGGGCTCAAAGCCACACGCGGAGCAGATGGATACATACAGCCTAAAAAAACTGAGACCCAGATGGCCAAATCTTCGTCCAACCCATATCGAACGGAACACAGAAGCAATAAACATAGTCCACGGCACCAGTTTCTTTTTCCCCGCACCTCGGGAGCACGCGAACAACGTACAAGCGCCCATGTGCAAAGCCTCGCGCGCGTGCGAGAGTTTCCCACACCAACTCTACCTGGTCACTGAAGCCTGAAGCTACGCGTCAACACCCGCTAGCATCCACGCCGCCCAAAACTCCCTGGGAGCAGCAAGGCCAGCTCTCTTTAATATCTGTAATACATGTAGGATTCAGACTCTAATCCATGAGTCGGACGGCTAGGCAAGCCCTTCTAGTTGAGGATTAGTCGTCCAGCCGCATGACTAGTCGCTCAAGTCGAGTCAATCACCCTAGTCGTCCTCCATGCACCGACCGACTAGACGACTAATCGTGGATTAGTCGGACTTAACAACAATGGTACGGAAGAAAAAAAATGTTGAACGCCGTATGCACGATCCAATAGAAAATTTTGGATGGAAGCTAAAGAAGTATTAAGTAGGACCTGTGGAACAGCCATTCTCTCAAGGTTGGCAGCATAGGGCATGGGTACATCAGCTCCTGCAATCCTCTCAACCGGTGCATCAAGATACTCAAAGCTTTCTCCCACAACAGACATGCTGCAAAGAAGGCATGTGTCAGAAGAGCCCCTTGTACACACTGTGTTTGTGTGCGCGTGTGCGTACCATATCTCAGCACCAATCCCGTGCTGGGGGAAGCCTTCTTCAAGAGTCACCAATCTATTGGTTTTCTAACAGATGCATTTATAGCAGCTCTATCAAGTGGTCTAATTGACCGAAGGTTGATAACCTGTTGACAAATATCAGTAGAAAATGAGGAAACATTAATGGCATGTACCATGAAGAAAATAAGATATCCTGTTGATTAGTTATACTCAACATATATTGTACAAAAGAAATTACCTCAGCGCTGATTCCTTCCTTGGACAGTATCTCAGCAGCCTGAAAACAAACTGAGCATGAAAGTACAGCAAAACAATAGTGTAATATCACACGAAAGCTGAAAGATTACTTAAACCATATGTTGAACAAACCACCCCTCTCTTATAACAAATGTAAAAGAAGATTACAATTTTCAAAAGGGGCAACTTTGCAGATCAGTTTGACTTAGTAGCAAAGGATTGATGCAGTACATTACACTCCTTCTGGGGGGTGCCTCTCCATTCAGCCATTGGCTCCTGAGTGCATGAGTTATTCGTTGTATGTGGGTCCGGTTTTTTATTGGCATTAGGACTGTATAGGTTGCCTGCAAATCCTCGTGGTTTCTACCTTTAATCGGGATGCCGAGTGTTGTGTGGCTTCTTCGAGTTTATTCTCAGACTCTATGCTGTATTCTCACTTTCTTCCTTAATGCAAGGCAAAACTCCTGCCATTTCCTTTCAAAAAGAATGCTAATGTTTTGTCAAGACCTATAGGGCTAACAATTTAGCATTCTTAGTCCTCCACATTACCACATATGACACACCTGAAGAGCATAACCAACCATCTTGGAGACTGGGATATTGAACTCTCATCATGATACTTCTGGTTTCTTGGCCTAAATTTATTGTTTAATAATTACCAAAGTGGTTTGCAGAACATCAAAAGGATGGTTTCTGGCTAGTGTATCTTCTAGAAATCACAGAGGCAACAGGACACATGAACCATTCCCTGCTACCAACAGGACGCATGACGGGGTGGAGTGTGCAGTGAACTGGTTTTCTAAAAAGATTGGAAGATCCAGCCAAAATCGGATGGCACAACATAACAAATTAGTTACGTTCCTTTCTGAATCATTCAAATACTAGGATGATGAACTGACATATGAGTCATTCTCTGCTACCAACCTATAAGTGTTGAGCACCAACTCCTGCAGCTGCTCCATTTGATCCTCTGAAGACAATAGGAACATTGATCTGACCAGCTGACATGTAGTTTGACTTGGCAGCTGAATTGATGATATGATCAATTGCCTGAATGTACAGTATAGATTATTAAGTATTTTTTACAGCAAAAATGTAAATAAGCAGTTGGTACAAATAATGGAAAAGTGCACTCTAATGAGGTTCACTTGAATTAACGGATTTAACATCAAAAAAAGATGCAATGACTTATATAAAGGTGGACCTGTGTGTATCTCTATATGGCAGATGGAGAAAGGACCACAAGTGACAAACTTCTTGTCAGTCACATGAGTAAAGCATGTATGATGTTTGCTTTTAACTATAGTGCAGGGAAAATCATCATGGACAACTAATACTGATAATAACAGGTATCACTAAATTCTACTACAACCATGGACCATTTACAATCGATATGAAAAAATATACTTGTATTATATAATTAACTATAAATTGCTTTTCAAACTACCAGGAACTGAAACCTACAGACACTTTAAATGTTCTCCAAAAAATTAACAAACAACAAAAATGGGACGTAACTTTCTAACATAGAAACTGTTTCTTGTTTAAATGAAGGTTCTGAGCAAACTTCTAACTAACATCGGTTTGACATGCTTCATTGTTAAACTAGGATCTCGTTAATACCATTGATAAGACACATATATAACTAAAAGGACTGTAAAAAAATTGACAACAAAAACATCAACCAAACAAAGGTACACAGCAAAGAGCTTCTTTAGAAAACTAGTGATAAAAAAGGGTGGTAAGAGCTTGCATTTACATCAAGGTGCTAAAATGTACAGAATCGAATGCTTCTTGCATCTTGAACCAACAGGTGTTGCGGAGCAACAAAAACTCTATGCTTAAACATCAGAGGATAGACATTCTTTGAACCAAGCAGATAAAATAAAAGTTGATTTCACCTGTATAGTGCTATATTAACATTAGCAAATGACTGACCTGCAACGAGAAATTAAATGTCATGAATTCTACGATGGGTCGAAGACCTTGATAGGCTGCACCAACACCAATGCCAGTAAAACCAGCCTGGAAGAGAATAACAGACCCACATAAGTGCTTGAACAGAAATGCACCAGTCTGAAAATTTATAAATGGAGTAATGGACAGCAATTATCAGATGGTTTGAAGATTTTAATAGTGAAAAGAACTCTATCAGGACCATATTTGTCGAGCAAACCCTTTAAAATCTGCAGAAGACCCGTGAATACAAGATTGATAATGATAGGGTACAGAAATTGATATTTAGTTGCCAATGGACCTAAAGCAAAAAGCAACAATCTTTAAAAATTTTACACACCTTGTATGCACCTTGATACTCTCACCTACCACAAAAGAACAGGTATTAGGAAAAGAAGCTACTAAACAAAAAAGAACAAGATTGCATTCGTTCGAGGTGCTACCTCTTTGCCCATCAAAAAAACAGAAGGATCAGAAGACATTTCTTCATCAAGTGCTGAGTTCAACGCTTCACGAACGGTCATCTGAACAAACAAAATAATACTGTTTATAAATTGCCATATCAAGGGGTACAGAAAAAAATTCTTATAAAATTAAGAACATTTTCCCCTTTTGCCAAGCAACAACCACTTCTCAAAATATAACCCTCAATGCAATGCCAGATATGCAGATCCTTTCATCACAAAGGACAAGACAACCATGTCATCAGAACTTCCAAGACAGGGAAACATATCTCATCATGCAGAACTTAGGAGCCACACCCTGCTGGTAAGCTCCAGCGATCACCCTTCATTCCCCCACAAAGCCCAAAGGGAAAGGGGGGCAATAACAAATACAATCAATCACAACAATGAGCACTATTATCCAATCTACTGCAATTCATTCTGACAATACTGTCAAGTAAAAAAGCAAATTAAACATCACCGTGCAACCCTGTAATTATTTTAACCTACCCTATCAATGAAATGG